>JAKSZT010053888.1:7526343-7774969 GCA_026826555.1 Tolypeutes matacus | reverse complement strand
GAAATACAGGGGCTTCTTTGGGAGTTGGAGGTTGTCCTGAGTACTGTGGTGGCAATGGATGTAGGCCATTTTAAATCAGCACACACCACTCAGAACTGAGTGGGAGAGAGTGTGGTCTACAGTGTGAAATGTGGTCTATGGTTGGTGGCAAGGCTCCAGGATGTGTAAGTTCATTGAGGTTGGTGGGCCACACTGTGGGAGATGTTTGTGTGGGATGTGGTGGGAGGTGTGGGAGGTGGGCAACATGGGAATCCCAGTGGGTTCTGTGTAATATTTTAGGTAATCTAAGCACCTCTTAAAATATATGTATATATATATATATATAAATAATATTTTTGTAAGCAAATACACATATATGCATCTATATTTATATATCATCTTGCAAATGTTTGTATGTATTGTGAGAATTTTGATTTTTACCCATAATAAAAAAAAAAAGATAAAAATAAGAAACTAAAATATTTTAAAAGAAAAAGATATGCTTTTACCTATCCTTTGGCTTAGAAATCCCACAGTCTCTGTTCTCTTTTTTCCTTTATCTACCCAAATTATAGACTCTTTCCTACTGGCATCATTTCCTTGCTTGGTCTGTTACTTTAACAAACCTGAAAAATCGTAAAGGAACAGCATCACCTTCTTTTCGAAGCTCCTCCCCATTGAACAAATGAATATGGAATAGAAAGTTCTTTTTAGATATCCAATTAAATCTCACTCTTACAAGTGTATTTACCCTTTGAAATGTGGATTTGCTAGTCTCTTCTGAGCAACTCAGCTCAGTTGTCAAAGATGAAACTGTTTAATCCCTGCACTCAGAGATCATCATTTGCGTCTAATATTGCTGCAACAAAAACCCACAGACACAGGTCACAAATTTATCTTAGGGAAACTGCATTGGTTTCCGATGATGGGTGATTCTCTCTCACGTCTTCCAGTGAAAATGGGATAGTGCAGAGAGCCCTTCTACATGTGTGTGTAATGCATAGCCATGTTGAAGAAGGTAAGCTACAGCCTGATCAACTTTAAATGTAACCAACCACCTTTGCCATTCTAGAGCACATAGGAAGGTTACATGAGCTAGGTGGAAGCTGTCAATGATTAGTACTTTTATTTAACTTCACCACCATTACCAGAAAAAAAACAGAGAAAAAAGTTAGATGAACAAACACAACGTTTTGAATGATATGTGAGAGTTTCGAGTGGTGAGACACAAACACAGCCAAGCCAGGCAAGAGTGCATTAAAGGGCAGCTTTGTTAGCTCCGAGGCCCTGGAGGAGGAATGGGGAGAATGAGGGCGGCAGAGGGGCTGGGGCTTACCTAGGCCAGGCTCCTGTGAGGGTCCGTGGAGAGTGGGGTGAGGGTCAGCACATGGGGGACCCAGGCCGTTGCTTTTATTGTAACCTCTGGGAGAAGAATAGGACTTTTCTCACTGATACTGGGGATTGGCACTTTTAAACTATACGGTGTGAAAAGCAACGTGGCAAGGGCCGTTTGGAGAAGCTACAGGCGACTCCTATCATGCAAAACATACGGAGGTGCATGCCTTACTAGCTTTGGTTATGTCCAGGGCAGGGCTACCTGGGGTGTTCACTCAAAAGGGAAACTTAGGACTAGGCAAAAATGATGAGACATCAAATATAGTTTCTCTTGTGCCATTACAACACACAATCCTAGATTTAACCGCTAAGTCCCAGAAACATGTTTTCCTAGTAGCTTAGCATTCTTATTAAGAGGATAGTCTTGGAATTCAGAAAATTTTGATTTTACTTTTTTCCTCTAATCTTGAGCAGTTTACCAAAAATATCTTTGCCTCAGTATCTTCATCTGTACAACAGCCTAATAGCTTACCTCATAGGATTCCTTAGGACTAAAGTAGACATAAGATATTCCAAATGTCTTGGGTATTGTAAGTACAAAAAACATTAGGAAATAGAATTTATCATAGATGTGTCAAGAGGATAGAATTTATCATCACATTACTTTCTTCAATAATTTACTTTATCCCAGTGTAAACAAAATCTCAATTATTGTATATTCCTTGAGTTAGATGAGTAACAATATCCAAGTAAGATACAAAAGCTACAAATTATTTTAGAATTGCAAGATAAATAAAATCTCATACTTGAGGTCACCAATGCTTTTCTTTCAGACTGTGTCACAGATTGGATTTCATTTCTAGAGGACCAATTTCCACATCCTTGATCAGATTGGTCATCCAAAAAATCCATTTCATTGTCAACATGGGTGAAAGCATATGACCAACAAATTTTGTGCTGTTTCTTTTAATCGCCTCTGTTATGCTATAGTCAACTAACCAAAGGGGAAAACACTCTCCGAGAATCTCTTAAGACTTGGTTGCTCTTGCATGACCTTTTTAAACCGCTCCATTGACAGAAACCTTTAACTGATGGACACTTTTCCAGGTCTGTGGTTTAAGATTTGCTTCAGGGACCATGTTGTCCAAACTTCTTACAGCTCTTAAGGACTTAGAATAGGGAATTCATCCTCTGCTTTGCCTAGATGTTTAGATTTGCTAGCCCAGGAGTTTTTCCAACAATGTGTTTTATCTTGGATCTTACCATATTTAATTGGAATCATCATAATTATGAATTTAGGAATTATTAGAGTAAATAAAATCTTCATGATTTTTCTGAGCCATTTATGTAAGTCCATTTGTTATGCAGAATGACAGAAATGTGAGGTACCGAAGAAATGAAAATTTCTACTCTTATTTCCAGGCTTTGGGAGAAAAATAAGAATTTGAAATAAAGACAGTATGCTTGGAGCTAGGTACCACAGTGAAACATCTTCTTAAATCTAACACATTTCTAGGTACCACAGGAGAACATGATCTTAAATCTAATCCATTCCAAGATGCTTACTCCAGGGAAGGTGTGGCTCAAATGAATTAGGTTGTGCTTTAATCTAGATTACCAGAGTCCTTTATAAACAGAGTGAAGTAAGACAGAAAAAGAGGGAAGCAACAGCCAGAAGCTGAACATCAACGGAACCCCAAAGAAAAGAGAGAAGCTGGGGAACCACCATGTGCATTGCCTTGTGGCAGAAAAGATAAGGACCAAGGATTGATGGCAGCCACCATCTTTGGGAAGAAAGCATCACTTTGTTGATACCTCAATTTTGGATTTCTCCTAGCTTCAAAACTGTGATCCAGTAAGTTCCCACTGTTTAAGCAAACCTATTGCATGCTATTTGCTTGAGTAACCAGAAAAACTGAACAGGTTTGCATTTTAACTTTAAAACCTAGCAGGCCTTAAAAAGCACTCACTAGGTGCTTCTGTGCATCTGAACTATATTAACTCATTTAAGCCTCACAACAGCCCTATGAAGGGCTATTGCATATTCTTTTAAAAATTAAAAAAAAAGTACTGAAGAATAGAGAGATGAACTAAATTGTTCAAAGTCACACAGCAGTAATCGATGGAGCTGGCACTGGAATTCAGGCAGCATAGCTTCAGCGTCTTTCCTCACCACACCTCTGTACATTTATGTGTTTGCATTATTCAGTTGCTTCATTATGCCCTTGTTCACAAGAAAAGTGAAGGGTCAGAACTTGAATTATTGAAGGAATCTTCATTCATTCATTCATTCATTCAAGAACTGATTTTTCACTGCAAGTATAAGATAAGTGTAAAACTAATTAAAATAATTTTCTTAAAGGCTTTAATTAATTTTTTTGAATTTATTTTCTTAGCTCCTTGTTTCAGTATGCCAAGAGAACCATGGAACGCAAAACAACAACTTGAACTATATAACATCTAATAACATAAAGTCGACATGCCTTAGAGCTGCATGATGCAGAGATTAAGAGCTTTGGAACCAGTCAGATCTTTAGACAAGTTACTTAACCTCTCTGAGCACCAATATTCCAAACTTTACATAAAGGGCCTCTGAAACCCAGCTTCAAGCCTAGCCTCTCACGGAGGTTCAGGCTTCTGAGCCCATCTATACTGATATTATATAGGGACCACTACAGGGGGTAGTTTTGGAGAGGATGGCGGTCACCTCTAGTGAGAAAAGTATTTGTTCACTCAGTGCAACGTCACTGCTGCCCACCTGCCTCTTCAGGTCTGCTGGCTGTTGGCTGATTTTGTGTCATGTGTCACCATCTACTGAGAAGCCCTTCTCAGCCATTCCCTCTCCCTGTCTTACCATATTTGCAGTGCCACCATGAAGGTGCTTCTCTCTTGTGTTTTGGAGAGATTCCCCTGGAGCTACCTCATCCTGAGTGGAAGCCCTTTCTACTCTTTAGTGCTGGTGTTGTGTGTGTATGTGGGAGAGGACACAGGGAACCTGGTCCTCATGGAGCCTCTTTCTTAAAAGGACGTAGTCTATTGGAGCAAAAAGTCTCAAGTAACTTGCTGCAATTTCTAATCCTAGCCCTTCCATTTATCTCCCCCAAGGCAATGATAAAAGTGCCTATAGCCTGGGGAATTTGGAGGGAGGGGGTTGATAGAAAGAGGAATATAGAGAAAGGAAAGTGGTATAAATTAATAACTTAAAAATATTATGCCAACCAATGTAACTCAAAGCTATAGATCAGTGTTCAATGAATGATTGCTGCAGTTGCTACCAGTACTAATAGGTAAAGAACAGAATGCAAAAATGGGATCACCACAGACCTGGAGACAGAAGTAACTGTGCCCTTAAAACCAAGCCTAAGTTGGAGTGGGTACATCCTCAGGCTCTGAAGGCTGATACAGTGGAACTTAGCTTTTCTACACGATAACCTCAAACAGGGGGCTCTCACTGGACACCTCTCTCTTTTCCCCTTCACAATTCCTCAGACTTATACACTTAAGTTTTGAAGGACCATTCTGTGAATAAGATATCCTATGCCGAGGGATTCCTGACTTTTTGGTAAAGTATAAAATAGATTGGGTTAATGATTGCTATTCTTTATTAATTCTCATTTGTTATGATTTTGTTGATACTTATGAACCAAGTGATTAGTAATGACTACACAGGTAGTTAGAATTAGAACAGGGCCTATATATCAGTGTAGTAACAAGCAAGTGCACTCCCTAATTGTTAAGACTTTCGTTATTAAAAACATATATATTCTGGTATCATAACTGAGATTTATTCTGTCATTCAGCAATATATATGGGACATCTACAATATGCCAAGCATTGTTCTAGACACCAGGAATATATTTGTAAGCCAAAGAGAAAAGTCCCAGCCCCCGTGGAACTGCCTTCTGGTTGAGAAGGCAGGGAATCAGGATAAAAAGGGGAAACATATATTGAGAGAGTGGTAAATGCTAACGAGAAAGAACAAAGCAAAGACAGGAAATTTGGATGCATGGGGGGCGGAGTGTGTGAAGTTGCAATCTTAGATAGTGTCACCAGAAAAAGTCTCAATGAGAAGCTGACCTCTGAGTAAATAACTCAAGAAAGGAAGCCACACAGATATTTGGGAAAGAGTATTCCAGGCAGAGAGAAGCTAACATCTAAAAGCCTTGAGGCAGGAGAGTGCCAGGGGGGTTCAAGAATTAGCAAGGAGACCAGTATGCCTGGAGTGGTGTGAACGAAGAGAGTTACAGGAGGTGAAGTCAGAGAGGTGAGCCTGAGGTAGTGAGGTAGACAATGGAAGGCCTCGTCAGCCAGAGGGCTGTGCTTTTCCTCTGAGCTGGGAAGCTGGTGGAAATTTTTGAGCAGAGGGTGACATGATGTGCTTATATTTTAAGAGGATCACTCTGGCTTTTGTCTTGAAAATAGACTGCAAGGGCGTGTAGAAGTTCTCTTATTTATGAGCTATTACACAGAGATTTTTAATGTAGCTCAGACTTATTGAATTCTAATTCTATAAATTCTCCCTTTATTGTGTTGCAGTCTGAGAATTTGATGAAGTGAAATTCTAACATACATTTATACTTACATCCACTTAACAATTCAGCAATTGTGCAGAGAAAGATATGTGTTAGATGCCTATCTTAGCACTGTGAGAAATTCCCAGAAAAAAAGCAGAAGGCTGCCCTCAAGAATTTATGTTTCAAAAGGATAGGATCACATATAAATAGGGAGACTTCTAGAAAATGTATGGGGAAGGAAAATATCATAAAGGATTGGTTATAGTGATGTGGTTGTTAAAGTCTTTGCCAAAAATGTTATCTAAAAATATTTCAGATATGAAAAATGACCAGAAGAAGCTGTGACCAATCTGGTCAGGTTTTGCTTTCCCTCCCTCCAATCTCTCTCCCTCCCTCCCTCCCTTCCTCCCTTTTTCCCTTCCTCCCCTCCATCCTCCCTCTCTCCCCTCCCTCCCTGCCTTTCTCCCTCCCTTCTTTTCATTTCCTCCCTTCCTTTCTTTTCCCTTTTCTTGTTTCCTCACTCTCTTCTTCCATTCTTCCTTCCTTTCTTTTTATTATGGAGATAAACTAAGCATGTTAACATCTGTTATTGAAGACCTTAATTGAGCAGTTGCCAAATCACTAGCTTTGCAAAAGATGAGCCACTTTTCATTTTGGATCATCAGGGAAAGAACCCTTCACTTAGAACGAGTTACACCTCTCTTACCTCTTTGGAGCCCTCAGACTATGAGAGTTAGAGAACTACCTTAGTAACAAACTGGTTGATGGTTGTGTTTGTCAAGATGTAACTGAACTGTGTTTGTAAATCAGAAAGCATTCCACTTAATAAGTAATTGAGATTTAAGTCCCAATTTGGAGAGGAACAGCTTTAATATCCATGCGCTCTTTTTCCTCCTTGGACTGAGCTGAGTGTGCTTCTCTGTGCTTGTTTACCACCCATGCATAACTGTGTTCGTGGGATATATCAAAATTAACTGGAAAGTCGCCTGAGCCAACCTACCACCTCTGTGAGGTCAAGAGCATTTGCTATTCACACCTGCTCATATAGACACCAGCTCATAGGCCACAGACGTAATTTGTACCATAAATGTTTGTTGAGTGAAACTGTTGAATAGGTTGATACTGTGATACTTTTGTGGTCTTCATGTGGAAAACAGATATGGGATGAAGGCTTTTGAGTCCCAAATATTTGCCAGATATCAGTCACTTATCATCCAAGGATGCATGGTGCAACAGTCCCTTCCTGGAGGAACTCACAGTCCAGTGAAAGAGGGATCTGAAAACTCATCATTGCAACACAGTGGGGTGTGACTAGAACAGGTTTGATTGAAAGGAAGGCAGCACAGAGAAGGGTTGCTCAGCCATCTCAAGACTGAGGCAGGATTCACTGATGAAATGACATTTGAGGAGGCTCTTGAAGAACGGATATTGTTTTGCCTAGTAAAGAAGAGTTGGAAGTTCATTCCAGAAATAAATGTGTAAAGGATATAGAAAGCCATGGAGCTATGAGAGAAAGTGGTATGTTGCCAATTCTTACTGTGAGGTTTAGGCTCCTTTTGCAAGCTTGCTAGGTAAATGGAATGAGAACCTCAGCCCAAAGCTGAAGGGCATTTCCAGACTACCAGACATGAGAATGAATTTGATGTATGGATTTAGCAGGAAATAAAATGAAAAATTATAAAGAAATGATGGGCTAGACTTGTATTTTAGAGAGATCCTTCAGTGGCATGTGGAGGACAGATTAAAAAAGGGAAAAACCAAAGACTGGGACAACAGTTAGTTTAATGACAAATTTCTTTGGGAAATCTCACAATGTAGTGATTGGGTTGGAAATCTGAGCACTGGATCCAAACTGTTTAGGTTTGACTTTCAGCTTTACCATTTATCAGCTTTTTGACCATATGCTTCAGTTTCCTCATCTAGAAAATGGGCATAATAGAATCTACACATATTGTTTTTATTACTACTAATGAATTAATACATATAAAATGCATGACACATAGAAACCACTTAATAAATGTGGCTTTGTATCATTAATATTTCATTCAAGCATCATAAAAATCTTATGAGGGAAATCCAGTGTTTATACCCATTTGACAGATACAAATACTAAGGCTACTAAGAGTAAGGCTTCTGAGGCTAACTGCTACATTTCTTAGCAACATAAACAGGTCATAAGACAATAGGTGAAAGAAGGGTTTGTTATCTGTCAATATCTATCAATGGTTATAGTGATGTTAATATATTTTACAAACTTGCCTTTCTTGTCAAGAAGAAAAATATATTCAACATGTGGTTAATTCTTAGCCTTCTATCAAATTATCAGCCTAGTTAAGTTCAATATTAGAATTTGTTTATAAAGCATACTATCTATCCTGTGATGAAGCTGTTGGGGTGTTTGTTTGTTTGTTTGTTTGTTTTGAATAACAGGTGACAACAATATTTGCCAGTTTAACAAATGCTGTGTGCCCTCTATCATTCTTTTAAAAGATATGCAATTTTTGTCTTATTCCTCCTCAGCTGTGCACAGTGTCACTTGGTCAATAATGAAATTCAAATTCAAGAACCATCCATGGTTAGTCAAGTGGTTCATGGTAGATAAGGTTTATCATTTCTGATGGGCAAGCTATGGAAAGTGCCAATGTTTGAAGCAGTTATCAGACACATTTTGAGGGATGTTAAGGAGGTGCTGCTAAAAAAACGTCTCCTTTGTACAAGAAGAAGGAAATACATTATCATGAGAATAGTACCTAACTACCTAGTAACATTAAGTTATGGGTTCATTGTTGGATTTCCACTGTTCAATGGGTTCAAGGCATCACAGTTTCACAGAAGATACTCTATTACTTTACAGAGTAACAGTTTCTTTTTAATTTTCAGAATATCAGTCTTTGGGTGTAGCAAGGGAAGGTGGAATGAGAAGCTATTCACAAATGAAGGAATATATTTGAAATTACACATCCACCCTTTATTTAAAAGCAACTTGTTTAAATACTCCTTTTATATCATAAATTCCAGAGCTTCTAGTATTTTGCCCCCTATCCAATGGCTGGATGCCTCACCTAAGCAACCACTCTGGATTCACCCAGACCTTTGTCAAGGGCCAATCCAGAGATCTCTTATTAAAGTTAGTCTCTAAAATGTTACTGGACACTATGTACAGCAATAAGCAATAGTTGCACAATATATATCAAATTTTTAATAATTGTTAAAGATTATTAACTTCCTTCCGTATACATTTCCACATCTCAGTTTGATTTGTGAGGGCAATCATGTTACTTTTCTAATTAAAAGTAGATCCAATATAGGAAAAAATCTATAGTTAGTTTTTTCTATCCACCCATTTATTTCTAATGAAATTGCTCTATAATAGATATAAAATAGATATAAAACCTCCTAGATCCCTATATCTCAATGACATTGGAATGTGGAAACTGATATTACTCAATAACCTTAGAATGAAATTGAACTCCCAGTGAGAAAGGATTTCTAGAACCTTGTCATTTTTGTACTTTCATGATTGTTGGTAAAGTCTTGAATAGATCCAGCATCAAAGAATAGTTTTACATTTTCAGTTGTTATTTTAAAAATGTCTCTGTCTCGCAGTGTTGGCTGATATTTAATACCAATATTGTCTGGAATTTTGTGTGCCAGCTATACAAATTGGCGACTAACAACCCATTCCAGCCTTTCATACATTTAGAATATAGGTACGAATCATGTTACAATTTAAACTTTACAATCTGCATAAACTATTTGTTGGTAGCAGTCACTGCATAAATGTCACTACTTTATGCAAACAGTTCCACATCCAGAAAAATGTGAACATATAAACTGTATATTATATAGATATAGATATAGACACAGGCATAGCTATAGATGTGGAGATGTGGAAATAGATATAGGTATAGTATGTTCATATACATTTCCAGAATTCACTGAGACCTGTGTTGGTTGGTTCCTTGGTAGTAACTTCCTTCTAATATGCCAAAATGAATAGAAAGATATCACATATTTTTTTGTGCAATGTGTAAGTTAAGCTTTTCATCATATCTGTGTATTAGGTTCATTTTTGTGAATTCTAAAGAAATAAGTCGATCCATGATTACTTCTAAAATTACAAAACAACCTTTGGAACATTTTCTTATTTTAAAATTAACATAGTCTTAGACATGTCAGGACATAAAATGTACTATTTTCTTATAGTTTATTTCCAATGTTATATATCAAATTAGTTCAAACAAGTTTAATGCAGATCTTCTCCTAGTATGTATCATTATTGTAAAATATACCCAATTTTGAAGTATAATTCACACTTAAACTTTCAGAAAGGATACATTAAAACAGATAACTTAAAATTTTCATCTTATTTTGTAATAAGATAACAGAAGTCAATTTTATTTGCATTTTATCCAAAGACTCATTATCATTTTCTTACAGAAAAACCATCAGTGCACATAATTAGTAGAATGTGCTTTACTGACCAGGCTGCTTTCTAATTGCCACTGTGATGCTGCTTGATTCTCTATGCATTTATAGGACTGTAATTTTACTATTTGGCCAACATCTTCCCAAGACATATAACTGCTTCGAATCTAAGATGCATCTTTGAGGTATCAAAGTCTTCTATATAGACCCAAGCTACTTAAACACTGTTTAGCATAGTCAGGTGATAAGACATAGGGGAGAGAGTACGGGCTTCAGTTGCCAGCCATCAAATGACACCTCTGCAACTTACGTTACATAAACGTAAGTTACATTATGTTATATTACGTTACATAATCTTCAGGTTAATCAGATTCTTGTCCATCAAATGGAGAATCTAAAATCTACTTTGCAGGTTTGGACAAATAAGTAAGATACCAATCATGGTGCCTGATAGGTGTGCAACCATGCTAGCTTCCAATTTTTCTATTGACAATTCTTGATATTAATTGCCATATCTTAATTAAACTCTAGTGACTGAGTACCTAAGGTCAAATCATCTCCACCATTTAATAGCCATGCAATCTTGGGTAAGTTAATCTCTCTCTGCTTCAGTTTTCTTATCTTTAAAATAGAGATAATAATATTGCCTAATTCATAATATTTCCTATCTCATTAAAAAAAGGTCATATTTGTAAAGTACTTGTTGATAGTGCTATTAATAGTAATAATAGCATATAAATACATGTGCACACACAGAGAAGGACCATGTAAATCATTTAGGAGTGTTTGTAAGGCCTTGGATTTTCAAGTTTAAGGTGTGAAATACATTTCATGGCTTGACAGAAATTTTCATTTTAAGCCTGTACCAGTTACATATGCTACATTAATGGAGTCTATGGTAGAACTTCTAAACCTGATAGAGAATATCATGTCTTATTATATTCACCAGTGGACAGCCACAGACACTTTCTGTCAACAGGAAAACAAATGTTATGCCTCCTCTTTTCAGAACAGCATCTCCATATCTGTGTTAAATTCAATAATATCATTACTTTAAAGGGCACAGAAGAAAAAGTAGTTACCATGCCAGAAATAGTGTGCCTCATGACAAATTCTAAACTGTTCCTACGGCCATCTGAAACGGTATTCTCTTGTAGACCTAGTAGCAATTTCTGATATAACCCACTGCCACGGTGACTGCCAGTACATGGGAGTGATCTTGATAACATTTCTGCTTTCGTTTTGACTTTTGATTGGCCTATAGCAGTCAGAGTAAGTGAGACTGTTATTGCATCTCCTATCCTTATGAAATGGAATTTTATGAAAGACACATAACATAGGGTTTGAGAGGATTGATTGACATCTTCCATATAGCAGTCTTGCTCTAGTCAAAAAAAAAAAAACCGTGCCCCAAATCCTCTGCCTGCCTTTGAGAGTAAGAGCAGGTAGAAAGGAAAGAAGACAGAGAGACTCCAGAGAGCAGAAGGTGCCTTTCTGTTCCCTTGACAGTATGCATGCTTTACTTCCAATCCTGTTAAATTAACATGGAACAACAAATATTGGCAATGATATTGCTGAATCACTACCTGTAATGGTAGGATGAGGGAGTATTGGAGTGGCATTTGACCATGTTTTGGGTTGACAAAATAAAAATGTATTTAAAGATACCCAAGTATTTATAAGACCAAAACTCAAAGCTGCCTACACATTGCTTTTCTGATAAAGGTATATGAGTCATATGTGTGGAATCTTTATCAGCTTTTTAAAAAATATGTTTGCATTTTTACCTAGTTGACAAATTTCGGTTTCTCCAGATGGCAGCTTTAATATGTTTAATATGATTGTGTTGTTAAAAAAAAAAAAAAAAGCAGTGGAGGTTTCTCTAGAGAAAGTCATTTGCTAAGAGAAAGCAATATCATATGACACATGAAAATGAGTACATTTCAAGCTATTTTTGCTATTTGGCTTTTTCCTGAGGTCTTGATGAATTGAAAATCAGCACTGAATAAATAGGTGATGCTGATGATGAACTTAACAACTTATTCTACCCAATTCCTAAAGTCCCTTATTAAATACAATCAACTCAACCCTCATCTGCTTTTCTACGCAATGATGGTATTAGTTACATCATGATGGTTTTGTTTCTGTACAGTTACTGTGTGCATAGTAGGAATATTGGAAATGTTCCCTATTCCTATGATCAGACCAGATACATAGATCCACAGCAGAGGTATTATTTGAGCAGCCATACTTTAATACTCATGAGAGTTTGGGGAATTTCTGCCCTAAGAACCATTTCACGTTTAGCATTTCTCATAAAGGAAGACTTATTCTGACAGACGACCTGAAAATTGTCTGATTCATCTTATCTCCCATTCCCAATCCCATACCCCACTGGTATCTTAGAGGGTGCTTTGTACAGCTCAATACTTGTAATAGTCCATTAATGCTTGTAGAATGTACAATTTAAAAGTTCATGTGTCTTCTGTATATTAAGCATTTTCTTCCTATGAGTCCATGATAATATTATGAATATTTAACCCATTAATATATTAGCCTTATCTTGATGGGGTAAGACTTTGTCAAGGAGATACTACAAAACCGAGATTAAATGGATGCATTAAACTCCCTAAATCATACGTATCATGTGATTTGAGTGAGCCATGAAAACTTCCTAGAACTGCTATCATTTTGATATGTTCTTATTCTTCTGGGAAGTTAGATTTCCACTGAGTAAACTTATAGACTCTGTAGAGAAATCAAAACAGTGAGCCATCTGCCAAGAAGACTTGGGCTGTGATCAATTTAGCTCATTTGTAAAAATATAGAGGGACTTTAAACTTAATAAATGAGTTAGGCTACCAAGGAATGAAACCATTTCACAGCACAACTGCAGATAAATGCCCTTTTTGGTGACTTTGCAGGATTATTATTCTATTAATTGCATTTCCAGTTTAAACTTTCAGTTTGCTTTATTTTCAAAAGTGTCTGTCCTGGGAACTTACCTACACTGTTCATTGCACAATTTGTAGGAAGAGAATAGTAATATATATATATTTTTTACAGGATTATAATGATGATTATGTGGATTTGAAAACCACAGAGTTACGTATAAAACAATTATTAGTGTATATTTTTAATTTTTTTCCTCGTCCTATGAACAAAGAACCTTTTATACTTGTTTGTTTATTGAACTGGGAAAGGATTTGGTTAAAAGGGAAGAATTGGTGCCTGTAAGATTTATGAAAGCAATGCCATCAATTGTAGATGACTTTGAAGTTAGAATGACTGGAACTTGATCGCAGCTCTGCAATCACTGCATGTATGATCTTGGACTTTTGACTTAGATTCTCTGAGCATGAATTTTGTCATCTGTATGATAAATAAAATTATAAATAATGCTTGTAGAATGCATGATTTAAAGGTCCAATGGTTATACAAATGGCCAGTAAGCATATGAAAAGATGTTCAACATCATTAGTCATTGGGGAAATGTAAATCAAAACCATGATAAGATACCACCTCACACCACTAGGATGGATGTTATTTTTAAAATGGAAAATAAGTGCTGGCAAGGATGCAGGGAAATAGGAACTCTCTTACCTTATTGGTGGAAAGTAAAAATGGTTCAGCCACTGTGGAAAAGTTTGGCACTTACTCAAAGGGTTAATCACAGAACTCCTATATGACACAGCAATCCCACATCTAGGCATATACCCCAAAGAACTGAAAGCAAATAATTGAAAGCAGAGACTCAGACAGTATTTGTACTCCAATATTCATAGCAGGGTTGTTCACAATAGTCCAAAATGGAAACACAACAAATTTCCATCACCGTAAACAAAATGTGGTCTACACAGACAATGGACTATTGCTCAGCCTTATAAAGAAAGAGCTTCTGATATATGTCACTCATGGGTGAACCTTGAAGACATCATGTTGAGTGAAATAAATCAGGTGAAAAGGGACAGATATTGAATGGCCCCACTTATATGAAATGGCTAGAAGATGCAAATACATAGGGAAGAAAGTAAAATACAGATTACGAGGGCTGAGTCGGGGGTGGGAAGTGGGGGGTTAATGCATAATGAATGATTTGGGGATGATGGGAATGTTCTGGTAATCAATGGTGGTAAGGGAAGCACAACAATGTGAGTGTGATTAATCCTACTGAAGGTATGCTTGAGAGTGCCTGAGATGGGCAAGTTTATATTATATATACATGTGTTTCCACAGTTTGAAAGAAAAAAAAGGAAATAAAGATACAGTGACAGCTATATGCAATACTTGATCATAGACTGGATCATGAAGGAGAAAAGGCCCAAAAGAGCTTTATTGGGACATATGAAAAATATTGGAATATAGACTAAAGTCTTTATATCAAAGTTAAAGTCCTTGAACTTGATAACTATACTTATAGTGATTATGTAAGTGAATATCCTTGTTCTTAGGAAATATACATGGAAGTATAAAGTGTTCAAGAAGCACAATGTATACAATCTACTCTCAAAAATTTAGAAACTTGATAGAGATGATAGATTAATAGAAGATAAAGAAGGGAAGGGAAGGGAAGGGAAGGAAAGGAAAGGAAAAAGAGGAGCATTTGTGATAAAACACGAAAATTAGAGGATCTGAGTATCTGGGAGAGAAGGGTATGTTGGAGTTCTCTCTATGGGTTTTGTATTATTTTTACAAATGTCCCATAAGTTTGAAATTATTAAAAAAAAAAAACTTTTAAGGAAAAAAAGCCCAAGGGTTAAAGTAAGCATTAATTGAACTAGCTTATATAAAGTGCTTATCATAATGTCTGCAGTAAAATAAATATTCAATAAATTTTAATCATTTTTATATCAGAATATGGTCACTATCTATTCAGTTCAGAGGGCAGAGATTTGTATAATATAAAGAGATATTAATTTAAAAATGTAAGCATGCTCAAAATCCCTATTACTAAAAATCATAGAACAATTTAGTGATATATGTAATGTATGTATATTAGGCATGTGAAATCACAGCTGAAGACATCATATGACTCAGGAGTTCAGTCCAAAAACAATAAATATTTTTACCTAAGCTCTAGTGTTGATTTATTGTGCTATGTTTTTAAAAGACCATTTTCTATTTTTTTAAAAAAATGGTATAATAGATTAGTTACCAAGTTTTCTGTTGATCACATGAGTGCTAACTATGAATTGGTCCTAAATTGCCAGGCAGAATGAACAGCTGTGATGAGTAATAAATGATTCTGTTACCACAACAAACAGAATATTAGGTAGAACACATAGAATTATATGTAAGTGCAATTATTATGCAAAATAGTGGGAAAAGTATTAAATTAACTATTTGACTCTCATGTATGGGCTTTTAAATAACCCTATTAATGAAACCTCAGAAAACTGTGGCTAACTCTGTATATCAATAAAATTTGTTAAGAAATATTGGGTACTCTATTTTGGCAATGAAGCTTACAAGAAAATACTCTTCCATAAGAAACGTAAATGTTTGTTCTTATTTGGTTCCTTTGATCTTATGCCAAATCTTCCCCAGTATCTGCTTGAAACTCTTTACTCTGTTTAAACTATATGGAGACAGGGTTTGAAAATATGAATGTTGAACATTTTCACATTTGTAAGGGGGAGGTGAGAGGGAAACACAGAGGAAATGATATTTGACACCTGTTTTTTATTCATGTGATACTACTATAGATTAGATATTCGGGGTGTTTAATTAGTCAGGAAAACATTGATTAAAGACCCTTCCAAATAACTCAGGTTATCAATGAAGGTCTATCGTGGTATTATTTGAACTTGTGACCAATAGAATAAGAGGCATTTGATTATCTCTAAATGAAATCATCTAGCAAGAGTTTCAATCTAGAATGATATTGGGCTAAAATACTGGGTGTCCAAACTTATTATTCACTATTTAAGTAGGATTAGATATTAGCTCCTAAATTCTGTGCTTGGCTTTGTTCATATCTTATATGCACAACATTTGCAGATTCTGCTTCAAGTTTATTATCTACATTTCATATATGACTCAGGTCTTTTGATGAGAACAAAGAAATATATCTCTACCATATCTCTTGTTTATAATGTTTAAAAGTTGACATACATATTCTCACTCATCTTGATCACTACAAATAAGTCAATCAAGCAGAAATTGTGAATTGATAATATTTATATGGATTTTCTCTTTGTGATATTGTGATATTTCAGGAAATATTTTAACAACCTTAGCATTTCAGCAATATTGGAAATCCCCAGAATACCTCTAAAATCTTTACAGCTTTCCTGGGGATTGACATAAAAATAAGAGAAACCAACATGGGGCATGCTTTCTGATTCTGGGAATGACAGGTCCAGCATATGGTCAAGATTATAACTCACTACAGGAGACTTGCAGGGGAGCTTAGACAGAATGAGGATGAGAACTAACATGGCAAGATCCAGCAAAGGAGCAGAGAAAGCACAGCCATCAAGGCCAAAGCCTAACTAGCAGCTTTATCAAAGAGAACTGACAAAAATGAATCAGAAAATCCTGCACAGGGAAGGAGGCACAGGAGATACCTGAGTCTAAAGCAAGATCTCAGGGCAGGGGAGTCCTTGAGGAGCAAAGACCTACATGAATCCAAGAGACAGTACTAGGACTTTTTCCATATTTGACTCAGGGTTGTTTTAAGGTCCTTGTGTTAGATTGTATTATGTACCCCAATTTAGATATGTTCTTCATCTTCATCTACATTCCTGATGGTGTGAAGCCATTGTAAATAGGATCTCATGGAAATGTTATTTTTAGTTAAGATTTGTCCCAACTGAATGAGGCTAGATCTTAATCTGGATTACTGGAGTACTTTATAAGCAGAAGTAATTCGGGCGTAGTTAGAGAAAGCTATAGGGAGAAGCTAGAACCTATGTGAGGTAGGGATACAAGCCAAGGAGCCCAAGGATTGCCAGCAGTCAGGACCAGAATGTTACAAGCTTTGGGAGAAAGCAATGGTTTGCTGATGCCTCATTTTGGACTAGCCTCAAAACAGTGAGCCAATAAGTTCCCATTGTTTAAGCCAACCCATTGTGCCATATTTGTCAAAGTGGCCTGGAAAATTAAGACAGTCTCTCTGGAGCAGGGAAGAAAGTATGGATACAGCTTGGAACAAGAAAGTGGCAAAACTGGACTAGAGTGTAGGAAAAAGGTCAACAGAAATTTCTATTAACAAAATTCTGACACACAGATGACCATATATGGGTCAGCTGGAAGTTTATCTGAACTGTGGTTCCTATGAATCAAAGCCTTAAGAAATTTGGATCTAACCTGGAAACTGTCATGTCCAGAACATGATGAGAGGGCCATCATTTTGGTTTTCATCTTGATGTGCCCCAATATGCTGTTTTTTTAGATACTACAGCAGGGCTAATAGGTAAGCTATCTTCCCCTTCAAACTAAAATGTAAATCATTTCCTTATTGATTAATGGAATTCCACTATTTATATTTTATTAACTTTTGAAGAGCTTCCTAAATTCCCTGAAATTCTCTTTTACGATGAAAATAGACTTTGGGTAGGGATGCTCTTCTTGCCTAATCTCTGAGTCTGAGTCTATTTTCTCATTTTCCTCAGAGATGTGAGAGTTGGGACAATCTGAAAGTCTCCCTTCCTGAGGAGAGTCAAGACACTGAAAGGAGTGGGGCACAGAGAGGAGAACAGTGATGCCCATTGAAAAGTTTGACATCAATTTATAATTTAGGACTAAAAATTAATTTGCTCTTCCTAGTCTTTCATAATTTACGTTTGACTCATTTATTTTTTTAAGATTTATTTTTATTTATTTATTCCCTGCCCCTTGTTTTGCACTCACTGTCTGCTCTCTGTGTCCATTCTCTGTGTGCTCTCTGTGTCTGCTTGTCTTCTCTCCAGGAGGCACCAGGAACTGAACCTGGGACTGCCCATGTGGGAGAGAGGCATTCAATCGCTTGAGCCACCTCCGCCCCTGCTTTTTTGTCTTTCTCATTGTTTCCTTTTTTGTGACTCCTTGTTGAATTATCTTGTTGTATCAGCTCACTGTGCCAGCCCATTGTGCCAGCTCACTGTCTTGCTTGTCTTCTCTCAGAGGCACTGAGAACTGAACCCAGGACTTCCCATGCAGTAGGCAGGAGTCCAATTGCTTGAGCCACATCCACTTCCCTGATTCATTTATTTTTAATCAAGGAACCTATTGATTAAAACTATTGTTTTTCTCACAAAGACAATGTGTGTATAAGTTTATAGGCATTTTCTTATAACACTCACATGATAAATTTTAAGGATATAAGAAATTTTCATTCATATTTGGGAGGAAAATCAAATTGCAGTGTCTCCATGAGGCCAATTCTAGGTCCCACCTGTTGAGAACAATTACTTGTAAACAAATTATCTTTTTTTCTTTAATGTGCTCATGCACATGTAATTTCCTAGTTAATAAAGATGAATGGCAATAGATATCTAGCATTTGTAAATATTTCCTATTTATGGTACAAACATTTGAAACAAACTTGTTTTAGACTACTCTCCTATTAAGGGGTCAAACTTAGTTTAACAAATAAATAACTAATTGGGCCCAATTTTCTCACATATAATTGAGTAGTATAGAGTATTCTAGTTTGAAAAGTCAATAAAATTTTGAAGACATTCCATAGCCACTTCTCTTGAACATATGTTATCATTGAAAGTGAGATTAATTTTCCTAAACAGTATATATCAGAAATGTTTTGAAAACTCTTTCAGTTAAGCATGTTGTAATACATTTAAAATGACTATTACAAAATTCAGTTATACCCTAATGTAAAATAGAATAGTTTCCGTGTTTTTAGCTGTATATAGGTTATATATAAAAATGAGTACCATGTTATAATATTTGGGATTTTGTGACTAGAATTTGACTAAGCATTTCCATTTTAGGGGGTTGATCTTATGTATATATTAACCCATATATATATATATAAGGCTGTCCGGTGCATTTACGTGTATTATACCCCAAAATTGGAAACAAATTAAATCTCTTAAAATGGAACTGCTTAAATAAAGATATAATAATGAAGCTCTATAAATGCAGAATGTGCTGATGTGGAAAAATCAAGACAACTCATAACTAAATGAGGAGCACAAAGAGAAAAGTTGGGTGTCTGTGTTGCAATCCTATTTACATAAACAAAAATAATGTGAGAGGTATATACATGTATCTCATAGACATATGACTATATGCTGGCAATATGCACAAAATATCTTACTGAAAGGCTATACAGTTAACAGTATTTCCCCAATTTGACAGAAGTTACCTTTGGGAAAACGGAGACTGGGACTTGGTGGTTTCTTCCAAGTTTGATAAAGTGTTTAAATGAAATTTGTGCCTTATATTCATTTTTTAGGTGGGTTCTAGCTTTATAACAGAGTCAGAGAAAGAAAAAGAAAATTGAATTATAGGTCAATTTATAGATTCAAAAATTCCAAATGATATTTTCATTAACCTAAACTGAAAATATGATAAAAATATCCTCCCATTTTCTAGTAGATATTTTCCCAGGAATAAAAGGATAACTCAGCATCACAACAACTATCAATAAAATTAACCATCTCGGTGATCTAAAAGAAAAAAAATGTGATTATCTCAGTAGATGCATAAATAATAATTGATAAGGATTAACCCATATTCATGTTTTTAAAAATCCTAAAAAATAGTAATGGAAGGTAGCAGATTTCTTTGTAGTAGCAAAGAATTGAAATGCACAAGTTACACATCCATAATAAATTACTAAGCAGAAGTCAAGAGCAATAAACCAAAATTTGTGTATAGCAAAATCAATACGCATGAAAGATATTCATGCCATAAGACTTTTATAAGAACTAACACATGTACACAAACAATAGCAACACTGTTTTTCAAAGCTATTATGCGTATTTGCATGTCAGGTGACTGAAAAGACAGAAACTAAATACATTAGAGCAAGTCCCTGAGAGCAAAATGAGAGTAACACTCAGAACAGAGGTTGAAAAAGGCAAATCAGAAAGTAAAATAATGAAACAAAACAAAAATGGGTTTTTTGCCTTGAGCACTGACAAGAGAATGTCATGAACCAGCGGGTGTTATCAAGTAGATTCTCTGCATGGTTTGAAAATAAATAAGGTAAGCGAATAAATTAATATACACCCTGTAACCAGTGTAGTGCCTACAGAATAACCTGTGGCAGCTCTGTTTGGTTATTAGATTAGATATGGAATGAGTGCACAATGTAGATGTATCAGTTATGGTTCTCTGGAGAAACAGAATCAATAGGATACCTATACCTATACCTGTACTTGTACCTGCACCTGTACCTGTACCTATACCTGCACCTGTACCTGTACTTATACCTGTACCTGTAACTATACTTACCTGTACCTGTACCGATACCAATACCTATACTGATACCGATACTTATGATGATACCTACACATAAGATATTTATTATAAGGAATTTGCTCTTTCGATTGTAAGGGCTAGCAAGTTTGAATTCTTTAAGGCAGGCCAGAGGCTGGATATAATTCCAGTAAGAGTAATGTTGAAGTCTTGTGTCCGAATTCCTTAAGCTGGAAACTCAGGACGGTGGAGAGTGTATTCTTGAGGCAGAAATTTTTCTGATTCCCAGAACCTTCAATTCTCAACTCTTTAGTTCTCCAAACTGTTTGGATGAGACCCACCCACAATCTTTCCTTAATTAAGGTCAATTTATTGCAGATGCTAATTCCATCTTCCAAATACCTACACAGCAAAACTGGGCCAGTGTTTGACCAAACACCTGTACAACATCATCTAGCCAAGTTGACCGTAGAATTAACCATCACGGTAGGGATACAGCATTGGGGCCATGCACAGAGACCTACTTTCATCTTCCACACTTGCTGCTTCTGCGACCTCAGGATTATCACTGTTCGATTGATGTGCTTCATCTTCTAAATTTTTTCTCTCCTGTATCTTCATAGTCATGACACTCAAAATTTAAAGTTTAGACTCTTCTTGATGCTGTTTTGCATTTCTACTTACTGTTTATTCAAAGGCTAAAGATAAGAGAGTTCCATGCTGAAGTGAGCATTTATATAGATGATTAGCAATGGTGCTGTCAGAACAACCATTTATTTTCTGGTACCATGGATGGATCCCAAACCAGGCATATGTAATATCACTTAACATCACAAATGGGTCTCATTTATGCGAAGTGTTCACTGCATAATTGTAGTTCAAAGAATGTTTCATCATAACACAGTTCGAGGTTTATGAGACTGGGTTATGTACAATTTCTATGACATTGTATGTTTATTAACCAGTCAGAATATTACACTCAACTGTTGGGAATCTGGTGGGTATCATGAATTTTGAATATGCAGGGACAAACAGACCTATGTTATTATTATTTTTTAATCACTGCCAAGACTGAGTGAACAACCTAAGATTTTACTCGTCTGAACTGTAACTTGCTGCTGTTACATGGTACTCATTGTGCCATAAGAAAAATAGGTGCTATGTAAACAGTTGTTGTGAGTTTATTTTCTTTTTCAATGCCTAATGGGAAAATGTACTGCTCATCTAAAGAACTGCTTTGGAATCATGATCGTTCAGTAAGTCTTGCATCTGAGCTACAGGTATCAATTTAAAAAGCACACTGCCTGTTCTGAAAGGTAGTATGTCCTTCTGACAAGAAATGTCATTAAAGCATAGTGATGTCGCTAACGTAGGGCCTGTGAAAATCATCATTCTTCCTTTAAAACCTGGCTGATAAAAATGCTGCATCTTTGCATGGGACCTCAGGTATTTTCACAATGTTTTCCTCTGACAGTTTATTATCATTCCACCTGAGGGCAGGCAGGCAGAAGAAAACTGGTTTTGACTCACGCCAGGCCTCTTTGCTCTGCTGGGTGACTTGCCCGCTATAGAGATTTTACTTTTCAAGGACTACTGGCCAATCTCAGTTGCCGGCTTGTTGGTTCTGTTTTTTGTGCTGTTACTGCTTAGATTTTTACATATGTCTTAATTATAAAGTTCTGAGCACAGAGGAAAGCAGTATAAGTTGAGATGAGTTTAAGTGTCTTGCTTTTAAAACAGTGACGCTTTATTTTTGTTTTTGCTTTCCAATATTTTAAATTCCTGTTGGGGCCCTTCTTTTACCTAGTTATTCTAGGTAACTGGGAATGACGAAAAGTCATGTTTGGCTTATAATCCTAGGCTATCAGGATTAGAAGGACTCTGACCACCTAGTTCAACTCCTGCAGCTTACAAATGAGGAGCATATACCCAGAGAAGGAAAATGAGTTGCCTCAGGCCCTGCCACTTAGTGGTAGGTCTATGTCCAGAATCTGGGTCTCTTGACTTGGTGAAGGCTCTTTTTCCTTTTAGCTCCCTTTGTTCCAGTCCCAATTTATATAATGACATTTGAGCAGCTCTGAACAACAAACCTTTCATGAGAACTTCCCTAACTTGCTGACTGTTGATTTCCAGGGCTTGACAGTGCATAGGACAATATAATTTATCCTGTGACTGTTTACATGGCATCCTGTGAATGCTGCTTAATGCTTCCGTGAAATCACCCCTGAAAGGATCTGAGCTGTCTCTGGATCCACAGGTCCCATACTCTTTCCTCGAAATATACCTGCAAATGTCATTGTCACTGTTAGTTAACGACAAATGCCAGATATGGCAACACAGTTTTAAGTTGTTAATTAAAACATCAGTGTGATCTCCCCACCCCACCTCCACTGCTGTGATATTTCTCCCATATGCTGATCTATCTATCCTGTTTTGCTATTGTAGGTTTGCGTGCTGGAGAGACAAATATTTGACTTCCTTGGATATCAGTGGGCACCTATCCTGGCAAATTTTGTACATATTATTATCGTCATTCTTGGTTTATTTGGAACAATTCAATATAGACCTCGTTACGTAACAGGAGTAAGTACTCTTTCTATCTTTGTTTTGGTCTTATTGAAATAGAGAAAGATATGCAAACTACAAATATCTTGAAAAAATTATATGTATACCCCTTAACTTAAAGCACTATGTGTTTGTTTTCATAGTTTCAGATTATATCTACAGTAATTGAAAATATCAATTTTGAAACACTTAACAGTGAATGTAATCTAATTGTATTTCTGTAAATTGTACTTTCAACAAATACCCTCTTGTAATTACAGGTAGACCTATGCCCCTGTATTTGTAAATTATAAAGCTGTGGCCTGGGGTCCTCTGGCTTAACAGATTTTAATGGGACTTTTCCCACTTTAAAAAAAAAATTACTATATTTTATAAATTGGATAAAGATTAGTTTAAAAATGTTACATATAATTGTATAATATTGATGTGAAAATATACCATATTAGGGTTAATATTTGACATGCTTGAAATTCAGAATATTCTGGACCATTGTCTCTGTGTTCTCCATAATTCTCTTTTTTAGCTCAGAGGAAGTATTTTGCATCCCCACTCTCATTAAACTTACTTAGCATAAAAGTGAAATCCAACTGTGTTGCAGTTGCTATGGGAACCATAACTTAGGATTTTTTACTTTTGTGTGTGCCTCAGATCTCAGCTATAGCTCTTCATTAATGTAGGTTGGTTTTTTTTAGTTTCATCATTTTTTCCATTTCTTCTATTTTTGACAAAGGAAAAGGCTAAAGTCATTTGTTTGAAGTTATAAGTGTGTTTATGGTAAAATAGCATATAAGATAGTAGAGCTGGAGCTCGGGCTTATTCAACCATACCAGCAGGTCTTCTCAGGGTCCTCGATGCACTCCTTCTTGGAAAAGGCGACCTTCTGTAACCCATTCTCCCTGTCATCTGGAACCCAGATAAAGCTCACTGGGACTTGGCAGGCAACGAGGTCGCAGCTGGAACCAAGGCAACTGCTGTCTGGCTAAGGGCAAGAGAGGAGCCCACGGCTTCTCCTCTAGGAGCACGCCTAGGGACGAATGCATGCTACCTCTGAGCACCGGTAGCTGTGCATATCTTGTAAAGATAGGACATATTCAGCTGTGAGGAGAGGACATGATAATAGTGTTCATTTTTTATTTAATTGTAATTTGATTCTGTATAGGGATAGTAGAGTGGTTAGAAGTTTTCTCAGGTCATAATACCAGAATTGAAATCTTGGCCCTGCCAAATTCTTTGTGACCTTGGACAGTTTAAATTGCTAATCCTCAGTTTTCTTATCTTTAAAATGAAAGTAATAATTATACTAACTCAAATGCTTTAGTTAATGGATGCATTATATGCCAGTATATGAAAGATTCTTAAATTAGATTCTTAAGATACTGAAGAGCCTCTATCATTAGACTTGGTGGCTCTTTTGTGATTTTGTTCTTATAAATAATACTGCTCTAAATATCATCATATAAATGTCTCATCTTCATTTCTGATTAAATGCTTGAGGTACTTTTCTAGGTGTGGATCAAAATGTTTGGACAGTTTAAAAGCTCTGAGGTTTGTTTTGAGGAGTAAATGAAGTATTCCATAAAATGTCTTTAGCACAATTCTTGCTACTTAATAAGTGACCAAAAAATGTTAGCTATTGGATTCTTATTGTTGTTATCATTGTTATTTGAAAATAATACTGAGTCTAACAATAGGTCTAACAATAGGCTGAAAGGCAATTTAAACAGTAAGGTATTCCAGCTACCTATTGAACCATCTTAGTCTCTTTCATTACAAACTGCTACAACTCATAAACAACTTGTGAGATATCTACATATCAAACATGATTACATTCTTCAGATAAAATAAATTTCCACAAATCTTTTTGAGGCAGGCTGCTCTCTCTGGCATGCGGTGTTAGGATGCCATGGGATGATGCCTTTAAGACTGGTAGAAGAACTTTTGTCTGCCTGAGAAGATCTGTTGGCCACAATCGGAAATCTTTCTCAGGTCTAAACAATGCATCTTAGCACTCCACCCTCCACTGGGTCTTGACTTGGAGACAAGACCCTGAATTTGATCTTTTCCTTGACACAATAGCATATTTTTAGAACCTTTGGTCAGTGGGTGATGCCGTAAATGAGAAACAATTTTATTTTTCAACTCTCCAAGACCTGGTTTGTAAATATGTCCTCTAAATTCTGCTTGAAAATGGAATAGTTCTTTCTTTAGCTTATCTCTCTATTTCAATATCTATATGACTAAAAGAGGACAAATCACACTGTCAACTATTTGCTTAGAAATCCTCTTGGCCATATCCACAAGGTCATAGGGATATTTTCTGTTTTCCAAGTTATTGTAGGCAGTAGTCAACCTAATTATTCAGACAGTCAATAGCCTGAGTCCTCCTTTCTCCAATTCTCAAAAACAAATTTCTTACTGATTTTCCAGTCTCCATTAACAGTCTCCTCACCGCCTTTCTGGCTTCCAACTGCCACTCTGTCTCAAAACCATTTGTGTTACAGTATCAACTTCTGGTATCAATTTCAGTTCCAGTTATCTATTTCTGTGTTGAAACTGCCTCAGGAGTTAGGGGTTTAAAACAAAAATAACTTACTATTTCTCATAATTCTATAAGTTCAGCAGGTTTATCTTGGTGGCTCTTCTATTACCTGTGGTATAGAAGACAACTAGAACAGGATAGTTTATATTTTAGGCTTTGCAGGCCACATCCAGACTCTGGAGCATATTCATCTTCATGTATTTTAAAACATTTACAAATGTAAAATTCACTCTTAGCTCACAGGCCATACAAAACACGCCATGGACAGGTTTTGACCTGTAGGCCAGAATTTTTTTTACCTCTAGTGTTTTAGTTTGCTAAAGCCTGCTAGAAACAATGTACCAGAAATGTATTGGCTTTTATAATGGGAATTTATTAGCTTAAAAATTTACAGTTCTGAGACTGTAAAAATGTTCAAATCAAGGCATCATCAGAGATGCTGTCTCACCGAAGGTCAGCTGCTGGAGGTCCTGGACTCCTCCCTCAGATGGCAAGGCACATGGAGGCATCTGCTTCTCATCCAGGTCCCATTGCTTCAGCTTCTGGATGCTCTGTCTGTGGCTTTCTTACTCCTGGCTTCCTCTCTGAACTCCTGGGTTCCTTCTCTCCATCTCTGAAGCTTTTTCTCTATGTGTTTGTTGCTTTTAAACCTCCTTTAATAAAGGACTCCAGCATGAGGACTGTAGTAGTTTGGCAATTTGATGTAATTATGAATTCCACAAATAGATATTGGATCATGCTTTTAAACTGGTCTGCTAATCTGGGCATGATTAAGTTATGATTAGGGCATTCACTGGGCCACAGTAGGGTGTTGAGCCCCACCCCTTGGTGGGTGGGGAATCAAATATAAAAGGCAAGGCAAAGGACAGAGGGAGCAATTTTGATATTGGAGTCTTGAGCTGGAGCCCCGGGAAGTAAGAGAGTTTGGTCGAGAGGAAGGAGAGAAGGCCCCGGGATAAAGATGAGCCATTCACCTGAGAGTCCACAGCTGGCCTTGTGGAGAGAAGCAAAGCCTAGAGAGCCTCATAGTCTACAGCTGACCTTGTGGAGGAACCAGAGGAGCTAAGCCCAGAAAGAAACACAGCCCTGGGAAGAGAGGAACCCAAGAAGCTTGAGCCCTGGCAAACGTCGACAGCTGTCTTTCTCCAACACGTGGCAATGGACTTTGGTGATGGAAGAAACTTACACTTTATGGCCTGGTAACTGTGGACTTCTACCCCAAATAAATACCCTTTATAAAGACAAACCAATTTCTGGTATTTTGCATCAGCAGTCCTTTGACTGACTAATACAAGGACCAAGGCCCACTCTGGGTCATGACTCACTGAAGTTATCCAGTCAAAGTTCCCCCACCAGTATCCAGTACAATCTAAGGGTCCCATACCCACAGGAATGGATTAGCTCCAAGAACATAATCTTTTCTGGGATCCACAGAAAGCTTCAACTGTCGCTTCTGGTATAGGCAGAGGTCATTTAAGTGGCTTAATTCCACTGGGAGCTCAGCTGGACTTTAATATTAAGATGGCCTCCCATCCTTCAGGGACTCTTTCTATAGGGTCTCTCTTCCTCCAGCAGTATGGTCAGATTTCTTTACATGGCCAGTGGGTTCTAAGTGGGAGAATTCCAAGAAAATAGCACCACTTATGAAGGCCCTGGTTGCCTCATGCTTCTCTATATCCCATTAGACAATACAAGTCACATGACTAAGCCCGAAGGAAGTGTGGGAGGGCCCATGCAAGGGTGCGAATGCTCCAAGGTAAGTGACTGCCACACAAGAGTTAAATTCATAATGCTGACTAAGTAGAAATGGATGTAACTTTGTTATGTAAACTTGAAATATATAGAAGTTTTCTATTATAATCATGCAACCTAATGGTTATGACGCCATGTTGGAAGCAAAAAATGGATTAAGGAAAAGTGGGAATTCAGCATAAAAATGGAATTTAGATTTTTCGGCTTGTATATAGATGACAAAAGGAATTACAATTAAAAGAAAATTGGGCAGAATCATTGATGACAGAATTTCTGACCAATGAAGTATCTGGGAAATACATGTTTTTCTTTTCTGGGAAATATCCATGTTTTTCTTTTCTAAATAACTCCTTATAATCATCTTCATAAAAAATATCCTCATCATTTTGAGTCATTCCTTAGGAGAAATTTCTAGGTATGATCAAATCACCTGAAGAATTTTAAGTCTCTTAATACTTACCTACCCAAAATTATTATACTGAAAAATCCTTCCACCTATGTACAATAAGTCTATTTCACATCACTTTTGCTATCCCTGAGTATAATCTTTTCTCATTTTTTGATAGGAGAAAAAAAATGTCATTTTTGTTTTGAATTGCATTTCTTATTAGTAATTTGGACATTTTAGTATGTTCATTAACTATTTTTACTTCCTATTTGGGAGATTTTCTTTTGGGGAGTCTTTGCTCATTTTTTCCCCTGGAATCTTAGTGTCTCTCATAATGATAGACAGATAGATAAATAAATAGATATCATATAGTAAATTTTAATTTGGACATTTATTATTTTTATCTTATTAAAATTAACTCTTTTAGGTCCAATTTTACTAAAACAAAAAGGCAGATGCCTTGCTATAGAGTCTAAGTTCAAAATATCTGTTTATTTCCAAATTTTTTATTTGTAAAGAGTTTCAAATTATTGATGAGGCATTTATTCAATTTAACTGAAAAAAGTCCCAAAGAAAAATAATAATGTAGACACCCTCTGAAACACTGAGCACAGTAGCAACACATACAATAATTTAGAGAGACTCAGTAATGAGTTTTGTTTCCTTCACTAATCTTCACTTTCATAGGAGCAAAGGAAAAGAATATTTTTAAAATTAAAAACTGTTAATTGGAACAAGAACTCATTAGAAGTCCTTGATGGCCTCTGGCACTTCAAATAATATAATCATTGAGGGAAAAAGAAATAGATGATTTCAATTCCCAGCAAAGAAAATCTAAAGCCAGTGCCCAAAGATAGAATATAGTATTGTATATCACTTGACAAGATATTAAGTCCCAAAGAAAAAGCTAGATAAACTCAGGTGGAATAATTCCATAATAAATCCATACAAATGACTCCCAATAAAACATTACCTTATATCATAAATGGAACTGTCCAATGCATCTCCATTTGAGCAAAGACACTGACAAGCAGAATATGATGTGGGATATCCAGTGTTTATAGTAAATGACAAAAGTGTTAGTGAACTGTACTTCTTTAGGTTTGTCTAAAATAATCTGAGTAGTTTGCGGCTTCCTATGTGTTAAATGCATACAACTGCCTTGGTAATATTGCCAAGGGGAATATTGTCATAACCCTAAACGAGACTCCTGCCTCCCTCCCTGCCTCCCTCCCTGCCTCCCTCCCTGCCTCCCTCCTTGCCTCCCTCCCTCCCTTCCTTCCTTCCTTCCTTCCTTCTTTCTTCCTTCCTTCTTCATTCCCTCCCTCCCTTTCTTCCTCACACCATCCCACCTTCCCTGCCTCTCTTTAATCAAGTTGTTTCATTATTTTGAATGGGGAAAAAAATATCTCATAAAGCTGTAAAGCCTGAATTCACAGGCTTGCAGATAAAAGAAACCCAGCCCCAAATCAGAAATACGTCCAAAGTAGATAAAAAATCCTTTACTCAAATTTCGTAAAGATGGAGAACATGGTAATACTAAACCCACAGTAACATTTATAAGAATCATATTACTTTTTTGTACCGCTTCTATTACCCTCCACAGATTCTCTTGGATACCTTTCTCTACAAATTCTATAAACTTTAGCCCCACAAAACTTTTGTCCAAAGCTTTATGAATAGGAAATAACAGAGTTAGGATCTGGAGTCCGCTTTACTGCTTGACTTATAAAACCCATTCTCAGACCATAGTACTGAACCCCTTGGAAGTGCAGATCATAGAACCACAATCTATCTGCCAATTGAAGAAAAAAGAAAAAATGGCTTTGGTCCCATATTTGAAAAACATCATTCCACTTGGAATTTGGAGTGCATTTAGGTTTTAAGTTGTAGTCTGTCATTCCTATATCAAGAATTATTGTTTTAGATAATGAAGAAATGATCTCATATTTTAAAGATTAAGAATAGAAAACCCTTAGGGAGGAGTACTTTCTTTGTGCAGGAGACCAATATCACAGTATCCTTTCCCTCCAGAAATACTGAATTAGAATAGTATTTTTCTCTTTTCCTATAGCATTCAGTATTTAGATTATGATGATTCATATATATACATATTCATATTCAATATAATTTATATATTAATTAAGAACAAACTGTCATCACTTTCCACATTAGTCATAAAGGGTTGCAAATAATTGATGGAGATGTCATTTCTATTTAATTGGAAAAAAACACAAAATAAATAGGAATATCAAAATACGTATACATATGTATCATATAAACATACGTATGTAATTCATACATGCACATATAGTGTATATATGATTTATTGTATCTTATACAATGTCTTTCCAAGACATCAATTTAGACTAGTATAAACCTAAAATCAAATGAATGGGAAAGATTGGGATTGGTTTCGTATTTTGTTACTTAAACATTATGGGGCTAAATTACTATGGTGAATGATTTGATGAAGTGCAGCTGTGATGATTAGAAAGCAAAACCAGTATTCTTGCATCTTTATTCCTGTATTTCTAAGATTAATAAACTATATTACTATGTCATAATATCACCAGCCATCCTTCCAAAATAATAAAGAAAATAACTGAATACTTCTTTTAGTCCATGGATTGAAGTAATTTCTGTTGTTGCTGAGCACCAAACTTCCATTTCTCAACTTTTCTGTTTTTTTACTACAACTTTTTTTTGTAAATGTGATACATGTGCTTGTCAGTGATGTCAAGAGATTACTGAAGCCCTGTCCCAAACAGAGTGTTAATTTATAAATTGATACATGCCCTCCTTTTCCCCTTCAAGGAAGGGCACAGCGTTGACAATGAGGCCAGCACAATTTCACCTGCCTTGGTTTCCTTACCTCTGCTTTTTTTTGAGCCAAAAGCTATAGAAAAGGAGCCAGTGGAATCCCTCATAAGGCTTGGGACCACATGGTGACTGAGGCACTAAACAACAAAAGCTAAAACAGTCCATTTTATTAAAATATTCTCATATGATAACAGGGTGTGTGTAAGTCAGAATTCACATATTCACTTTGTGGAGGGAAAAAACTCTTTCTAAATTTCAGAAATTTACTATTTGCTGATAATCAGCCATGATTTGGGTTTTAATTATTTGTGGAACTCAGGTGCCCATGGAGAATATGACTAACAGAAATAAATGGAAAGTACCTCCTATGCCCGTTTTCCAAGTCATAGGCTTTTCTGACTCTAATAATGACCTTAAGAATTTTTGCACTCCTTACAGTCATTCCTAGGAAGTCATTAATCTATGTTCAAGCAAATGTTTTACCACTTTATTCAATTTTTTCTAGGTGAAAAAAATATTCAAAAGAAAACATCGCAGCTAAGGCATTAAAAATGCATAGTTTCCATGTTCAGGACAGAAAATCGCTGTAGATTAGAGATGAAGAGACTTGAGATAGTAGTAAATTAACAATACTTCTAATGACTTAGAGTGGTTGTGAAAATAAGTCTTTTCCCATAAGCCTGGGAGGGTAAACAATATCATTACAAGTGTAATGGATTTAGCCTGTAGTCCTAAAATAAATGTAATAATGCAACATGGTGAATGTGATTTATTCTCAAAAGGATGTGTTCCCTTGGGGAAATGTGAGCTGTTTATCCTACAAGAAGATACTTTGTGCTCTCATTCTGGTGTGAAGTTGTGACTAACGATTTATAGAATGTGGTAAATATAAGTAATTACATTTTGACAGTCTAAATTCATGTTTGTAAATCATCTAATAATTTTCAAAAACCAATTTTAAAGACAAGACATGTTATGAGATATATATATATGTATATTGGTTTTTCTTCTCTAAAATAAAAAAAAAATCAGATAAATTTGCACAGATATTTTTTAAAATCATAGAGTAAAATTGGGCTTATAATAAAATTTCCTTTACTCAGCCCTCTCCAGTGATCCTAATTCTTTATCTCTTTATTTTTTTTTAATTTATTTATTTTTTATTGTGAGTAAAAATCAAAATTTTGACACTACATACCAATATTTGTAAAATGATATATAAATATATATGCATATATATGTGCATTTGCTTACAAAAATTTTATTTATATATATATAAATATATTTTAACAGGTGCTTATATTACCTAAATATTACACAGAACCTACCGAGATTCCCATGCTCCCCACCTCCCACACCTCCCACCATATCCCACACAAACATCTCCCACAAGTGTGGCCCATCACCCTCAATGGACTTACACATCCTGGGGCCTTGCCATCAACCATAGACCACAGTTCACATCATAGACCACACTCTCTCCCACACAGTTCTGAGTGGTGTGTGCTGATTTAAAATGGCCTAAATCCGTTGCCACAACGGCACTCAGGACAACCTCCAAATCCCAAAAAAGCCCCTGTATTTCAACTGCACATCCCCTCCCTGACCCGAAAGTGTCCAGTGGCAACTGGCTCTACCTCACTGTTATAATTTCTTCCATTGCTAGAATCACCATATGTGTACAATAGAATACCATCAAGTCCACTCTAGTCCATAGTTCTTCCCCCAATACTGATGGGACTTGGATGGTGATGTCCACTCCACCTCCAGGTGAGAGAGGGCTTATATCCCATGGATATGGTGGGTGGGATGATCCTGCCTGCATATGCAGGCCCTCTCCATTCCCTGGGATGGCCGTTGCCCATTGTTGTCTCCTCGCCAGGTGACTTGGATGGGTCCATTGAGCTGTAGGGTAGGAGTTGCCGCTCCACCGAGATTCCACGCACACCTGGCACATAGGTAGGCCAGAGGCTCCAGTCTCTGGAGGTATACCTAAAAACTCCAGCCTCACAAATAGGTTTGAATAGAAGGGACTGATGAACCATGTGCAGGGAGGACTTATTTGAGTCCATTTCTGTCACTCTCAGGAGCACAGTTTCCAAAATAGAGCCCACTGATAGGGTGTCAGTCTCTGGGGCTATCCCCCCTTATATAGGACCTGGGTGTCTCCAGAGCTCTCAGGAGCCCCTCTGTGTGGGGTGATAGGCACTTTGATGTTCTATGAGCTCCTACTGAGGTGTGCGTAAGAGTTACCTCTGGGATGACCTCCCAACTCTCTTTGAAGTCTCTTAGCCACTTGAACTCATTTGTCTTTACCTTTACCCCCTTTTATTCAAGGTGTTTTTCCATTTGTGTTGCCAGTTGGCACTTGGTATTAATCCCTCGTTGCCAGGGAGGCTCATCCCCGGGAGTCATGTCCCACATTGGGGGGGAGGTAATACATTCATATGCTGAGTTTGGCTTAGAGAGAGGCCACATTTGAGCAACAAGGAGGCTCTCAGGTGGCAACCCTTAGGCACCCCATAACAGTAGGCTAAGTTTCAGTTACAAGAGCAAAGACTCATAAGGGTAGTCATCAATAAAAAGAACTCATCAGTGGGTCATCCTCTTTTTACAGACACTGTCCCTGCACTCAGAGGACTATTGCTGCTCCCTTGGAGACTGTGGCAGAGCTCTCCAGGCTAGGAATTCAGATTCCCTCATTTATTGTGTGATTGTCCACCCATCGTGACCATGCCCCATCTTTTGATCTTTTGAACAATTTTGTATATCTTTCATGTATATTCGGATGAACTAACTCCCATGAATCCCCCCTCCCAGACATCCCCCACCAATAATCCCCTGCAGTACCCATTGTAACCCTTCTGTGATCTAAATCCTCCATGAACATGTAGTCCATAAAATAATCAAATACACTTATTAGGAAAAAGAAACAGCAATGATAAGCTTAGACAAACATAAGGAAACTCAGGAAAACAAACAAACAAAAACAAATAAACAAAAAGCAAAACAAAATATAATTAGTGGATTGGGACATTCAAAAAAATGGGGAAAAAAGCAAAAGAAATGCCTTTTTAAAAAAAAATATATAAATATATATATTCTTTTTTTCCTTTTATCACTGTGTTATCGGATGTCCAGTGTGCCATGACACCTTCCCCCTCTCAATCCCCATTATCTCCCAAATTTTCATTTAATTTTCAAAGAAGTTTTAGGTCACAGCAAAGTCACACACGGAGTACCAGAGACTCCCAGATACCAAACCACCCCCGCTTGCCCACCCCATATTAACCGCCCCCCCTTTTTTTTTGGATGTTAGCATTGTTATAACTGTTATACAGATAGCAAAATATAGCAACTAAACATTGTCAGTGATTTACAGTATAGTTTACAATTTAGATGATATAGTTTAATAAGTTTTGATAATATTTACCATGTCCTGTGTCCATTACTGTAAGGTAATGAAAAACTTTTCCCATGACCACCAAACACCCCATTAGATCTTAACTGTTCCCTCCCCCCAACACCCCGGGGCCCATGGCACCACCCTATCCTGAGTCATGGAATGTCAAGATTCACAGTTACATGCCCTGGGAATTTGAACCTGCCCTTCCTAATCCACCTACCCGCCAACGCTGCACCACCAAACCAGGAACACCACCACTCATCTGCCCCATCCCCCAAAATGCAACCACACTCTATCCCTTTACCATAGATTATGTCCATATGGATGATGGCTCAAAGCCTGCTCTTCTCTTACTCTCCCTTGTTAACCTATCTTTCAGACAATGGTTCTCAAAGACTGCTCTCTTTCCTCAGTTCAGATCAGTGAGGTCATACACTGTTCATCCTTCAGTGCCTGGCTTGCTTCACTCAACATAAGGTCTTCAAGATTCATCCACGTTATTCCATGTGTTAGCACTTTTTTCCTTCTTACAGCTGAGTAATATTCCATTGTATGTATGTACCACATTTTGCTTATCCATTCATCTGTTGATGGGCACCAGGGCTGATTCCAACTTTTCGCAATGGTGAACAATGCCGCTATGAACATTGGTGTGCATGTATCTGTTTGTGTCTTTGCTTTCAGTTCTTCTGGGTATATACCCAGCAATGGAATTGCTGGATCACACAGAAGATCTATTGTTAGTTTTCTGAGGAACCGCCAAACTGTCCTCCACAGTGGCTGGACCATTCCACAGTCCCACCAGCAGTGGATGATGGTTCCTATTCCTCCACATCCTCTCCAACATTTAGTGTCTCCTGTTTTTTTAATAGCTGCATTCTGATGGGTGTAAGATGGTATCTCATTGTAGTTTTGATTTGCATTTCCCTGATAGCAAGCGATGTTGAGCATTTTTTCATGTGCTTTTTAGCCATTTGTATTTCTTCCTTGGAGAAGTGTCTTTTCAGGTCACTTGCCCATTTTTAAAATGGGTTGTTTGTCCTTTTATTTTCAAGGTGTAGGATTTCTTTATATATGCAGGATATTAGGCTCCTATCAGATATATGGTTGCCAAATATTTTCTCCCATTGGGTAGGCTGCCTTTTTATTTTCTTAATAACATCCTTTGAGATGCAGAAGTTTTTAATTTTGATGAGATCCCATTTATCTATTTTTTCTCTTGCTGCTCGTGCTTTGGCTGTGAAGTTCATAAAACCATTTCCTATTACAAGGTCCTGTAGATGCTTCCCTACATTATCTTCCAAGGTCTTTATGGTTTTGGCTCTTATATTTAGATCTTTGATCCATCTTGAGTTGATTTTTGTATAAGGTGTGAGATGGTATTCTTCTCTCATTCTTTTGAATATGGATATCCAGTTCTCCAAGCACCACTTGTTAAAGAGGCCATTCTCTCCCAACTGAGTGGGCTTCGTGGCCTTGTCAAATATCAGATAACTGTATATGCGAGGATCTATATCAGAACTCTCAATTTGGTTCCATTGGTCAGTAGGTCTATCCTTGTGCCAATACCATGCAGTTTTTATCACTGTAGCTTTGTAGTATGTTTTAAAGTCAGGTAGTGTGATACCTCCAACTTCATTTTTCTTTTTCAATATGTCTTTGGCAATTCGGGGCCTCTTGCCTCTCCAAATATATTTTGTGGTTAGTTTTTCCAGTTCCTTAAAAAATACAGTGTTGACTTTTATTGGGATTGCATTAAATCTGTAGAATAGTTTGGGTAGGATAGACATCTTGATGATGTTTAGTCTTCCTATCCATGAACAGGGAATATTTTTCCATTTATTTAAGTCTTCTTTGATTTCCTTTAACAGTATTGTGTAGTTTTCTGTATATAAGTCCTTTACATCTTTAGTTAAATTTATTCCTAGGTATTTGATTCTTTTATTTACTATTGTAAATGGTATTTTTTTCCTGATTTCCTCCTCAGTTTGCTGGTTATTGGTGTACAGAAATGCTACTGATTTTTGAGCATTGATCTTATAGCCTGCAACATTACTGAACTCCTTTATAAGTTCTAGAAGCCTTGTTGTCGATTTCTCAGGGCTTTCTATGTATAGGATCATGTCATCTGCAAATAATGAAATTTTTACTTCTTCTTTTCCAATCTGGATGCCTTTTATGTCCTTTTCTTGTCTCAGTGCTCGCGCAAGTACTTCTAAGACAATGTTAAATAGGAGCGGTGATAGTGGGCATCCTTGTCTAGTTCCTGATCTCAGAGGGAAGGCTTTTAGGATTTCACCATTGAAAATGCTGTTAGCTTTGGGTGTTTCATATATACCCTTTATCATATTCAGAAAGTTTCCGTCTATTCCTATCTTTTGTAGTGTTTTTATGAGGAAAGAGTGCTGTATTTTGTCTAATGCTTTTTCTGCCTCTATAGAGACGATCATGTGATCTTTTTTTTTAAATCTGTTTATGTGGTGTATTACATTGATTGATTTTCTTATATTGAACCATCCTTGCATACCCGGGATGAAACCCACTTGGTTATGGTGTATAATCCTTTTGATATGTTGTTGAATGCGATTAGCAAGTATTTTGTTGAAGATTTTAGCATCTAGGTTCATTAGAGAAATTGGTCTGTAATTTTCCTTTCTTGTGTTATCTTTATTTGGTTTTGGTATTAGGGTAATGTTGGCATCATAGAATGAGTTAGGCAATATTCCTTCCACTTCTGTTTTTTGAAAGAGCTTAAGTAGAATTGGTGTTACCTCTTTTCAGAATGTTTGGTAGAATTCAGCTGTGAAGCCATCTGGTCCTGGACTCTTCTTAGTTGGGAGGTTTTTGATGACTGAGTCTATCTCTTTACTTGTAATTGGACTGTTGAGTTCATCTATTTCTTCTTTCGTCAATGTAGGCTGTTTGTGGGTTTCTAGAAACTTGTCCATTTCCTCTAAATTATCATTCTTCTTGGCATATAATTTTTCAAAGTATCCTCTTATGATACTCTTTATTTTTGTGGGGTCAGTAGGGATATCCCCTTACTCATTCCTTATTTTATGTATTTGCATCTGTTCTCTCTTTTTCTTTGTTAGTCTGGCTAAGGGTTTGTCAATTTTATTGATATTCTTGAAGAACCAACTTTTGGTTTTGTTTATTGTTTCCAGTGCTTTCTTAGTCTCTATTTCATTTACTTCTGTTCTAATCTTTGTTATTTCCTTCTTTCTACTTCCTTTAGGTTTAGTTTGTTGTTGTTTTTCCAATCCCTCCAAGTGTGCAGTTAGGTCTTCAATTTTAGCTCTTTCTTCTTTTTTAATATATGAATTTATGGCTATGAACTTCCCTCTCAGGACTGCTTTCGCTGCATCCCATAGGTTTTGATATGTTGTGTTGTCGTTTTCATTAGTTTCAAGGTAGTTACTGATTTCTTTTGAAATTTCCTCTTTGACCCACTGTTTGTCTAAGAGTGTGTTGTTTAACTTCCATATCCTTGTGCCTAACCTGTTTCTCTGGCCCTTAGTGATTTCCAACTTCATTCCATTGTGGTCAGAGAAATTACTTTGTATAATCTCAATCTTTCTGAGTTCATTGAGAGTTGTTCTGTGGCCTAGCATGTGGTCTATTTTGGAGTATGTTCCATGTGCACTTGAGAAGAATGTAATCCCGCTGTATTTGGGTGTAGTGTTCTGTAAATGTCTATTAAGTCCAGGTCTTCTAATGTATTGTTGAGTGCCTTAGTTTCTTTATTGATTCTCTGTCTAGATGTTCTGTCTAATGATGATAGTGGTGTGTTGAAGTCCCCTGCTATAATTGTAGAGGAATTTATTTCTCCTCTTAGTTTTTCCAGAGTTTGCCGCACATATTTTGAAACACCCCGATTAGGTGTGTAAATGTTGATGATTGTTCTCTCTTCTTGAGAGATTACTCCTTTTACTAATATGTAGTGTCCATCTTTGTCTCTTACAATAGTTTTGCATTTAAAGTCTATTTTTTCTGATATTAGAATAGCTACTCCTGCCCTTTTTTGGCTATTGTTAGCTTGTAAAATGGGTTTCCAGCCATTCACTTTCAGCCTCCTTGAATCCCTGGGTCGAAGGTGGGTTTCTTGTAGACAGCATATAGATGGATCATATTTTCTTATCCATTCTGCCAATCTGTGTCTTTTGATTAGTGAATTTAATCCATTAACATTCAGTGTTATTACTCGTAACAAATTTCTTACTTCAGCCATTTTTTCTTTGGGTTAATGTATGTCATATGTTGTTTTGTTTCTCTTTTTGTCTTTTCAGTTGTTTCTAAACTCTCCTCCAACTCTCTCTCCCTTGTTTTTTTCCTTTCAACTTGTAGAGATTCCTTTAGTATTTCTTGAAGTGCTGGTTTCTTCTTGACATACTCTCTTAATTTCTGTTTATTTGTGAATATTTTGAACTCTCCATCATTTTTGAATGCCTGTTTTGCTGGATAGAGAATTCGTGGCTGGAAGTTTTTTACTTTTAATATTTTGACTATGTTACCACTGTCTTCTTGCTTCCATGGTTTCAGCTGAGAAATCAGCACTTAATCTTATTGTGCTTCCCTTGTATGTGATGGTTCTCTTTTCTCTTGCTGCCTTGAGTATTTTCTCTTGGTCTTGAGCATTGCACATTTTGACAAGTATATGTCTTGGAATTGGCCTGTTGGGATTTATACTATTTGGGGTGCGATGTGCTTCCTGGATCTGCACATCCATCTCTCTCAATAGGGTTGGGAAGTTTTCAGCCATTATTTCCTTCAACACTCCTTCTGTTCCCTTTTCCTTCTCTTCTCCTTCTGGGATGCTCATAATGCGTATGTTTTTGCATTTTGTGTTATCGGTTAATTCCCTGAGTCCATGCTGGATTTTTTCTATCTTTTTGTCTATCTGTTCTACTATCTCTTTGATTTCAGCTGTATTGTCTTCCATATCACTAATTCTTTCCTCTGCCTTTTTCAAATCTGCTGTTATGTGAATCCAACGTCTTTTTCATTTCTTGGCTTGTGCCATTGTTCACCATCATATCCATTACCTTTTTAGGCATGTTTGCAATTTCTTCAGTATGTTCTCCCAGTGTCTTCTTTATATCCCTAATCTCTTCCTTCATTTCTTTAAGTTGGTCCATGATATTTGTTTGGGTACCTTTGATTAGTTGTTCGATGTTCTGCCTCGCTTCCTGGTTTTTATTTTTTTCATTGGACTGGTCCATGTTTTCCTGTTTCTCAGAGTCATTTGTATTTTTTTTTGTTGCCTTCTGGTCATCATATTATCTTGATGGGTTTGTTCAGTTGATTAGCTTTTCTCTATGCTCTAGAGTTTTATTTAGCTTGTGGTTCTGCGTGTGAGTTAAGTTTTCTCTTTGGCAGTTTTTCTTCTTATTTTATTTCCTTGCTTCTTTCTGTGTTGCCTTGAAGGCAAAAGATTAGGGCCAGAGGAATCAAAAGATGTAAGGAAGGCGGAAGGATAATAGTAATATTGATAAAAGTTAGAAGAGGGGCCAAATGAGACTTAATGAGATCAATATTTAACTTGTGTAGGCAGTGTAGAGTAATAGGAAAAAAAGTGGAGTTCCTACAATGGACTGGGAAAACAAATGGAGGAATATATATATATATAGTGATTTAGAAGGCTAGAATTATGAGGAGGGAGAGAAATAGTAAAGAAAGGGCTGAAAGGAAAAAGTTAATACTAATTAAAAAAAAGAAGAAAACAAAATAGATGGAATAGAAATTGACACCCTTAAGTTGTGGGCCTATGAAAAAATGTTGTAAGTAAGAGCCACAACAGAAAGCAGAAGGCAGAAAGATGAAGAAAGGATAAGCAATAGTTTGTAATACAGAATCAATATAGACAGCTAGTGGGAAATTACTGAAGAAGAAGCACATCACAGAAGCGACAAGCTAGCAGCACCTAATTTTTAAAAAATGAAAGAAAAAAGAAAGGGGGGAGGAAAGAGGAAAGGAAAGCAAGAGACCAGAAATAAACAGAGAGAAACCAAAGATCCACACAGGCAAGCAGTCAAACAGAGCTAAGGGGGGTCAATGATTCCCTAGGGTCCACGTGGATCCTCTCTGCCTACTTGTGTTTATCAATCAATTTCCCCGCAGGGTTCTATATGCAGGTCCTGAAACAGCTTTTAGCTATTAAACTAAATTAAAAAGAATTTATTTTTCATTTATTGAAGTGACCTTCTTACTTTTTTTTTTTTTTTTTTTAGCGAAATACAGGGCCCAAAATAATTCTTCCTCTAGACCAACCCCCTTACGGAAGTGACCCTAGCTGGGCCCGTGGAAATTAATCAAGCACGTCCCACTTCCTGGACTCCCCAGGGTAGCTGTAGCTCTGATGTTAGTGCAGAGTGCTAAAGACGGCCGACTCTGCCCCTTCTGGAGCCGAGCACCAGCGTCACCGGGTTGCTATGTAAATCAGTTTGACTGCAGATTCGAGTCTGCTCTCAGCCTGATGCTGCTTCAGGTCGGCTTATCTGCTCCCCAAAGCTATGGGACGATGCAGGCAGCCAGATCGATGTCAAAAAATAAAAATAAAAATAAAATATTCCCTTCCCTGTCCTCCAACAGAACCCTCCTTCTTTTGGAGAGTGTCCCTTCTTCCTGGCTCCGCGGCGGCCCGGGTCTTATCCCTGGGCAACCAGGCAAATCAACTCCCTCCCCCGACCAGATTCCACCCATTACCGGGTGCCGATTTGCTCCAGCTGTTCTGTTCACACAAGGTCCAAGGAGCGCCAGGCAGCCAGATCCCACAAAAATAAAACTTTCTCGCCCCGCTCGCGGCTCCAACTAGCCGTTTTATTATGATTTTTTCCTCCCTAACCACGGGGCTCAGCCATCTGTGCCAACCACCACCAGCAGGCTTAAAACTCACAAATCTACCGTTTCGTCCACACCATTCATCCGCGCAGATAGATGTCCCAAGCTTCTCACTCCACGCGTGCCCAGCACAGACCCCCAGGCAGGACCCCGTCCACAATCCACCTTGCTCTGGGAACTTGCAGTGTGTGCCCTCCTACACCAACACCATCTTGGCCCCGCTCTTTATCTCTTTATAATTCTTCAGAGGTTATGTCTTATCAGAGATAGATAAAGCTAATTATTGGGTTTGTTTTTTGTTTTTTCAGCTTTAGACAACAGCTGTTAAATACCTGTCCTGAATCATTTTACTGTTATTTATTTTTGTAGCACACTTATTTTTTACAGTTGCCTCCTACCCCCAGAGTTTTGGATTGCCTTTTTTTTTAATTATAAAAGAAGAAACGGGGCTTCTTCTTGTAGCCTAAATATATTTCTAATTCTTGCTCATTCTATTTATTGCTTGGTACCTATTCTATTCCTAGTGTTGAAACCCAATGCTTTCCTGTCTGAATTTAGCCCGTTTCTATATATTTGAAGATCTGTGTCTGTAGGTTTCGTTTATAGCGGGCTGCTCGTCTTCCTGCAGATTTCTTTCATAGCACACTATCCTTTTTCCCCCTCTCTGGATTGGTCGTTCTCAAGGCCTACTAGGCATGTACATCCCCTGTTCTGGTCTTACTTAGAACCCAGGGGTTTTCTTTCTAATATTCGTTAACCAAGTTTAAGAAGCGTCTTTGCGAGGTAAACTTTCTGAGTTCTTGCCTGACTGAAAATCTTTCTTCTACCGTTATATTTGAGTAATAGTTTGGCTAGATGCAGAATTGGGAGTTGAAAATGATTTTACCTTTATGACACTGGAATGATTGTTCAGCTGCATTTCAGGAGACTCTTACTGATGGGCAGTCTGATGTCAATCCTTTGTAGATAACTTTTAAAAGAAGTGCTTGAAATACGCATTTCATCCTTGGTGTCTGACATTTCAAAATGACATGTCTAAGTGTGTACCTATTTTCAAATTTTGTAGCCCCTTTTGATTTAAATGCTCCTGAGTTCCTTCAATTCTGGACAATTTCTTATATCATTTTCATGATTTTCTATTCTTATGAACCCACTTGTGTTATTCTATGTCGTAGCTCTTATCTTCCTGATTCTAAACGTCTTGGGTGGGGGCAGTTATTCCTGCTTTCAGGCACACTATTCACACTCACATTTCATTAGATGTTCCCTCCCCAAGTGTCCCAAGAGTACAGAACTCCGCCTAGCAATTCAGATTCATTTGTGGCTGTTGCCCTGCCACACACATTCTAGCCTGCCAATTGCTCCATTCTGCTGATTAATTAACAGTCTGATTAATCAGCTGTTAATTAATCTGATCTTCCTCTCTCTGATCTTCCTCTTCCAGAAATTGGCTGAAGTCTATGCCGTGAATGTTTTACTGCTAACATAATAATTGTATGATTGTACATGTTGCATGCTCAGTTTTCAATTTTGAACCAAAAGTGTGACAATAACATTATTAAATTGCATTTTACATATTTTACTTTGTGGTTATTTTCTTTTTATCAATGAGAGCTGAACAAATGACACTGTTCCAAAGTTATGGAAGTCTGAAGACTATTAGAATCTCTTCAGCCTTTAGAGAAACATTAATTGATTGCCTGTTATGCAGTAAACACTGTGCTAGGCATGCAGTATAACGTCATAGCAAAGCCTCCAAGTGTTAAATTTTTTAGAAGAGGAAACAAATAGCAATCAAATAAATGCAACAATTTTTATAGGTAAAATGATAGAAGTATGTATAGGACATGGCAAGGTACCAAGAACAGAATGGCCAAATCAACCTGAAGGCTGGGAAGATTCAAGAGATGCTTCGTAGAGGACATGACACTTGAGCACTCAGAGTATTTCACAGTACATAACTGGGAAGGCAGGAAGAGTAGAGAATTCCAGGTAGAGGTAACAACAGAAGCAATCATAGTGAATTGTTCTTAAAATATTGTTGTATTTTTGCTAATTCAAATTAGATCAGCATAGCTGCTACACTGGAGCTAGATGAAAAATAAGGCTAAATATTGTAGATAGGGACCAGATTGTGAAGAAAATACTTGGCCATGTTAATTTGTTTATATCCTGCATTATGCTTTAACTAATTTATGGGAGGAAGGGGAGCTGAAAAGACAGGTTTGTAGCTATTTGTGAGAGGAAACTGGGTAATGGTTGTGCCACTCGCTAAGGCAAGGATTACAACAGGAGGAAAATGTTCTTTTGAACTCAGTGAGTTCTCATTAGTCATATGGGTGGAAACAAATTGGGAAGTATCCTGGACCTCTTCTCTATAGGCTATTTCCTAATAACTTGATACCACTTTTAGATGAGAACAGTAAGTTTTCTCTTATATACTGAGGACATGATTGTATTGTTGTAGCTAAGTATCTTTACTGAATGTCTTTATTAGACACCGTGTTAAGTAATTATTACCAAAAATGTGGTAATACAGATGTTTTCTTCTAAAATCTGTAGAAGCATTTGGTGTAGAAGCCTCCTAATAATTTACTGTACTATATTTAGCTACCCTGTACACATAGTCATCTAATATTTTTAAGGTGTGCATTTTGCAACAAGTTTATTTTATAAGATACACCAAGAAGTGTAATGGCATTCTGATTTTTTAATCAGTAAAGAAGGTGTTTGAGTATAACTGCTCAAAACTATTTTCTAGTTTAAAATCAACTGCAGAAACTTTTATGGTGTTGGTTTTGTGACATAATGATAGTCCTTATGTCTGTGGGTCAGAAGAAACCCAATATTTTCCCTAGAAAAGAATCACGATCCTACTATTGTGCTTCATTACCCCATTTTTTTTTGTGCAGGGGAGGGTGGTTTTTTAGTCAGGCACAAGTCTTTTCTGACTCCTCAGACTCCTTGAGTCATTCCAACTGCTGATCACAGCTGACCATTAGAGCCCATGGGCCTCCAGGTAACCAATATTATACACTATCTGCATTCCTAGCAATTTTCAATTAAACATCAAAATCACTGCCCCTAAATACTTAGCGTAAGTTCAGTTGAGAACAATGATATTTATGGAGAATTGTCTATTTGATATGCTACCCAAAGATACTGACGTATATTCTGCCAGACGTTCATACCTACACTGAATCTGTTTAGCATTACTAAAACTTTTCCATCAACCCAACTAGAACTTCTGTACAAATTAAGCAATTAAGCATTAGCACCCCCATTCTCTAACCCCATCCTAGCCCCTCGTACCTTGTATTCTAGTTTCTCACTCTATCAATTTGCTTATTCTAAAAATTTCATATCAGTTTATCCTCTTGTGTCTGACTTATTTCACTCAACACGATGTCTTCAAAGTTTAACCATGTGGCTGTGTGTATCAGAACTTCATTCCTTTTTATGGCTGAATAATACTCCATTGATTTTATGTATCACATTTTGAATGTAAAGTCTAAGAAACCATTTCCTAGTATAAGGTACTGGCTATGCTTCCCTATCTTTACTTTTAGGAGTTATAAAATCTGGTTCTTACATTTAAGTCTTTTATTCATTTTGAGTTGATTTTTGTACATGTTGTGAGGTAGGGATTCGCCTTTATTTTTTGCACATGGATATCCAGTTTTTCCAGCACCACTTGTTGGAGAGAAAATCCTTTACCCACTGAGTAGACTTGGCTATGATATGAGGGTGGATTTCTGAACTCTTAATTCAATTCCACTGGTCTGTGTGTCTTTCCTTATGCTAGTACCACACTGTTTTGATTGTCATAGCTTTGTAATAAGTTTTAAGATTGGCAAGTGTGAGTCCTCCAACTTTGTTCTTCTTTTTCAAGATAGCTTTGGTTCTTCAGGGCCCCTTACCCTTCCATATAAATTTGATGATTGCCTTTTCCATTTCTGCCAAGAAGGCTGTTGTAATGTAGATTATGATATTGTTAAATCTCTAAATTGCTTTGGGTAGAATTGATGTTTCACAATATTTAGTCTTCATATCCATGAATATGGAATGTCCTTCTACTTATTTAGGTCTTATTTTATATCTTTTAGCAACATTTTGTATATTTCCATATACAAGTCCTTTATATCTTATTTATATTTATTCCTTGATTTTGATTCTCTTATTTGCTATTGTAAATGGAATGTTTTTCTTAATTTCCTCTTCAGCGTATTCATTATTAGTGTATAGAAACACTACTGATTTTTGCCTGTTGATCTTGTACCCTGCCAATTTGCTGAATTCATTTACTAGTTATAATATCTTTGTTGTGGATATTTCAGGATTTTCGGTAATAAGATCAAATCATCTGCAAAAGGAAACATTTTACTTCTTCCTTTCCAATTTGGATGACTTTTATTTATTTTTCTTACCTAATTGCTCTGGACCTTCCAGTACACTTCTAGTACATTGTCAAATAACATTGACAATGTGCTTCTTGTCTTGTTCCTCATTTTAGAGTAGAAGCTTTCAATCTTTCACCATGGAGTATGATGTTAGGAGTTTTCATATATGCCTTTTATCAGGTTGAGGAAATTTCCTTCTATTCCTAGTTTTCTAAGTTTTTCATCAAGAAGGGCTGCTGGATTTTGTGAAATGCCCTTTCTGTGTCAATTGAAATGATCATGTGTTTGTTTTTTTCCCATTCTTTTATTAGTGTGATTTACATATGATGAACCACTCTTGCATACCCAGGAAAAATCTCTCTGGGTAATGGTCTATAATTCCTTTAATGCCCTGTTGGATTCAGTTTGCTACTATTTTTGAGGACGTTTTGCATCCATATTCATAAGATATATTGGTCTGTAATTTTCTTTTCTTGTGGCTTTGGCATTAGGGTGATGCTGACCTCAAAAAAAATGAGTTAGGAAGTGTTCTCTCCTCCTGAACTTTTTGGAAATGTTTGAGCAGGATTGGTGTTAATTCTTCTTGGAATGTTTGGTAAAAATTCACCTGTGATATCATCTGTTCCTGAACTTTTCTTTGTTGGGAGGTTTTTGTTTACTGATTCAATCTCTTTTCAAGTTACTGAAGAGTTAAGATCATCTAATTCTTCTTGAGTCAGTTTAGATAATTTGTGTTTTTGGAAATTTGTCCATTTCATCTAGTTATCTAATTTTTATGTACAGTGTTTCATAGTATCCATTTATAATTCTTTATTTCAATGGAGTCAGTAGTAATGCTCCCCCTTTCATTTCTGATTGTATTTATTTGTGTCCTCTCACTTTTTATCCTTCATCAGTCCAGCTAAAGGTTTGTCATTATATTGCTCTTTTCACAAAACCAACTTTTGTTTTTGTTGTTTCTATTTTTTAAATTCTCTATTCATTTATCTCTGTTCTAATTTTTGTTATGTCCTTTCTTCTGCTTGCTTTAGTTTAGTTTGTTTTTCTCTTCCTAGATTCCCCAGTTGTGATGTTTGATCATGATTGGACATCTTGCTTCTTTTTTTTTTTAATATAAGCATTTATCACTATAAATTTCCCTGTTAGCACTGCTTGCAGCATCCCATAAGTTTTAGTATGTCGTGTTTTCATTTCTGTTTTAAGATTGATTTATTTTTACTTTTTATCCATTTTACCCACCCTACCCCCACCCCCATTTTTGCTGTTTTTGTGTCCATTCACAGGACAATTCTCTGTGTCTGTTTCCTGCCCTCTCTTCTTCTCCTGTCTTCACCAGGATTTGATCCTGGGAAACTCCGATGTGGGAGAGAGGTGTTCTGCCACTTGCGCCACCTTAGTTCCTGGTTTTTCAGCACATCTCGTCTTGGCTCTCCCTTTGTTTCACTCTCCTGTTATGTCATTATCTTGCTGCATGGCTCAGCGGGGTCTGGCATGCCCACACGTGGAGCTTGGTGGCCCACGCGCCTTCTATATTTTCTTTTTGTTTTACCGGGAGGTCCCAGGGATGGAACTCAGGTCCCTCCATATGGGAGACAGACGCCCAACCATTTGAGCCACATCTACCACCCTATGTAAATGTAAATGGATTAAACACTCAAGTCAAAAGGAGATTTTTCTGCCATTTTGCTACTTTGTCTTTGTAAGTCATACATTTTCTGACCCTTCAATTCTTCCATTGATTCCTACTTTCATATTATTTTGATTTTTTTTGTATTGTGCCATTTTGAGTCCCTTCTCATTTTTTTCTCAAAATATTTTTCATATACTTTCTTTGTCTAGTATTTATTCTTGAAAGTTAATTTTAGGATCATTATATTCAATTCATAATTAAAACAAAGCTTATTTGGATTATAATTTAAAATGCTTGTTTTTTTAATTAATTTTGAGAAAAGTGACATTTTATGACATTTAGTCTCCCCATCCATGTGTATGGGATAACATTCCACTTTGATTGTCTGCTTTTATTTTGATCTTCAATAAGACTTTGTAGATTCTTTCATATATATCTTGTGCTTTTCCTGTTCAATGTATTCCCACACATTTTATAGGTTTTATATGATAGAGAATGGAATATTCTCCCCTTTCTTAATGTTCATTCCTAAAATGGAGAGACTATTTTGATTTTGTCATATTTTTCATGTATCCAGGCACCTCACCAAATGTTCTTATTAATCTATTAAGATTTTCCAATGTCACTTGTTTTTCATAGGTCATATCTTTTAAAAGAGAAATTTTACCAATTATTTTTAGCAGCAATGATTGTGTTTCTTTGTTACCTTTACAAGACTCTCCAATAAAATGTTAAATATAAATGGGAATAGAAAGCATCACAGTTAAGTTCCCAGTTTTAAATGTAAAGGCTTTGAAATTTTGCCCTTTATTATGCAATTGCTGTTATTGATCATTAAGAAGTGATCATATTTAATTAGTTTCCTTATATTATTAGAAATCATTAATGTATTTTATTAAATAGTTTTGAACCTCTGTTAGTGCAATCATATTGGCTTCTTTCTTTAATGTTTAATGTCCATTTATAAGTTGATACATTTTCTGATGTCAACCCAAGTTTCCACTACTAGACTATACCTTATTTGATTGTAATACATTATACTTTCCTCAATTACAATATTCCATTTCTAATGCTTTTGTTTTCTTTTTTGCACCTTTATTCAAAAAGGAATTGATTCTTTTTTTTTATTTGTAATATTTTGCAAATTGTGCAGATTTGATAAACTTGGTAATAGAGTATCTAATAACATTGATATTAAAAATTAACTTGGGAGATTTCCTTCTGTGGTCTGGGATAATTAAAATAGGATTGGTCTTTGAAATATTTGCTAGAACTCCTCTATAAAACCATCTAATCCTGGAACTTTCATGAAAATTAGTTATTTAGTCAGCTTTCCATTCTCTTACCCGGTAAATGGTCTTTTTAAGTTTTCCACTTCTTATTAAATTATTTTGTTAACATAAATTTTGAGAAAGCATCTATTTCCTGTCGTTTTTCTTCTTATGTTATTGTCATAGTGTTACATATAATATTTGATTTCCCTCTCTTTTTTAAAATCTTTTTTACATCTCTGAATTGGTCTCATCGCATTCCCTTTTTTTATGATTCCATATATCTCTGAATAAGGACAAAGTGAACAATGGATAAGATCAAAGACATCCCCTGCTTTCTCTCTCCCTATTCACAGGGCTAGAAGAGGCAGGATCCTGGCATAGTGTAGGCAGCACTGTCAGGGTATTTGCAAATTTTTATGGCAATGAATGTGGTAAATTGATAATGTGGATTTGTCAATTTTCTTGGTTTGGATTTTCTTATCATAGACTATGTGTCAAAGAACAACTGTAAATCATTTAAAAGGAAAAAAAAGGGGATTAACTGAACAAAGGGTTTTAGCTATGAATGACTTAATTCTGAAACTCATTAATAATTTTTGTTTTATTATGCCAGCTATGTTAACATTAAATGAAGAAACGTTCTCTGGGAGTAGTAATTACTACAGGAAAACCTTTCGTGTGATATTCTTTATATTATTTATTTCAAAATAAATCTTTCTTGGCAACAGTATCACAAAATACTCTGAAATTGACCCCTCAGGTGCCCTGTGAACAGTTTCAGTTACAGGAATCTTTTTGTTCTCCCAACTGTCTCCTTAATGAAATAGTTGTCATTTTCCTGGTCATCTCTGTGTTACGTTTGCAGACGTCTTGTCAGTAGTCTTTGGAAATGTTGACTCCTCTGGGAAGTCCATGCACAAGACCATGTTATCTAAGCTCCACAGCTAAACCTCTGTATGCCAAGAACTGTCATTTTCTGGAACACAATAGAATCAATTTTCTCCCTTTCCATTCTTTTTCTTCTTTAAAGGCATCTACTTATGTTTAAGGACTTTTTGCATAAGAAATATTTTACTAAACACACTAAACTAATTTTATCAGGAATTTCTTTTTTAATGGGGTCTCTTGCGATGAAAAATTGGTATGTGGGCAAAAAGATGCTCCTTAGAAGTAAAGCTTCAATTTTCTAAATAGTTTCATTTAACGGAACAGTAAACTTGGAACCATGAAGATTCTTATTTTCATTCCCTTTTCATTGCTTTGAAATGTGAATGTTTGATTAGAAGGTTTAAATAACTACATTTACATTTGAAGTTACACTTTCAGAGTAGTTTGTGTCTTAAACATTTATAATGCGATAAAATTAAAATTTGGCATAATTGTCCTCCTATCTTATAAAATCTTTGTTTCTTCTTCCTCTTCATTATTACTATTTTATTATTTTAATGCAAGAAATTTAATCACAGTCATGGGAGAAATGTGTGCTCATATTGAGTGGTATGTAACACGGTACTGTTCAGTGGATGCCTTAGTAAAACTAAGACAAGCTTAGCACTCCAACTGAAGTTCAGTCTAAAACTATAACTTGAATTTGCTTTTCATTATTGGTCACATATTTCAATTAAACACTGGCTGCTGTGAGAATGATACTGATAAAGAAAGAGGTAAGAATTATATCAACAATTTTACCAAGCCTAATACAACTTTATTCAGGGAGAAATTAGTGTAATTTATAATCTTTGCTAAACTCCCATTATTATTGACGCATTAAGGTTGAAAGTGAGTGAATTTTAGTGAACCAGATAGAACACTTGCTTTTAGATATCTGATACTAACACCTATTCCCAAATCTTAATATAATTAAGGCTTTTCTGAACTAGGAAATATATGAACTTGGGATGTTTTTTCAAAAGTTTTATCCCTTTTCCACCAAAGGGAATTTATCAACAAGGGGCTCACCTTTCCTAGATGTCATAAAATAATAAAAATAAATGAGACCTCAGGGATCATTCATCAGTCTTCTAGTGATTGTTCCCTCCTCCACTGTCACCATACCCTGGCCACCCTCTTCATTATAGTCAAAAGGCCACCTCATATTCTACTTATACATCACTGTAATATGGACTTAGTTAGCATAATTAGTTTTGTTTTTTGTTTTTGTTTTTGTAATTTAGCTAAAGCCTTTTTCTAGTGTTATTTAGGTAATGTCTTATTGCCCACAAATTATTTTCTCCTTCACACTGAGCAGCGTGGATCCACATCTGTTCATGGATAAGCCTCCATTTAACTTTTACTTCTTCATGTGAATTAGATGACAATTAAGTCATTTTTTAAGTACTAGTTTGTTTTGAGTCATAATAAGATATGTACAGAATATAAGTACAGATTTGAAGTTTATTAAGCAAGGAACCAATGCCATAAATGGAGTTGCAGGACCAAATAATCATGGATTATTTTTTCTTTTAAAACATTTGGATGATCATATTTTATTTGGTAGTTCTTGAAAACATTTTGTATCACAGGTTCTGATGTTTTCCTCATCTTGCTGTTTTATACAGCTAGGTGTATACAAATAAATGCTGAGGCAGAAAGAAATTCTCTTATCATTTGGTTTACAGGAATGGAATATTTAAGAATTCAGATATCCTCATGCAACATGCAAGGAGTTCATAAATTATGAGTAAAGCAAAAGTTATTTAATTAAAAATTGCACTGAAAATCATGCTACATAAAATTTGGAGAAAGAGGAAGAAAATAATGATACCGTTCTAGGAAAATAAAAGAATGTAATAGCTCTGTGTCCAAAATACCACAAAAAAATTTTTTTTCTCTGTTTTCAAATATGTTATGTAAATTATAGCAAAAGAAAATAATTTTAAATTAATTTTGACTTTTTCATGCTGATATTAGGAGCAATTATTAAAATCAGGAAAATGAATTGTTTAGCAAAATAGTATTGAACTAAGTTCTGGGATTTGTGCGTGTGTGTACTTCTAGGTAGGCTGTTAGTTTTAATAATTATATCACACATGTAAAAAGGAATAGTTCCTATTTAGGCAGAATCCTTTGTTTTATTATGGATTAGATCAGCCAAACTAGCACTGGGACTGCTTCTCTCTCTACCTTGCTTTTGTTTTTACACTAAATTTTACAAATACCACATAAGTTTTACCAGAAAATAGTGATAGTAACACCATATTGCCCAGTATGTGATAATTATTATAACAGGAACTTGCATATGTGTGTGTGTATGTACTCTGATCTTCTGCGTGGCCATTCAAGGTAGATTTTATTAATTTTGAAGAGAAAAAAACAGGCTTAGTGAAAATAAGTAGCATGCCCAATAATATCATATTGCTGTTAAGTAGAGAACTAGTTTGGTCACAGGTCTACCTGTCTGTAAAGTTTTCTAAGTTCTTGTTTGTTTGTTTTCTCCCTAAACTGCATAGCTGTACAAGTCCAAGGAATCAGAGGGAATAGGCTCCCAGGATTCAGAGGGAATAGTGAAACATGTACAGGTTATGACACATAAGACACACATACATACACAAATACACCAAATGACAATGGCTTATTGAAGTCACTAATGTGGTTCTGATGTTAACTACCAATTCCCACAAACTAAGGTGTTCCTGAGACCTTGAACCACAGGTGGCATCTGACCAAATTCCGCCTCTGCCATATACTACCATGTTTCTATATCATGTGCTTCTATGCACATAGTGCTGCATATCAGACTGACTACTGATTTCAGAGCTCAAAGTGCAACAGTAAAGAATTTCTAGTGTTTAAATTTGCAATTCCTTAAAGCCTAGCCAAAAGCAAACAAACAATCACTGACTCAGGTTCATTAACTCTATTTATACTGCTCTGTTTCTGTTTCCAACTTCCTACTGAAGATAGTCCTATTACTTGGAAACCCTTTACTGTGTACCTGATATTGTTGGTATATTTTACTAAATGCCTTTAAGCAACCCCAGCTGTGGTTAAAATGCTTTGTTGTGTCCCTCCTAGAATTTTACTGGGGCATTTACCATAATTTCTTCGAGTTCCCTAATCTGTAAAATGGGAACACTAATACTTGCTCTATCCAAGAAATAAGTGTAGGAAATTTTTGGAAGAAAAGATTTATCCAGTATAAAGAACAGATATTTGGAGTAACACAATCAGGGTCTTATGCTAGTATGATTTATAAATGTCATGTGTATTAAGGAAATTGTTATTTTGCATAATCAATTTCCAGGTGAATCAACAATTTCCTAAAGTGGGAACCTGGAAATACTGCTGAATCACTACCCAAAGAGCTATTTTAAATTTGCTGTGTTGTTCTGGTTTTCTACTCAAAATGTAATTCAAGAACTACCTAAATTATTTTCTTCTGTGTATCTTTATGTAGCAAATGATTTCTTATTTCCTCTTCTACTCCCAGAATTGTTTCCTTCACTTCATAAACTTTGTTGCACTGTCTGAACATGTTTCAACTTCTCTAATCATATTAAAGTCGAAGACTACAAAGTCTATTAAAAACATAAAAGACTTAAGTGTAGATTATGTTCTAACTCTCATAGGCCATTTACTCCTCATAATTCTATTAAAAGAAAAGCAAACTCCTCTGTTACATTGCATGAATATATTTGATTTTACAGTTTCTTTTTGATGCTCCTGCAGCCGATTGTTAATAATCGGAAAGTTATATGGAATGGGTAATTATATCCTTAGATGGAGAAGAATGATTTTAAAAAGCACATCTTATAAACTGTTTTGTAGAGATATGATAGGAAAAAAGGATAGCTTTCATCAAAATATTAGAAAATTTGGGAAATAATCATATTTATAATAAATTTGTTGCTGATTCATGTATCACCATACTTGTAGTTCTGATATCCAGACAAGACAACCAAAATAAATAAAGAAGGAAGCAATGGAGATTTTTCGCAGAGGAGTCAGTGTAGGTGAGTCAGCTTTTCTTACACATGTGCATATTTAATACTTTTTTTTTTCCTCCTCAATCAAGGCCTATGCCTTTTACCAAAAACTATTCATTGGATGTATTTCCCAAAATATGTCTTGATATAGGGTTGCAGCATGATGACAGGAAGGCCAGCAGCTTTTTCTTAAATTGAATGGAATCAGCTTAGGATTGCTAGAAATTTTATAGTGATACACATTTAATTTATTTCATTTAATTTATGTTATTTAATTTAATATATTTTAATTTTAGAAAGTTTAATATGAAAACTACTTTTTAATATTTAGATTATGTTTTATAGCACAAAGTTTTATATATGAGGTACTGGTCATAGGTTAATTATTTAAAATTGAACATTCAAGGCCCCTACTGTTTTTATTTTGTCTTTTAAATAATCAACAGTCAAGGGAAACCCTGACTTTTCTGTTATTATACTTAGATTTTCATCTAGCTCCTCTCTGTTAAATATATTTATGGTTGTGATATATAATTGTTGCCTGAGAACTAATAAATTGAGCTGCAAGGCAACAAAGGTGATTGGTTGAGGTCTTAGAATTGCAATTTGGGAGCACAGATTCAGGTAACAACCTAAACTGTGTCCTCTTGAGGTTTCCAGGCAAGAGTTTTTAAAAAAAGAGATTACATAAGTTGTGATTGGTGGATATTCTGGGCACTCCAAATACCCGTTAGGTTAGACAGTTTACTGCTTTCTTTACCTCGTGGTTTGCTAATGGTGTCCAGATGCCCTTAGGGTTTTGAGGAACCTTGCTGCTTGTGCTATGCCTACTTTGGAAGTTTGTGTTCTCTGGCTGAGACCTGCCTAAGAGTAATCTCCAGAATTGGCCTCCTGACTCCAATTTAAATCTCTTAGCCATGATAATTCTATTAAAAAAAAAAAAAAAAAAAAAAAAAAAAAAACCTCTTAGCACATAATGAATATGTTAAGTCAATCCTACATGCCAGGAAATAGTGAAAGCCAAATTATATAATTTTTGAAAGAGATACTTTGTCAATTTATCACCATTATAACAATAAAGCTTTAGTTCTCCATATTTTTACTCCCCTTTCTTCCCTAAAGTTACCTATCAAACCTTTTATTCATCATCATCATCATTTTCTTCATCAACATCAAAAAAAAGTACTTTTTTATGTGCTTTTAATTTCTTCCAATTCCAACATTTTGGGGGGTATTATTTATTTAATTACTTAACCTGCTTCCAAGCTGTCTTAAGTGACCAGCTCTCAGGCATCCAGCTAACAAATAATGAGCAGTATATAAGGATTTTTCTGGTGGAGGTTTTTCTTTTTTTTTTTAACTTTCAAAGTTTCTGGTCAATGACCATCGCTCAGAAAAAGGATTCAAGATCACTTAAAAGCAGAGGTTTTTTAAGCATCCCCCATTAACAAGTTAGAAATATAAATTACCTGTTGCCACCTCCCAGACTCACACATAGGAACCTACTGAATTAGAAATTCTGGGGATGGGTGCCACTAATCAGTTTTGTAAGAAGCCCTCCAGGTGAGTGTGATGTGTTGAAGGATAATTGAGAACCCAGTTGTACCAAACAACAGATACCAAACAACTCTTCACTTTCTAGTAGCAAATGAGTTTTACTTATCTCCCTGCAAAGACTTGTGGAATCTTTCTTTTCAGATGACTTAAAATAGGTTTTTTTTTCCCTTAATTTGCTTGACTTTTTGTTTGTTCTGTATTCCTGCTGTGTAATTCAAGAAAATAGGTTTTTAATTCATAAACTGATTAATCATTTGGTTATCTTTATTGATGGTATTAGATGGTATTCAGTTTTACTGTTGAAATATTTATTTTTGTCACTGAAAATGTTCAAGTTCTGGAAATGCAGATTATATAAAAACTAAGATCTTGTTAATTTTGAAGGACCGAAGAAAAGGGAATAGCCTTCAGATGAGCCATTCGTTTCCTAACCTGTTAAAGCTCAAAGTATCTTCTAGTGTTCTGTTAGGCACCTAAGGCCTGCGGACTACCTGGGCATGGATGATAGGCTTTTGGTCATGCATTTAGGATTTCAGTTGTCATTTAGCAAATTTCACTTGGTCATGGTTACCTTGGCTTGGTTATTTTTGCTTTCTGCTTTTTCTTTCAAGAGCAACACACAATCATCTGCAACAAATCCTCACTCTGATTCCACAGCCAGACAAAATATTTTCAGTTTTAGGGTAAATGAACGTTCAAAACTAATGTATTGTGACTATAAATATTCCCATGGCATAAATTGGTATTTGTTTCATCATTTAAATTGGCTCATTTTGATCTTTTGATTTATACTTCTGTCACTAAAATTTGTAATTTAAATAATAAGGCGAATATTCTGAATAAGAAATATTGTTTACAAAGTCACTGTTATATGGAAAGACATGTTTCCATGACTCTGCTCTTCACATTAGGCCAGGGACAGCAATTTGTAACTGGTATTCTAGATGAATAATTTAGTGATACATTAACACCTCAGAAAAAAATAATCTATGTCAAAGTTTAAATAAAAATATTCAATGCTTTTGATTATGTTTCTAAATTTGGATTTTGTTGTGGTGCTATAACTAAAAAGGAAAGTGAGTCTCTGTCTCAATTTTCTGGTGAAGAATGCATTAGGGGCATATCTCTAATTACATCACTATCAACTTGGTTTAAAAATAATCAGTTACTTCACTGTAATGAAAGCACAGTATGCTAAACCAAGACTTATGGACAAAATAATAAAGTTTGTGGGGTTAAATCAAAATCCTCTAAATATGGATTGCTCTTGGTATTGCTTGATAAACAGCGTTCTTACTTGAATGTGTAGCTTAAATACATATTTATTGCAATACAATAAAATCCCATTTCCTTTAGCATCCAAATTATAAAGACTCTGTGTTCACACCTACCTGGATTAGCATGGAATGAAATCTCCCTCACTTTTTCAGCCTTCCATGTTGTTCCAGCATGCCCAGGAATGCTTATCCATGTCAAAACAGTTATCTCTGATTACCATTACCTTAGTGATGAAGTCAGACACACTTCTCATGGTTGAAGGACCACACAATATCTGCCAAGACAGCTGGTTACTCCAGAAAGTGCTACAGCCAGACAGTGCAATAGCCCTTTGCCATCCCTGCTGCCTCCATAGCTCCAAAACGCCAGAGATTAGCAACCCCAAACCTGCAGCCACCGCCTTATTCCCAACCTCCACGGCCATTAATATAGGTCTCTGCTATTGCTTCAGGCTTTGATGGCAACACATCCCCAGAAAGCCCCTTCCAGCTCTGCCATGCCCAGTCCGTGCTGGACCATATCCCTTGCCAGTCCATGACTTCTACAACAATTACTATTCACTCAACACCCAACAACTCATTTAGAGTGGCTACGCTTTCAGTAGGGTTGGGACATCAGTCACATCCTGTGCACCCAGCACTTCCTTCTGATAACCTAAGCCCTGGAACACTCCATACTTTCCCTTTTCTTATATTGAGGTTCCCCCATACCCCTATTTTCTTTCTGTTATCTAGGGGACTCTCCCAATTTCCGTTCTCATGGGAATTGTTTTAGTCTATGTCAATTCATATCAATTTAGAAGTTCAAATAGATTCCTAGGGGAGGAGTATTGAATAATTTTACATGCCAACAACATATCATTCCCTGCTTTTGCCTGGCCAAACCGTATCTTTTTCATAGTTGTACTTTCCCTGCGCTTGAATGAGCTTAGGTGTGTGCCTGCCTTATATTACTAAAAGTCAGTGCTCACAGAACTAAGGGGGAGTCTGCACCAGTGGTGCAAACATACACCTCCGCTCCCTCCATTAGCCATTTTCATTCAACAGTGTTCTGGCTAACATCCCCTAGGCTGTCTATAGCACGGGACAAGATCTAGCAAAACATCTGAACACTGACCACAGACTTGGTAGTTAGAGTTTTTATCAGTCACTAATGTTTAAAGCCAAAACTAATTCCCAGTTTTTATATGGAGCAAAATTGGACAGTTGGCTAAGAAATAATCAACTGCGCAAAATGTAAAATCATTTGTGAAATTTTATTTCAACTTCAAAAAATAAAGTAACAGACAAAAGGCAGCTTAACAAATTATGGAAGCACTACTTGAAAAATCCTGTCCATGCACTTTTATCTTATTTTATCCTAAAAACAAAGTCAGCTGTTTCTCCAGTGTTCCAAAAGATGAATAAATGAGCACAGATTAATTAAATGACATGACCAAAGTCTCCTTGTTAATAAAGAAAATGAAAAAAAAAAAGCTTGATCATATTCACATCTCATAAAACTAGATCCCATATTTTCTTTTTTTACCTTTAGCATTGATACAGTTCCTTCTTTGCCTTTGCTACAAAAATATTACATTATTGCTAACTATAGTCTATATGTTATATTAGTTGTATTTTCCCATGTATCCCCATATTTTTAACACCTTCTAATAGAGGAACATTCTTGTATTTGTATTATTAACCAAAATGCTCATCTACCACTGAAATCATTATATTATACAGTCCCTAGATTATCCTCTAGCTGTCTTTCAATTGACTTTAATCTCTTTTTTTTCCCCCTCAATTTGGTAAGAGTCGAGGTTCTGGAATCTGAGGACCAGGCCCGGGTGCCATCATTTCTGAACTGTGTGAACTTGTCTACTCTTCTCCAAGTCCAATAAACTCTTTAAGCCTTGGCTTCTTCTTTCTACCAGTTATTAGTTATTGTGATAAATGAAATATTAATTTAAAATATCGAACATGTGCCTGGCACATAGTAGGTACTCAAAATTACCTATTATGTTAAAAGTTTTTCACTTTTTTTGTCTATTTCACCATCATCCTTGGCTTTCCTTCACTGAGACTTAGCCAATAGCAAAGACACATCATGTATGAGTCAAAGAACTTCTGAACTAAGAGATAAGCAAAGCTATTTTAAGTCCACTTCTGAATAGGGTTCCAATACTTTTCTACTAGAACTTTATGTAAAAATGTTCTTTATGAATTTCCTTGTTAAGAACCTCTTTAACAGAACTTTGAGTAGCAATAAACCTTCTTCCCTCCTCCTCTTTATCTCCTTTCCATTTTTAATGTTTCCGTTATGATTTCCAACTTTCAAGACACAGCAGAAAAGGGGCACTACTTTTCAAACCTTACTTGTTGTCATGAGAACCATTAGCAGGAATGAAAGATTTCCAGTATGACAATGAAATGCAAGGTAAACAACATGTATGGTTGTAAACCATCACACTAAAGATGTTCCAAAATGCCCATTGCTCACTATTTCCATAATTTAGCTGTCAACAACTCTATTTATTTGGGGATTGTTTTTATGCATTATTGTCTATTCTTAGGCATAGATGCTAAGGCCATACACATTTATCTGAAATAAACCAATCTGTAAATAATATGTAATTTTAAATATAAAATAATAAAGATCCCAGAAAAGCAGCTTCTTATGTTTTGTGAATGCAGCAGATGATGCATGAATTGGTAAGGCTTGGAAGTATAGAAGACCACACTCTAGTATCCCTGTGCTCAGTAGAAATACTGTTGTTATATGATTTTAGAATAGCACAGAAAATGGCTTTGCGTAAGGTTGTGGCCAGGGCTATTAAGGGACTTTAATGGAGTCCTCAGAGAGTAATGTTTTTTCAGTATTTCCAGGGTCAATGATGTTAAGAGGGTCCCTTCAAATTAATCATCTGTGTTAGCTTGTGGATGGGTCTTATGATCAGTAAAGAAATAATCTTTAGAATTCACAGTTGCTAAATTCCATGAATAAACATCTTATTCCACTTTAAATGACTGTTTTTAGATCTAATTGGTTCAGAAAGCATGAGAGTCCACTACCCTATCAGGCATAGAGGGGGGTAGTATCCTGTTACTACTGAAAAATACCTACAGAATGGCTTTGATTAAATTGATCATCATCATCGTCATAGTTATCATCATCAGTAGCAGCAGCAGCAGGACAGCTCTGAATACCTGTCCGTAGAAGACATAAATGGGGAAATTAGGGAAGCAAAATTGTAATAAATACCACTTCTGAAATTCTCTTTGGAAATTATATAGGTTCCTATGAATTGCCTATCAACTTTAATTTGGATATTGAGACTGATAAATCACAGATATTTTAAACTGCTTCTGGTTTCTAGAGTAATATTTTTCTACATAGATTTTTCCCTATATTTTATTTTCCCCAAATCAGATCATTGCTCTGAAAAGAAAAATATTTTTAAAAGGATCATTTTACTAGACGAAGCACTTCTAACAATAATCCATGATGTAATTTGCTATTTTGACAATAATGAAGACAAATTGTGTCTTTATTCAACTTTTATTATTCATTTTGTTATTCATCTCTTTCTTCAACTTTTCCCCAGCACAAGCACATTACCAATTATTTTGTAACTCTGCTTCCTTTTCTATTGTACCCTATATTTCTACTCTAAATAGGGACTAAAGTTAATGGGTTAAATTTCATTATTCACTGAAAACTTGCATAAAGTTGTCTACCAAAATGTATGGAAAACATAGCTTATAACTCACCAATTAAGAGTATTGTGTTTATTAAATAACTCATTTCACATTTATTGAACATGAGAGACAAATTTGAAGCCTGCTGTGATGTTGCTCAGTGCTCGCCCGTGACATCTCTAGTTCCAGCCTCCCTGGGGAATTGCTGGATGGCCTAGCATTGGCTGGATACTCGCTTGGCAGAAATGTAGTAGAGAAGAGTCATAAACTGGCAGTATGGTTGGGAAAGATGACATTTAAATTCTATCCAACCCAGAAATTTTCTGATTTTTAGATTTCTAGACATTATGATTGCTTTTTACAAACATTGCAAGGGTTGTTTTTCATGACATAATGGCTATAGATTGAAAAATATTTTAATGAAGATCTACCTGTTAATCATTCTTCAATTATAATATAGTTTTTTATACATTTTTTAGTATGCTTATATGTCATTACTGGTGATATTTTTTAAAATTTGCCTTATCTGTTGTTTTAGTTTGCTAAGCTGCTCAAAACAATACCATGAAATGGGTTGGCTTAAACAATGGGAATTTATGTGCTCAAGACCGAGGCCAGAAAAATGTTAAAATCAAGGCTTCATCAAGGTGATGCTGTCTTCCTGAAGGCAAGCTGCTGGTGATCCTTGGCTCTTCTGCCAAGAAAATATCCTAAACGCGTTAAGTCATTTCAGAATCGATGCCAAGTACAGAGTCTCATCAAAATCAGTTATGGGTATGGCCTGTCCTGGAGCATGTGAAACCTAGAGAAAAAATTATCTGCTTCCAATATATAATGGAGAGAAGGCATAAAATAAAATTCCCATTCCCATAGGGAGAAACTAGAGGGAAAACTGTGGTCACAAGTTTCAAACAATTCCATTATGGACATATGCCTTTAGATTTCAAGGTCTGAGAGTCATTATGGAATAATGTTTTGTCCTCCAGTCCTGATGGAGCTGGAGCCCCACCCTTACCAAGAGCTTGCACAGTGGCCATGCTCTCCCGCAAACACTGGGGTGAAGGCTCTGCCCTCTCCAAGCATTGGGGTGATGGCCAAACTCTCCAAAATCCATGGGGCTCAGGCTCAACCCTCTGAGAAGTCTGGGGTGGGATCTCTCTTTTTTTAACAATGAGTTGTAAGGCCGACCCACTCCAAGCACCCTGGCACCCTTTCCGTGCACTGAGTGGGCTTGCTCTCTTGGCCTAAGAAGATGTCTTCAGTCCAGACCACCACGGTTCTACCCTTGAAGTAATTTTTCTTTCAGTCTGTCCCTTTTCCACCCCTTTTAGTCAAGGATGACAGTGGTTCCATTCATATAAATCTCACAAGAAACTTGTTGGTTTTACATGTAGCACACAGGGATCCAAACCATCAGACAATAAGACTTTCCACAGATCCTTACTGGACAACTGTACCTCCAGTCCTGACTTGCACAGGAATTGGTGACTGGTTCCATGTTCAATTAAACCCTTACATGGAGCACTATTCTCTGGGGACTCACTTTCCGGAAACTCGGAATTTTCCAAACCATTAATTTCTGGGTTTTTTTTTGTTTTGTTTTGTTTTTTATACTCAAGGGTTCAATTCTCAGCTTATCCCTTTTCTCTAGCATTTTACTATAAACTGCAAGAAGAAATCAGTCTGCACTTTTCATTATTAGCTTTGGGAATCTCCTCAGTTAAATATCCAAGCTCATCACTCTTAACTCCTGCCTTCCATCTGACATCAGAACTTGATTTTGCCAATTCTCTGCCAGTTTAAAACAACTGGATCATCTTTCCTCCAGTTTCCAATAACATAGTCCTCATTTCCGTCTAAAGCCTCATCGGAAGTACCTTCAGTGTCCATGTTTTTACCAACAGACTCTTCAAAACAATCTAGGCCTTATCTATAAAGCACCTCAGAATTCTTCTAGTCTCTACCCACTACCCTATTACAAAGCTGTTTCCACATTTTTGGTGTTACAATTTAAAGTTCTTTTAGGAATCCCAAAAAGAGAAAGATTATGTTTTTGAACTAATCGTTCCTGTAGGTGTGAGACCTGATTGATGGGACTACATCAGTGAAGATGACTCGGGCTGAGTACTGGCCCTGATATAAACAGAGATAGAGAAATAGAGATAGAGATAGAGATAGAGATGGGGGGGTGATGGGAAGAAGCCACCATATTGTTCCTGCCATGTTAGAGGACAGAGTAGCCCCAAGGGCTGAGTGAGGTTCCAGAGTCTGGAATTAGGAGAGCACAGAGGTACAGAAAGAGGCCACTGACGGGCTGGGCACACAGAGCAGCTCAAGGCTGAGGAGATGAGCTTTGCCATATGCCTGATAGCTCACAACTGAACTCAGAAAGAGAGCAGAGCAGCCAAGACTGGGAGAGGAGGTCGAAAAGAGACACGCCTCATGCCTGACTGCTGACAGCTGAGCTCTGGGAGCTGGGCTCCGGGAGACAGTGAGCCTGGAGGGGAAGGCAGAGACCTCAGCAGAATCACCTACCATCTTGCTTCACCACGTGGCAGCTGACTTTGGAGAGAAAGCATCTCTGATGTTGCCTTGATTTGAACATTTCACAGCCTCAGAACTGTTTTTACTGGCACCAAAATCTGTTTTAGTTTCCTAGGCTCCTCAAAGCAATACCATGAAATGGGTTGGCTTAAACCATGGCAATTTATTTGCTCATGGCTAAGACTGGGAAATGTCCAAACCAAAGAATCATCAAGGTGATGCTTTCTTCCCAAAGACCAGCTGCTGGTAATCCTTGACTCCTCTGCCACATGGCAAGGCACATGGTAACTTCATCTGGTCTGTCTCTTCTATTCTGGGCTGTGCTGCCTTTGGCATCTTGCTTCTGTGGCTTTCTCTCTTCTCTCTGTATTCATTCTGCTTATAAAGGACTCTAGTAATAGAATTAAGACCCATCCTGAATGAGGTGGGTCACACCATAACTGAAGTAGCCTCATCAAAAGGTCCTACTTCCAATGGGTTTACACCTATAGGAATGGATTAGATTGAAGGACATGTTCTTCTGGGGTACATACAGCTTTAAACCACCATATCTGTAAAATAGCCATTTCTTTCTAACTAAGAAACTCTCACTTTGATTTTTGCCTCTCAAATTTCTGCCATTAATATCAGGTGAAAATTAAAACAACTCACATAAAAAAAATGAATATCTACAACATTCCAGGCACTTACTGGATACAAGGTTTACAATATCTAAAATATGCATCTTCACCTTCGTGCAACGTGTAGACAGAAATGTTATGTATCATATTAGAGGCATATAAAAAGACAAAACCCATAGCAGCCTGGGGGAATTAAGGAAGACTCTATAGACAAGCTAAAAATTGGCTGAAACTTGGAGAATATGTGGCATTTTACCAAGCAGACAAGAATCTAATAAGGGGATAAGAATATGCAGAGGCATCAGATCATGATAAAGCTTATCACATTCACCAGACTTCAACAGCTTGTGCACAGGGCTTATGAATGAGAATAGCAGAAGTTTGGATCCTTACGGCAAAGGCATTTTGATTTTTTCCCTGTAAACCAAGCATCCTTGATCTGGGCCCATGAATTGCCATGTATTTAAAATTAGGATTGGGTATGTTTGTACATTTTACCGGTGAGAGGGTCCTAATTATCTCACACTATTAGGACCTTAGAATGCACAATATATTAAAATTAACTAGTATGCCCTAGAGACAGCCATTAGTGGTTTTTTTTTTGTTGTTGTTGTTTTTTCAGAGACAGAAGTTATATGATCAGATTTCTGTGTTCAAATTGTTGGTCATTATGAAGGATTAATAAGAAAGAAGAACTGGAGTCTAGAAGAGAAATTTTGAGAGCTGAAGTATTCCATGGGAAAGAGGAGGCGGACTTGAAGTGGTAAAGCAGTGATTAGAATGGAGACAAAAGAGTGGACTAAAGCTATATAGAGATATAAGCTCAAATTGGAATGATCTGTTGATTTTTACAGCTGAAATCAAATGGATTTCAGGTTTTTGACTTGTATATCCAGGGATATGAAAATGCTATTTACTGTAGTAGGTTTAGATAAAAGAGGCAAAGCAAGTTTGGGATGGAGATGATAAGTTTAGCTTAGGAACTGCTTAATTTAAGGTGCCCATTGACAACCATATGAAAGTGTTTATCAACTAAGCAGAATATATATTTAGAAACCTGGTACTCTGGAAAGTAGTATTGGATGGGCTATAGGTTTGTAAGTTATTAGTATTTAGGTCATAGTCAGGGATAGTAAATACTTTAATACTGTAATAATAAGCCTACAGCCACCTTCCCATCCAGGCTCATGGAAGACTTCATTAATTCACTTTGGAACTTTTGCTTACTCAGTCCAAATTCTACCTTGATTCTTTTTTTTTTTTTTTTTTAATTTTATTTATTTATTTTTTTTTTATTATGGGTAAAAATCAAAATTCTCACAATACATACAAACATTTGTAAAATGATATATAAATATATATGCATATATGTGTATTTGCTTACAAAAATGTTATTTTTATATATATATATATACATATATTTTAAGAGGTGCTTAGATTACCTAAAATATTATACGGAACCCACTCGGATTCCCATGTTGCCCACCTCCCACACCTCCCACCACATCCAACACAAACATCTCCCATAGTGTGATTGATACCTTGATACCTTAATCAAGAATCATACCTTGATTCTTAATACTGCTCTCCATCTACTAAGCCATTTTCAGTTATTGGATCTGACATTTGATTTAAACCTTTTGCTACATCCTTAATTTAGACCATAGAGAAGGCAAATGCCATATGGTAAAGATGAGGGGGGAAATGTGTGTAGAATCTTGGTGAAAAATATGAAATGTTGTGGAGAAAAAAAGAATAAAATGAAAAGGAGACATAAGCAGTACAGCAAGAGGAAGAACTAAAAGGGGTGATGTCATTAAAATTAAGAAATTTTGTGTTTCAGGAAGAAGGCAATGATTAACTATAGCGGATCAACTACTCAGTGAAAGCCACTTCCCTACGAACTAGATTGTGTTAGTAATTGTTCTCAAATTAAGATATTATAAATAATCTTAATTTTTAAAATGTCAGGAATTGAGGGAAGAGAAAGCAGATTGTTATAGATTAAGAAATGAAAGGAAACTGAGTTAGTTAAGGGTTTTAGTACAATTTTTGAAAAGATTATTCTGGAATAATGAAAATTGGAGGTGGTAGGTACAGGGGATGGGAAGTAGAGTTGAAAGGAGAGCTTTTCTTTTTTTAAAATAATAAATATTTCAGTCTGTGTAAAAACTTAGGGAAATAATCAATAGAAAGTAGCTTATAAATTACACAGTTGGAAGTGAGCTTTAAGATTACTAGTGTTATTGTGGAGAATGTGTTAATGTAGAGAGGTTCTTTAGGTCAGGAGACCTTTTAGAAGACAATAGCATTCAGCCAAGGGGTAATGAGGAACTGAATTAAGGTGGTCATCTTGAGTGTATAGAGAAGACAGATTCTAGGGATATTAAGAGCACCTAATTGACAGAACTTGGTGTTTTACTGGATTTACAGGGTTAGTAAAGGTCATATATTGTTGATGGTTCTGAGTTGAGTGGTGGACGGCTGTGCCCACTTATTAATACAAGAATGCCCTTATGGATAAGGCATTCTTACAGTTCTTACAAATTCTTACAAATACATGTAAGATGGAGATGCTCAAGTGTTTTGAAATATGAGACAGGGGCTAAGGATAAAAGAGGGTGCTGGAGATAAAATCTGGAGCAGATCACCTTCTGGATTATCCTTTAAGCCACAACAGTAGCAGAGAGATTGTAGACTGTCCCTCTTGATATGTTATCTTTACTTTCTATCTTGTATTCTTTACTTCACCCATCTTTTAGTCATTTTGCTGTAGTTCAGCACCTTTGGTCCCTCTGATTTTAATTTCAAAAGTACACATTGCTATTTTAGCAGCCTGCTGACTCTGCTATTGAAATCCTGTATTATGCACAGAAAACTAACTTCCTCCCTCCCTCTCTTCCTCCCTCCTTCCCTTTCTTCCTTCCCTCCCTCCCTCCCTTGGTTTTATGTGTCTGTCTCTTTAGTCTTCTTATATGAATAATATTAGTCTTGGTCCTTATAACAAAGTGTTGATAGCAAAAAAAAAATAGAGAGGAGGATCTTTGAAAAAAGAAATGTCTGCTTTTTGGTTACTCGAAAATGCCATTTTCTACAGGCCCAAGGAAAACTGGGTCACTACATAATATTTCAATAACCTTTATAACTGTAAATGGAAAGGTAACATGTTGTATCCCCACTCCTTTCTGAAGATGTATATTTGATGTATATAATAGAAGCATTGTGAAAATAAATGCAGTAAATTTTTACTGTCTAATAAAAATTAGACCTGAGCTTCTCATGCATAAGCTAGATGTTACAGGAATTGTAATGTGTACAAGTGTTATTTCAATCAAGGAATGCAGAGGCCCTGGGAAGAGAGATGGGTCAGATAGTCTACAGCTGACCTTGTGAAGAGAACAGAGCAGCTGAGCCCGGAAAGAAAGGAGCCTCGGGCAGATAGATGTTCCTTATGCCAGCCTACAGCTGAGATTGGAAGAAGCTGGGACCATGGAGCCTTAAGAGGAAGAAGGAAGGCTGAACCCTCGCAGACATCGCTCACCATCTTGCTTGACATGTGGCCCATGACTTTGGGTGAAAAAGCTCCTCTTATGGTACCTTGAGTTGGACTTTTTAGGGCCTAGTGACTTTATGCTTCTACCCCAATAAATACCCTTTATAAATTCTGTATGAGTCAGTCAAAGGGGTCCATATTATTATCAACTGTCGCTTCAAAGCACTATAGGTCTTTTCTACCAAGCATCTCACAATTCCTCCAAAAAATACCCCTTACTCATTTATAAAACCATTCCAGCATTTTGGCAATTGCAAAAGCATGACCCCACTCTCCTGTACCAAATTCTGTATTAGTCAGCCAAAGGGGTGCTGATGCAAAATACCAGAAATCTGTTAGCTTTTATAAAGGGTATTTATTTGGGGGTAGTAACTTACAGTTACCAGGCCATAAGGCATAAGTTACTTCCCTCACCAAAGTCTGTTGCCATGTGTAGGAGCAAGATGGCTGCTGACATCTGCAAGGGTCCAGCCTTCTTCTTCCTCTTAAGGCTCCGTGGTCCCAGCTTCTTCCAATCTCAGCCTCAGGCTGGGATAATTCTTGTCTCTCTCCTAGGACTTATTTCTCTCCAGGTTCAGCTGCTCTGCTCTCTCTACATGGCCAGCTGTAAACTGTCAGGCAAATTGTCTCTTCTCGGGGCCTCTGCCATGTCTAATGGAGCCTTCTCTCTTTCCTCACATATCTTCTCCGTGTGCTTACCTCTGGGCTCCATGATCAAAACTCCCACCTCCCTTCTCTGCGGTGTGGTTTCTCTGTGAGTCCCCACCCTCCAAGGGGGCAGGGATTCAACATCCTACTGACGTGGCCCAATCAAATCCTTAAACATAATTTAATCAAATAATAGTGAAGCCTCTGGAATCAACACCATCTAATGTACCCAGAGGAACAGACCAATTTACAAACATAATCCAATATCTATTTTTGGAATTCATAAATAATATCAAACTGCTATAAAAGCCAACAGAGTTCTGGTACTTTGCATCAGCAACCCTTTGGCTGACTAATACAGTGAGCTAACCAATATTAAAACACAATGTAATTAGCCAAATATTTGTTAACCTTTCAAGGAGTTATTCCTGGGTGGTGGCGGTGGTGAATCTTAAAAGCCCTTCATTTGTCAAGGGTTGAGATAGCCATCTTATTCCTCTGTTAGCAACATCTTTGCCCTTTTGTCTTTGATGAAGCAGCAAAGAGTAATTAAAAAAAACTTCTGGACTACTGTGCTTCATTTCCAAAAGTTTGTAAAATAAGATATTGTCATCAATCAAGTCATTTCTTAGTCGTATGATTTATTTATTATTTTAATCTATTAATTCTCTGAAATTCATCAGTCAGGGTATGTTTGGCTAAATGGTGAAGGTTCATAATCAAATATGTAAGGTGCATTCTTCAGACTACAGAAGCCATAGTGTTACTTCATGTACTATGAATATAATTCTAGACAGTATGTTCCCAACATTAAGAGTTTCATGATATGGTACTGAGTACTTAATTTTATTGCTAAAACTCCATTAAGAATATAAAATAATACTAGATCCAAAGATGCAAGCCTTTTGTCTCAAGTTGCTTTTGAGGTAAAATGTGGCTTAAGTTATACTGCTTTTTGTTAATGTAATATTTGAGGGTCTAATGAAACGTCAGACTCCCTTTTTCTCTATATGCATAGAATTTTAAAAAAAGCTCTTAAGTTGAAAGTGTAAAAATAGTAATAATAATAACTGTTATTATTATTATTGCAACTTCCTTTATTCAATATCTAGCAAGTATAATGAGTTTTGCATAGACCATGCCTCTCTTTCCAATATGATGAGTATGTTCTATTACTACGATGAGAAAATGGATGCCTCCCTAATGTTAAGTAACTAGCTCAAAGCCACAGTACTGATAAGTACTGATTGTGATTATAGATACGGGAGTAAGTCAGTGTTTTCTCAAGATATTTGTGAAAATGAGAGATTCGTGATTCTAACATTGTTAAAGTAAAAATTTATCTAGTGTCCGTGGATTTGATGGCCATGAAGATTATTTTCAGTCTATTTATAACCCAGAATGCACTCACATCTCAACCTAATGTTGAGTTAATATCCTCATGTGCATAAACTTTCATGGGGAAATACATTTTTTCTTGTTCACCTTTGGATATATGTTTATATTTAAAACATATTTTAGGGGATATATGGTATATATTAATATGTGAATATTCATACACAAATAGTAATAAAATGTACATATTTGTATGTGTGTCTGTTTGGTTTTTCCTGCTAAATTTAATGTATTCTAAGCTTTATAATTAAATAGAACATGAAAATCAGTGATTCATGTTTTGTTTTAAAATGTCTGAAATATGCAGACATTGCATGAAAACAGTTTTTTTCTGATGTAAATTTGGTATCTATTATAGTTAAAAAGTATGAAATTATCTCCCAGTAGCCAATTACATAAGGGATGGGAGAAAGGGCAAAGGAGTTAGGTTTGGCCATGATTATTTTTATAACTAAATAATAAAATAAAGCTATAAAATGTTACGGCTAGGGGAGAGGATGTGCCTCAAGTGTTTGAGCGCCTGTTTCCCACATGGGAGGTCCTGAGTTTGGTTCCCAGTGCCTCCTAAAAACAAAAAAACAAACAATAAGCAAACAAATGAAAACGACAACTCAGGGGAGCCAATGTGGTTCAGTGGTTGAGCACCGGCTTCCCACATACAAGGTCCAGGTCCAGTCCTTGGCACTAGTACCTCAAAAAGAAAAAAAAAAAAAAAAAAAAGGTTATGGTTAAACAAAGGTAAAGAAAAATATAATTTCTTAAATAGCAAGGTTGTGCCAAGATATGTAAAGTGATTAATATGCTTATGTTTAAATCATTGTTCATCAGTTTATTTCTTACTCCACAAGTTGCCATTCCAGAAACCTCTGGGGAAGAGTGGTAGGTGGGTGAATGGGACTGGATGTTGTTAATGCATGTTTAACAGTTTGAAGAGCTGATGGGCTCAGGTGAAATATTTATATTTACGGAAGAAGAAACCATTAATCCATCCTGTACAAACAGCTTGCAATCAATACCTCTGTGTATCCTGTGGTCGTCCCTGATGGAAGTGGAAAGCTTTTAATATACATAAAGGTTGACAATTACAATTGAATTTCATGTTTTTATTACCATAACTCATAGAAAAATATCCTCTTAAGCAATGTAAATTACTATATTTTGGAATTATTTATTAAAATATGCTAGTTTTATTGTACTTTTAAAAATGAATGCATCAGTTAACAATTTATCCCAAATAGAGCATTTTTCAGAAATTTTGTATTAGTCATTAAGAAATGAGGTAAATTTTGTTGGAACTAAACATGGATGTTCTTTGTAACTATAATAATGAATCACCAGAATTTGTCATTTTCAACATATTAAATATGAAGCATTGTAGAAAATTTATTTTTATTTCTAAATGAACACTGTAAGCCACGAGGTTCCCTATTACATTGGTTATACATATACATGTATGATACAGAGGATCCACTAAATTCCATAAATACAAGGTAATTTTCTATGCCTAAAGAGAACATCATTATGTATTTTACCTGCTAAAGTTAAGCAAAGTTTACAAGAGATCAAAATATAATAAATTTAATATTTTATAAAGAGATAGAAAAATTTGAAGCAGAAATGTTTCCTGATGAGTTATTGACCTCATTTTCTCTGCACAACTGTAATCATTGGAATGAATGGTGAAGATCCGTTCTACTTAGTTTCATCTAATTATATAACCTCAGAACTCTATAGCCTACTTCAGCAAAATGTATCTACATTCTCTTCTTTACCCATTTTATACTTTTAAACAATCTATTCATTGTATATGGATAGTTGAATTCATTTATTCTATAATTTTTAATTTTTAATTACTCACTCTTCATCAAGTAACTGTTAGAACTTATGGTCATATAACCCTCCCCTGGGAAATTCACAAACCATGGGTGGAGTTAAATGTGTACAAAAGGAGAGTACAACTCAAAGTTGTATTATAGTGATATGAAAAAAGTGCTATGGGAACCCAAAAGTAGAGTTGACTTTTTCCACACTGAGTTCCTTTTCACCATCCCAGCAACCCCCTTAACTGCCATGTTTGTTAACAGTACATTACAACCCTGAAGTATACTCATTACTATAAGTTGTACAAACTTAAACTTCAAAACTGCCCAATAATAGAACAAAACTAAACAAAATAGCCTAAATATTTTAAAAACTTAAACGTGCCAGTAAAAAGTAACTCATATCTTTCTAGTTTAAAATGGTCTAATGTGTCTTCCATCAATGATATGTGTCTCTTCCAAAGGATCTCCCTTCCCACTCCTTCTAAACATGGTACCTAGAGTACGGGGAAAACTTGAATTTCCGTGACACTGGGGGCAACCCCTGCTCTGTGGGCTGTTGTTCAGTGCTATTCCCACTGACCTCCAGCTAAAGGATAATTTGCCCACTGTGGCAGTGCCAACTTCTGTTATGAATCCCAAAAAGGAAAATATTATGTTTTTGAACTAATCCTTTCCTGTGGGTGTGAGACCCTTTTGAGTGGACAATGTCAGTGAGGTTGAGCCTCCACCCTCTTGCTGGGTCTGATATAAATGGAGACACAGATGAGAGAGACACAGAGGAAAAGGAAGCTGCCATATTGATCCTGCCATGTGAGAGAGAGGACTGTAGGAAAACAGAGAAGCCCTGGGGGCTGAGAGAGGTTCCAGAGTCTTGAACCAGCAGAGAACAGAGGCACAAAAAGAGTTCACCAAGGGGCTGGGCCCATGGAGCAGCTCAAGGCTCAGGAAGACAAGCCCTGCCATATGTCTGATAGCTCACAACTGAACTCAGGAAGAGAGAAAAGCAGCTGAGACTGAGAGAGGGGCCTGGGAAGAGGTAAGTCCTATGCCTGGCTGCTCACAGCTGAGCTCCCAGAGCTGGGCTCCAAAAAACGGTGAGCCTGGAGAGGAAGACAGAGACCTAGGCAGAGACCGCCTGCCATCTTGCTTCACTCGTGGTAGCTGACTTTGGTGAGAAAACACCTCTGATGGTGCCTTGATTTGGACATTTCATGGCCTCAGAACTGTAAGCTTTTATCCCAACTCAATCCCCTTTATAAAGCCAATCTATTTCTGATACTTTGCATCGGCAGCCCTGTGGCAAACTGACACCCACATTAGCCTCTCGTCAGTTCACCTACTCCCTCAGTGCCCAAGCCTGGGATCTGTGTCTTTTGAACAGTCAGGCTTCTTGCTCTCCTTGCCTGATGACATAGCCCCACTTTACCTCCCACCAACACTTCTGAGCCACGAAGTCTCAGCTACAGTCAGCCCCTGGCCTAGCTTGTCCATCCCACAGCCTCCGCTCTGTAGGGTCCCTTTCCCCCCTGACTGTGATCCACTGTTGGCCTCAGACTCTCAGATCTCCACCACTTTACACAACCCCCATTGGGAGCAGGTGAGAATTTTAGATCCCTTCTGCATGACCCAGAATCTGAGGGAGTCATGTGTGCTATCTTATGCCTTTGCTGTGATTAAGCACATGCACCTCCATTTAGAATTTGCTGTGGACACCCTGGGATGAGTGGGGACACCCTAAATTACCCATGCCCTAGAATTCCAAATGCAAAACAGGATAAAAACTCCCTCTCTTTTCAATACATCTTCAAAATATCTCAAAAATTTATCCAGCACCACGGTCCTTGCCAACTGAGGCCCAAGGAGCAGGCACTATGTCCTGATGAACTTCGTCGGGTTTACACCCAGCCTCCTCTCCCTCAGCCTCCTCCTCACCTCTATGTCATAGCCTGGTTCTCTCCTGTCCTGGGAGCCTTTCAGAGTCAATTAAGGGACTCTATGGGTTTTAGAAATTTAGAATTAATATAATATACCCTTTCAGATGTGCCTCAAGCAGTTGAGTGTCTGCTTCCCATGTGGGAGGTCCCGGATTTAGTCACCAGTGTCTCCAAAAAACAATACAAAACAAAAAACAGCAAACAAACGAAATAGCCAACTCAGGGGAGCTGAAGTGGCTGGCTCTCCACATGCAAGGACCTAGGTTCAATCCCCAGCCCCAGTATCCCAAAATAATAATAATAATAATATACCCTTTTACTTTCAAGAAAGACTGCTTTTAACGTTATTTCCTTGCTAGAAGCTCAAACAAAGAAGCAAACAAACACAAAAGGCATCTTTAAGTCTCAAAACAAGCAGTGAGCTTTTTGTTCCAGGAGGTACCTGCCCACTCTCTTTAGGGCTATAATCCTGTTTCTCAAATTTGCTAGTGGAATTTGTTATAGAGAAGGGTAAGTGCATCAGGAAAACCATATATATTTTTTAAATTGTGCCTTTTTCATGTACTATGGCTATTGCTGAAAAGACAGCATGTTAGAATGATAGTGAACTGTGGGTCTAGACTTACACTGCAAGGGTTCAAATCCCAGCGAACCCAGCCCCATGTTAGCTAAGTATCTATGGGAAATTTACTTAAATAGTCTGTTCCTTGGTTTAATGAGCTGTAAAAAGGGTAATAATATTAGTATCTACCAAACAGTTTTATTATATATTTTAAAGTAGATGACATATGCAAAACACTTTACACACTGCTTAGTAAATAGCTGACATTTGTAGAAAGCTTTGTATCTTTTATTGTCTGAATTCCAGAACTGGGAGAAGTTGCCAAATCATTTGCCGTCTTGTTCATACTTCCTTTATAAAATCCCTTGCATCTTTCACATTGAGTTCTTTCTCACTCTCAATTACCTTGCTTAAGGCAATAAAAGAGGGGTTCTTAACTTTTTTGTTCCACGGACCCCTTTGCCAGTCAGGTGAAAACAACGAACTCTTTACAAAGTCCACATTATACTGTGTATTATTTAATAAATATATCACACCCACACCAACACATCCCCACAAGAATAATGTCTTTTCGAATTTCAATTCAACTCATGGACCCCTTGTTCAGAACCCCTGCCATAAAACCTCATGCCTAGATACATGCAACAACTCCTAGCATATATTCTTGTATCTAGAAATTTCCTTTTCTACCTAAGTGTTGGCAGATAAATGTTTATAAATATGTATCATCTCAGTCCCCTGTTCAAAAGACAGAATACAGTTTCCACCTTTTAGTCTTTTTTAAAAGACTTTTTAAAATGTTTTCACTACCTACCTTTTGAATTACAATAGTAATTAGCACCTACAGAGTGCTGTCATCATACTTTATATTAACTCATCTAATCCTCAGAGCAACCCTCTAAATCAGGTAGTATTATGATACCTGTTTTACAGATGAAGACTCTGAAATGCAGAGGTTAAGGAAGCTTGTTCCAGAGCTAGTAAGCAGTGGAGGTGGGTATCAGACCTCTCCCTCTCTGTTCTTACAGCCATGTCTTCGTTTCCTAGGTGTGCCAAGACAAAGCAATGCATATTGGATGGCCTCAAATAACAGAAATGTACTGCTTATAGATCTGGAGGCAAGAAGTCCAAATCAAGGTGTTGGCATGGCCATGGTCCCTCTGAAACCTGTAGGGAAGAGCCCCACTTTGTCTCCTTTAGTTTCTGGTGTTTGCTGGTATTCCTTGGCATCCCTTGGCTTGTAAACACATCAATCCAATCTCTGTCTCTGTCTTCAAATCATCTCCTCCGTGTCTGCCTGTGTCTCTGTGTCCCAATTTCCTTCCTCTTATGAGGATACCAGTTATATTGGATTAGGTCTAGCTTAACCTCCATCCTTATGACTTTCTTTCCCCCTGACTTCCCTGATTTATATTCCTCCCTCTTAGAATTCTATTTAACACTCGTGATATGCAATCACATACTTTCTTATGGATATATATAGGAATTGTGGATGGCTGTAATTGTGGATGGCTGTAATTGTGGATGGCTTTCTATCTTCCAGGGTACTTAGTACAGTGCTGTAGTGACAGTGCATTCAATCAATAGCTGTGAATTGAATTTGAATTAATCATTGTTAAACATATATGAAGTTGTCTAATTTATCTTCATTGTAGTAGAGAAAAATGAAGCACAAGCAATTTGCATGCATTGACCAAGGTTACATAATGTAAAATGGCAAGCCTGAAGTTTGTAACTTATAATTATTTCATCAGCAGAGAAGTGAGATGTTACCTGAAACATTTCACCTTTTTATTAGTTCTGTAGTAAAAATAACACTTTGCACTTCTAGAACACCTTCTTGCAATATGCTGTGCACGCATTTTCATATTTTTTAACAGCACCTCGATGTGCTATAACTTTTTAAAAGCCTTATCGAGACAATCTTTGGTGAGATCTGACATGATAGGTACAATTTAAGCCACCAAAGCCAAAGGGTAAATGCTTATGAAAGGCACTGATTTTGGATTAGATCTGCACTAAGCTGAGGTTAAGGTGGTAGCAAAATGAATTCCAGAGCCAAACTCTTCTTGCAAGGAAATATCAGACTTGGATTTTCCATTATAATCATAAGGAACTTAACGTGTGGTAAAATTGAATCTGTTATATCAGTACACCCTTTTATTTGGACAGTTCAACTGAAAGACTATTAAAAAATAATACCTATCGATGTGGAAAACAAATGGGATTAGAGAAACTGAGGCAAGGCATCTTTAATGTTTTATTTTACTTTTGAAATTTGATATTTTTCCCCCTGGGAATGAGAGATATATTAAATTTGGAATAATCTAAAACTTCCCCACATTTAATTTAATAGGAAGTTTAACTTATAGGAAGTTAGGATGGACAGAGATTTAAAAAATCTCCCAATCCAACCTGCTCGTTTAAATGAGTTACTGAAAGCTGAGAAAGGGTCAATCATTTGCTCAGAGCTGTACAATTGGTGTAAAAGACCCCAGCCTAGAACTAAGTGTCTGGTGGTATTTCAATCACATCATGCTATATGAAGCTGTATGTCAAACCCAGAGCACTTTCTAAATTAAAAATCTGTTTTGCTAATCTATTAATTTGAATTACTAGCATGTCTATTTCTGAGATCAAGTTAGCATTCTAATGAGTAATATAATTTTGACTTTATATTGTAGACATTTTCCTTAGTGTATTGGGGTTTCCAATAGCCTCTACCAGCTTTTTTTTTTTTTTTTTTTTTTCATTTTAGTAAGACTTCCAAACATCATTCTGACAGCTTAATTTATCATATTTATTTAAATAATTCATCATTACTAGCAATGCTTGTCTTTATTTCCTTGAGTTTTGATCAGTAACCCTGGACTAGATACCTAAAGTTCAGAGTGTGGTTTCTAGTTCTGTCACTCAATGACTGTATGACTCAGGCAAGACAGCCCTTCCCTGTATCTCAGTTGTCAAAATTGTGAATCTATTGAGTTGGGCAGTGTGATTCTATGGACTCCTTCCAGTCACAATATTCTATCATTCTATAGCATTTTTTCTTGCACTCTCTTAATGGCAGGCACCAGTCATCTTTCATACATACATTCATCCCCAAAACATTGATTTAACTGCATCCCCTCCTTCTGTCTTTCTTTTGTTTCTTTTCCCCTCCTCTGTCTTTATAACTTTTAAGGTAGGTCTCTTTTCTCGCCTTCATTCTCACTCTTATGACTTAAAGTGTCAAGCAATATTGAAAGAGGTCAAACTACTTAAGTTTATTTGGATTCATGTATCAGACTTAAAATACCTGTGCTTCATAGATATTTTAGGATCTTTCAGATAAATAAGGCTTTGTGGAAATAGGTATTCCCAATGTGTTCATTACGGAGCATGGCAACCAATTAAACACTAAATGAGATCAAATCTCTAAGCCAAATGAAGAAAAAAGCACTACAAGGCCTATATCTGTTTCAGTAGCATTAGCATGGAAATTGAAGGTGATTTACATTGTTAAGTTAGAGCTTTCACTTACATTGATGATATTTTGTTGTGATTTTAATTTTATTATTTGTGCAGCTGCATTGAAAGCAACTCATATTGCCATCCCTTTATATCATGGTATTGCTGACACATCATCAGTGATTAGACTTTTAAATTGCATAAGACAACGGTTTTATACTCTTTCCAAAGTCATGATTAGAAAGGGAATATTTAAAATACATTTGCTATTTTAACAAATCAAATGGGAGTTATAGATTTGCTTTATTACATCTACAACTCACAAAATATATTTCCCTGAGTTACAATTTGTTAGGATTGTCTACAAACAAGTATCATCTTTCAGGAGACATTATTAACCTACAGTAAAACTAGAACATAGTCATATAATTCTCATAGGAGGAGTAGATTTATTTGGAAATTGACTGAAATCTGAAATTAGCTATTCTACCAAATTTACCAAATTCTCCACTGAAATCAAAGGTGATGTTAGTGTATTCTTAGATTTCCAGGTGCTAAAACAAATACTATGTGATGGTTTGGTTTAATGACAGGAATTTATTGGCTCATGGTTTTCAGGCTAGGAGAAATTCAAATCTGAGGCATCAGCAAGGTGATGTTTTCTCCCTGAAGACTGGCATTATAGGCCTGGCTGCCAGCAATCCTTGGGTCCTTGGCTTTTCTGTCACATTGCAATGCATATGGCAATGTCTTCTCCTTTCTTTTCTCGTTTCTGTTGACTCCACTATCAGGATTAAGACCCATATTGATTCACTTTGCCACACCTTAATTAAAAATAACATCTTCGAAAGGTCCTATTTAGAATGTGTTTACACACATAGGAATGGATTAAGATTAAGAACATTCTTTCTCTAGGGTACTAATTCAACCTACCACAGTGAGCAACTATGTTGCTGACTTCTAGATTGTCTGGGCACACCTCTCAATTATTTCCACTTGATAATATTCCAAAGCCCAGACCCCTAAAGCTTGAAGTGATGCTAACAATGAGGCTAGCAGGAAAAGGGTGGCAGTGTGTCAAGGCAGAATCACACTGAGCTGAATTAAAAAACTTTGGTCCTGGTCTTGGTCATCCCATGAGGTTTGGGATTAAAGATTTTGAACAAGTAACTCATTGAAAAACAAACAACTGGAAAACATAAATTTTTTTTCAGATAAAATGAAGTTGGTAATAAAACTCTCAAATTTCCTTTCATAAGGAGTTCCATAAAATTCTACATCTAAAACCATGGTTTTCAAAAAGTGGATTATTTTTTTCCATCCACTTCAATATATAGAACCAAGTAAAGTAGAGATGCTCAAGTGAAATCAGAGGCAGGGACATGAACCCCCTCTCCTATTGTGAATTCCTCATCAACCCACAGCAATGGCAGAGCACTTTTGTGGAAAAAAAACAAAAACAAAACTGAGAAGCCCCAATTCTGGGAAAGAGCCCATATTAACCTCACAGACAGGTAAATATATATCTCATTTGAAAATAGAGAAAAAAATCCCCCCAGCCCCTTAGAAATCCATTTTAGTGCTCTGGAACATGAAAATCCAAAGGCCTAGCAAAAAGATTCTCCACTCCTACAACCATTTGCTGTCACTTTGTGCTCACCTATTTCCAATGCAGATAAACTTCTGGTCTGCCCTTGAAGTTCATATTTATGTACTTCTACCATGGAAAATCACAGATTTATTTTTCATGTTTTAAAAATAGTATAAAATAAATAAAATGAAACAAAAAATATCAAAAAAGAAAGAAAAAAAATTAAAAAGAAAAACTGAAATAGAAAAAAATTTTCAAAACATAAAAAATAACAAAAGAGAGAAAACAAAAAACAAAAATAATAATAAAAAAGAAAACAAATGAAAAAAAAAAGATAAAAATAGGAAATCTCAGATTAAGCAGTTTCCAAAGACTACACCTACTATGCTAAATTTTGTGAAACCAAATGTAAACAGAAAGCAAGAAACAAATAGGAATTATGTGACCATGACGGAGATAATAAGGCATCAGATGTGTTTCCTTATTGATTTATATCTGTACACTCAAAAAAAAAAAACATTCTTATCTGGGATCTCTAGTGATTGTGTAGTCATGACATGTTCACCCATAGCTGAAGACAACTAGATGGAGAAAAGAGAACATTGCCTGCCTGATCAGTCTATTCCATTGACTTCATCTCTCTACTTTATACACACATATTGCATCCAAATGTTAAATATATTTTATAACAATGTGAATGACACAAAGTAAAAACTTGAAATCTTCCTTTACTCACAGGTAATCCTACTAACCACTATTAACCACTGATAACCTTTAATTCTAAACTTTGGATAGAAAGAAAGAGATATACAAATATAGAAACACAAATAATTGTATACTTTTAATTTGCATAAATGGGATCATGCTATAAATATTTTTGTGGCTTTATCTTTTTCACTCAATGCTGTGCAAGGGCCATGCTCCTTTCCATGTCAGTACATAGGGAAATTCTGAAAGAAAAATAAAGCTGCATAGCTGACCAAAATCTTTAGTAAATAGGAGCATTTTGGTACCTGCACTGGGAAGAAGCCATGACCTGCTTTTCTATGTTTTCTTTATCCTACTGCTCTCTCCTTTCCTCTTCTAGGATTCTTTCTTCTCCTGAGTATTGGTGACCAGAGAGGAGCTGGGGGAAAAGGAGTAAAATGTCTTAAGCAGTGGTAGTGTTGTGGTCTCCCACTGTTGATTATTAAAATTTCTCCACTTGAGCCCTCTTTGTGGTTGGTATCGCAATAATGGCTCCATAATAGAGAATATGTTTTTGTTCTTTGAAATATCCTTCAGCAGTCTCCTCATGACAAAATCAGTTTTCAAAGCAGAAAATCCACTGTGGCTCAACCTCATTTATCTCCTCCCGGCAGCCTTAGTTTTTTCACTTGGTGGCTTCCCCCACAGCCTCATCTCTCCCGAATCCATTGTCCAATGGCTAGTTCTCTTAGATGAGGTGCTGGCAGATGCCTCAAGCACTGCCACATTCCACACTGCCCACTGGAACCCCAGGAAGCTCATGCACCCTTGCCCTGGCAAACAACAAGGATTCAGGCATCTCACACCTGAGCCTATTTCCATTTGCCCCTCACCCTGCTCAGAAAGACCCTGAGGGCCCATCAGCAAGTCTGCTGCAAAAAGATGTCCTCTGAAAGGAGATGCCAGCCTCTCCTTTTTGTAATGATCTCTTCAAAGCATTCCGTGGCCTGCAGTGTGGGAGAATTCTATGAACTATGATACTTTCTGACTTGACTAAGGCTCATAGCTCAGACCTTCCAGTATCTGTTTACGTAGGCTGCAAAGGAAGGGCTGGGGTGGAGGTGGAGATAATAGAAGTGGATTGCCTGCTGCCTAACAAACCCTGCCAGAGATTTATGATCCCAGTGATTTCACCCTCTTTAGAATGTGAACTACTTCTCCCTGTCTTTACTTCCTAGCAGTCTTGGACAATTCTAGACCACTGGAAAAGTTTTCTGTAACATCCTTTCCATAGGAAGAAATTAAAGAAAGTCACAGAGAGATTGACTTTATTCTTGAAACAAGAACAAATCGCTAATGAAAAAGAGCAAGCAAAACATTCAGGACTTGGTGTTTGGTGCTGTGCATTTGGCATTCCCTCTTTGACCTAATTTCCACTAAACATTTCTCTTAAAACTTTTCATAAGATAAAATGGTTTAAAAGGTTTCTTGGATTGCATTGCCTGGAGACACATGGAGATGCCCAGGGTTTATCTGGAAGTACTCTGGGAGACACACCTCTGAGGAAGTGAGAAAAGCAGGTTCCTGTGGAGGAAGAAACTGGGATACTATCTACTATCCCAAACAAAGCCTCAGGCTATCCCACAAAGAGCTCAGGAACATGGAGATCTCGCCAGAGTTGTGCCAAATTGTGGGCGATCCAGGGGATGAGTACTTACTCTGTCCAATCAGCCAGTCAGCCACTACATGCTGTCCCCTGGTGCAAGCCTAGGGGCAGGGGCAAAGCCCAATAAGGGCCTCAGCTGTGAGCCCTCAAAGTTGAGTATTTCGAGCAGCTCGGAGTGGGTGCATCCACCTGAGCAGGGGATGCAGTAAGGACACTACTCCATTCTATCTCATGTAGGCCTGGCACAGAGTATGGAAATTTCAATTTAATAGAGAAGTCTTGCCTCGGTTTCCCTATGTATAAAATGAAAATTCTAAAGTAGAATAATTGATATCAAAATATATAAGTTAATATCAGTCGCAGGTAGTAGTGTGTGTTATATATTGTTTTCTCTATAATGTTGTATATGAAAATCCTTAATGCTTCTATTTTTGGAAAAGCTGTATTTCTTTTTCAGATGATGATATAGAGGTATCTACATTTGTAAGAGCTTTAGTATATCCAAATAACAGGTCTGGTGTCTTGTGCTTGTAAACTAATCAATAAAGCCATCCAAGGTTCCCAGGCACATGGCCAAAAAGTGACAGCAATGCAAAAATAAAGCTATGGAATTTTTCCAATAGGATATTACAAAAAGGAAATGAGCAAATGTATTTTATAGAAATAAATAGTTGCAGTTTCAGAGAATAGAGTGAAAGCACTAAAAAGTGATTTTGCTCAAGTTAGCAGCATGAAAAGAAAATCTCATAAAACTCGGCAAATTTCATTTTTGGAAGCAATTGACATATGTAAAATTATTCATGGATCAAAAGTTGCTCAGAGCCTAAAATCTTTTCTAGTTTCTAGAGAATCAACATGTTGAAGACAGGACTTCAATTATAAAGACTTAGCATAAGAATAGAATTGGCAGGGGATTAATGCTCCAAAATGTTGAATTTCTGAATAGAAATTATACTGCACTGGACCATTGTCTGCTGAACGGGGTGAAGACGACACTATCCTGCTAGATATCCTTGCTTTCACCTTATCCTGCTAGATATCCTTGCTTTCGCCTACCAAAATGCACATTTAGAGCAATGTCTGGCCTTTTTGTATTCCTGTAAAAAAAATGGAAATATGTGCAGAAAATATTACCATTAACTCCTGTTTGCTTATGACTCTTCTTATTCAAAGAGATTTTGATTTTCCTATTAAAATAAAAACAGCTATTAGATGCTCAAGGAATAGGTGGGGTCAACTTAAAATATTTCTACCACAATATGGGTAATTTTGGTCTAGAACTTTGCATCTGGGAGGCTAAGTATCAAGAAAAATCAACAGAGTGAAATGTAATCAAAAAATAATCATTACATTTCTTTTTCACTCATTTCATAACTACATGTATCTCTGTGTGTGACAGAAATGAACATCAATATAAAGAAAGAGATGATGGAAGGATGGATGAATAGATTAAATCAGTGTAATCTGTATATAGTAGGAAGACTGGCTTAAGACATCTGTCTTAATCTACACTATAATTATGAGTAGTCATAGTGTATATATATAGTGTTTGGCAGTCACAACATTAGAGACATAATTTTATTATATGATATTGATGAATTTTATAACAATAACAGACAAAATTTGCAAAGAGAGATACTAATGAGCTTTATAATAGTAATAAGGGAAAGTTAAGAAAAAGGGAAGTTAGGAGGAATTTCAGGGAAAACTACCCAATGCAGCTGTAACATTCTGGGAGTTTCTGAAAGTTAGTAGCAGATGTGTTATTAGAGAGTATAAAATAAGTGCAATAAAGTAAGATACTTATTCAAAATAAAATACCTTCTAGAATTTAAAGATCACAGCAGGTTGGAAAAGTGCCACGTATTTTAAATGTGTTGTGCTACTTTATCCTTTTCTGTTGGTGACTATTGAAGGTAAGAGCATTTATAGTTCATTGGCATTGGGACTCCAACAGAAGCAAACTGAAGACTCCTAGGCTCTTAAGATAGTGGATTTCAGGTGGTGCCAGCAATTGGAGGAGGCTGAATCCCAGTTAGCAATTTTTCCAAAGTTTGTTCAAACAATACACTGTGGTCCTTTCTCAATTTTTAATTCTAGCCTTCAAGTCAATACATCAATATCCCTTGAGAGCCTACTCTATGGCAATTACCTAGATTGAAGACTTTCTCCTGAAAATGCTAGTGTAGGGATGATTTCCTCCTTTGTTTTCTGTTTGTTTGTTTTTGTTAATCTCGGGGACCAGTATTGACATTATGTACTCATTCCGTGTTTCTAAAGAACATGTGTTTCTTCTACTTAGATGACATTAATGACTGGACAGAGGAAGTGTCTCGTGCTGTCTGATACAGACTGTTCCCATTGCTTTAAACATATAAGATCATAAATATTTGCACTTCCTGTGATTTTTATTGGGGTGATTCAGTTAGGTGACAATAAAAATCATTCTTTACCATCTTATTAGATCCTATCTTAAAGCAAACAAAAAGGGAGGTAAGAAAAATATCTGATTAATTTTCTCAAGTTACAGAAATGTAATACTAGCAAAATACTACAATGAAATATTAGTATTTAAATGCCTTTTATCAATCAGACTAACAGATTTTTCACAACTTGTTGAACGGTTTTCTGACATTCTTCTCTCTGCTGGAGTCAATGTACTTTATGAAAACTCCTCCCAAAAATATGCCTAATATGTAGGCCCATTTTTATAATACTGGTGAGGAGTGCTTTTTACTTTCTTGTAACTTTCCAGGCTAATGAAGTTTGCTGCCTGGATTTGTTCTGATCATCCTTAAATCCTTCCATGCTGACAGTTTTAATTAAAAGAAAAATTTCCAATCATTTATTTAATGCCAGAGAAATGCTAAGTACAAATCATTTCTATTCAGAATTTCAATACTGTCTCCTCTGTTAAAGCTTCATGAAATCATTTTGGAATTTCTGGAGTTTTCATAGATTGCTTGGGAAATGTGAGCAATGCTGCTTTACTTCTTTAAAAAAACAACTAACCACCACTGTATTAGTCAGCCAAAGGGGGTGCTGATGCAAAATACCAGAAAACTGTTGGCTTTTATAAAGGCTATTTATTTGGGGTAGAAGCTTACAGTTACCAGACCATAAAGCGTAAGTTGCTTCCCTTGCCCAAGTCTATTGCCACGTATTGGAACAAAATGGCTGCCCACGTCTGTGAGGGTTCAGGCTTCCTGGGTTCCTCCCTTCCTGGGGCTCCGTTTCTCTCCGGGCTCAGCTGCGGCACTTTCTCCACAAGGCCAACTGTAGAATACCAGGTGAATGGCTCTGTCTCTCTCCCAGAGGCCTCTGCTTGTGTTTAATGGAGACTTCTCTCCTTCCTCACGTATCTACTTCCCTGCGTGTTTACTTCCTGGACTCCAGGATCGAAACACCAACGTCAAAACTCTAGCATCAAAACTCCAACTCTCTTCTTTTGCCATGTCTTTTATCTGTGAGTCCCTACCCACCAAGGGGCGGGGACTCAAAGCCCTACTGACGTGACCCAATCAAAGTCCTAATCATAATTTAATTAAGTAAAAGTAAAACCTCTGAATCCAATATACTCTAATATGCCCACAGGAAAAGAACAGTTTAAGAACATAATCCAATATTACTTTTTGGAATTCATCAATAATATCAAACTGCTGCAACCACCTAAAGAGATTACAAATGTAGTATAAATTATTATTTTACCATTTTATTAATATTCTGGGTTTAAGCATCCCTCCTCCCCCTATTTTGAAATTTTGACAGATTTTGCCATTCTTTCCATCAGTATTCAGTGATTCTTTATCATCACTGGTGAAGTGTCTGTTTCCAACATTTATTCCAAATCATCTTTGGGAACAGTGAAGCAAATAATGTATTTTCATTTTATCAACACTTCCCTCTTCTACCAATAATTATTTGTTATTCTTAAAATAAAAACATCCTCTTGACAGGCTTTTAGGTGTTTTTCACATTCAAATAATATCTTAGCATTATTATACATCTATCTGTATCACTAATTTTGTTTTTAACTTTTCCCTGCCCCCTCACATTTTAAAAAAAGTTTCTTCAACCAATTACTTTTCCTTGATCCAAATTTTTCAATTTAACAGTCTGAGTAATCAATAAAAAAGAAATGTGTGTCCCAATCCACTAATTATATTTTATTTTGTTTTGTTCTTTGTTTGATTATTTGTTTTTTTTCCTTCTCCTTTTTTTTTTTTTTCCCCTGAGTTTCCTTATGTTTGTCTCTTGCATGTAAGCTTATCACACTTGTTTCTTTTCCTAGTAAGTGTATTTGATTATTTTATGGACTAAATGTTCATGGAGGATTTGGATCACAGAAGGGTTACAATGGGTACTGCGGGGGATTATTGGGGGGAGGGTGTCTGGGGGGGGGTTCGTGGGGATTGGTTCAACCGAATATGCATGAAAGATATACAAAATCATTCAAAGGATCGGGGGATGGGGCATGGTCACGATGGGTGGATAATCACACAATAAATGAGGGAATCTGAATTCCTAGCCTGGAGAGCTCTGCCACAGTCTCCAAGGGAGCAGCAATAGTCCTCTGAGTGTAGGGACAGTGCCTGTCAAAATAGGATGACCCATTGATGTGATTTTTTTTTTATTGATGACTACCCTTGTGAGTCTTTGCTCTTGTAAATGAGACTTAGCCTGCAGTTGTGGGGTGCCTAAGAGTTGCCACCTGAGAGCCTCCTTGTTGCTCAAATGTGGCCTCTCTCTAAGCCAAACTCAGCATATGATTGCATTACCTTCCCCCCAACGTGGGACATGACTCCCGGGGATGAGCCTCCCTGGCAACGAGGGATTAATACCAAGTGCCAACTGGCAACACAACTGGAAAAAGACCTTGAATAAAAGGGGGAAATGGTAAAGACAAATGAGTTCAAGTGGCTAAGAGACTTCAAAGAGAGTCGGGAGGTCATCCCAGAGGTAACTCTTATGCACACCTCAGTAGGAGCTCATAGAACATCTAAGTGCCTATCACCCCACTCAGAGGGATTCCTGAGAGCTCCGGAGACACCCTGGTCCTATATAAGGGGGGATAGCCCCAGAGACTGATGCCTCATCAGTGGGTTCTATTTTGGAATCTGTGCTCCTGAGAGTGACAGAATTAGACTCAAATAAGTCCTCCCTGCACATGGTTCACCAGTCCCTTCTATTCAAACCTATATGTGATGCTGGAGTTTTTAGGTATACTTCCAGAGACTGGAGCCTCCCGCCTACCTATGTGCCAGGTGTGCATGAAATCTAGGTGGAGCTGCAACTACTACCCTACAGCTCAATGAACTCATCCAAGTCACCTGGTGAGGAGACAACGATGGGCAATGGCCATCCCAGGGAATGGAGAGGGCCTGCATCTGCAGGCAGGATCATCCCACCCACCATATCCATGGGATATAAGCCCTCTCTCACTTGGAGTTGGAGTGGACATCACCATCCCAGTCCCGTCAGGATTGGGGGAAGAACTATGGACTAGAGTGGACTTGATGGTATTCTCTTTTTCACATATGGTGATTCTAGCAATGCAAGAAATTATAACAATGAGGTGGAGCCAGTGGCCACTTGACACTTTTGGGGTAGGGAGGGGATGAGCAATTGAAATACAGGGGCTTCTTTGGGAATTGGAGGTTGTCCTGAGTACTGTTGTGGCAACGAATGTAGGCCATTTTAAATCAGCACACACCACTCAGAACTGAGTGGGAGAGAGTGTGGTCTACAGTGTGAACTGTGGTGTATGGTTGGTGGCAAGGCTCCAGGATATGTAAGTTCATTGAGGGTGGTGGGCCACACTTGTGGGAGATGTTTGTGTGGGATGTGGTGGGAGGTGTGGGAGGTGGGCAATATGGGAATCCCAGTGGGTTCCCTGTAATATTTTGGGTAATCTAAGCACCTCTTAAAATATATGTGTATATATATATATATAAATAACATTTTTGTAAGCAAATACACATATATGCATATATATTTATATATCATTTTGCAAATGTTTGTATGTATTGTGAGAATTTTGATTTTTACCCACAATAAAAATAAATTAAAAAAAAAAAAAGAACTCACCACCACCAAAAAAAAAAAAAAAAAGAATTAATCACAATTAACCTTTTGGGGGGAGCAAATGAATCTCACTACTCATAAGAGATTGAAATGATCTAAGCTACTTATATCTAAGTCTCAACTATATTTTGAAGTTACAATGTATTGTTTAAGGAATTATAATTAAATATAGCTGAAAGCCTTTCTCAATTGGTTTTGTGGAGGATTAAACCCTAATACCCCAAGGCATCCATTGTATATAATGAATTAACTTCCTTCCTGTGCACCTAGAATGACTATAGTTATGTACCACCCTTGGAAAAATTGAGAAGATAGTCACTCAAGTAATTTTCTGTGAACTGTTGTTCAGATAAGAAATTTTGGTTAACAATGTTAAAATTCTCTTGGTTTAGTCTTCTTTGCATTTTCACCCTCTCTAAAAACTCCTCTTCCTGGCAAAACATTAACAACAAATAAACCTTTGGAGAAATCTAAAAAAAAAAAAAAAGGAAATGTGTGTTTCTGGACCTGATTAGAAGGTTGTGCGATGAAAAAAAAATCACAGAACCATAAAGCAAAATATGGAAGCATAGTGTGTAGACAGTTTACAGGAGCAAGGAGATTAGTCCCCTATAATCAAGGCTTGACCCTAAAATAAAAAAGAAGCCACTGCCTCCCATTCGCAGTCCTCAATGAATGAAAAGTCCAAAGATCAAATGAGTCAGCAATGCTGGTGATTATCACACATTCAAGTTAACAGGAATGAGTATTTCCCTCTTTAGAGTTTATTCCCATTTGCTACAATTAGGCATATTTAACCCAGAATTTTGATTACAGGTGCTTTGCTTGTTTACTTAGAGCAATGAGGGGTATGCAGTTTACTTCTGGGTAGAGGTTCTGTATTAGTCTCCCAAAGGGGTGCCGATGCAAGGTAACAGATAGCTTTTGGCTTTGTAATGGTGATTTATTTGGGGTAAAAGCTTATTGAAGGAAGATGGCCAGAGCTCTCTGCGAGATTTCAACCTTCCCCTCTGGGCCTCTTATCTCAGGCTCAGCTGCTCTACTTCATCCCTATTTCAGCTGACATAGGGCTTGTAGCTTAGCGCCTTCTTTATGGCTCAGTTGTCCTGCGCTCTCTTCATAAGGTCAAATGTAAGCTCTCAGGCAAAATGGCTCATCCTGGGGCTGCAGCTGTTTGAGCCTTCTCCTTTCTGTCTCATGGCAGGATAAAGCATGACAGAGCTCTCTCTTCCTGTGTCTGAGTGTCCCTTCATATCACACCCAGCAAGGGGACGGGGACTCAACCTGAGTCACGCCCTCTTAATCAAATCAAAAGCCCTACTCTTAACAGGTAATCTAATCAAAGACACCTAAACTGAATTTAATGCAATCATAAGGTATCACATCCAGAAGAATAGATTAGTTTACAAACATAATCTTTCTTTCTTTGGGGATTCTTAAATAATCTCAAACTGCCACAGATTGTATTTGAGCTTCTGTGCCCTGTTGAAAGAACACACAAAGATGAAAGTGCCCATTTTCTGCCCAGTCCTGAGAAGAAAATGAAAAGCCTCAGAAAATCCACTTGACAAATTACCAAAAATTATTACAATAGTACATAGCAGAGCAAACATTTAAATCAAGATCTAACTTCAAGCCCACTTCTATTTCTATTCATAGCCTACTATTTCAGCTTGTTCCATTTTTGTATTCAAATTTGGAGAACATGCAAATGCTGTTTCCATACCCACTTTGCCCCCTACATGTTTTGTCACCTAACAAATAAAAGAGGTCTAGTTATCTCTTCATTCCAACAATAGAAACTTCTGCAGACTTTCGAGACCTATAGAGAACCCCTATACATTTCACTGGTGATGGGGTGATTTTTTTTGTTAGATGATTCATTTAATGCTCCCTGAAGTGCAGCAATACAATTAAATATGGCATTATCTTGGCTGCAAATGCTTTCATTACTTAGAAGATTATTCTGTTAGTCTTCAATCCCAGGTGTTTTTATTTGTTTTCCATGATCTCTAGTATGTGGTTGCTAAAATGTTATTATGCATGCTGGGCAAATAAATATGTCCATTCATTTTAAATATCCTGCCCTTTAATTTCATTGAGTTTGTCCTCTCAACTTCTTATTATGCATCAGGGTAAAAGGGCCAAAGAAATTCATTTTCATTTTGCCCTTTATTTTGAGAAAAAATCAATGTCAACTCTTTTTCCTTCATGTTTTCTAGAATGCTGTTTCTATATTTTTCACATTTAATTTTGCATGTTTAATTAGTAACATCCATATCATCAGGTAGAGAAATTATGAGGCATAAATTAAGTCAGTTTATGGGCTTTAAAAAATGTGTTGAAAGGTGACCAGATCTCATATATATGTAACATCTCATTGTTGGATTTGTGGAGGTCCATTTGGCTCCTAATCCTTTTGCCCTTGAATTGAAACCCAGGTTAATTGAGGCAAAGCTGAACTTGCTCTTTTGTGAAATGTGTAGAAGGCTACTGCTCTTTTAATTGCTAAAATCATCAATACTGTCTTGACATTTGGATATATTCCCATTTTCTTTAAAGTGTCAGCTGTTTGCTCTCAAATTTAGTTGCCTTTTGCCCTATCAGGTTATTTATTTAATTTTTTTTAATCCAAAATGGCATTCGTCTCTAATGTTGTGAGAAATACATTCTTTTCATCTCAGTCCAATTCCCAAAACCATAAGCCCAGGTCAAAGGAGAGAAATTTTAAAATTTGTTTCCTCTTTGAAATGTCTTTAAAATAAAAAGAGAGAAAAAAAACATTTGATTAATGGCAGTTTGCAATACTGCAAGAGCTCTCAACGATAAGATTCATCCTTAACTGAGAGAGCCTCTTCCTTTATCCCCAATAAGATGCTACAACATATGAAAATTATTCACTCCCTTGCCCATTTCCCCCAGTAGACAATGAGATCTTTGAAGGTAAACTACCTATTATTTATTGCTATATCTGAAGCACCTAGCTCAATTTATGGGTCCAATAAATCTTTGGTGTAAGAATAAATATTTAGCCATAATAATAAGACTGTATCAAAAATAGTTGATCACTTCTGATTTAAAAGGTTTCATCCATGGTATTCAATGAATACCTTGAGTTACTATAACCGCCTTATCCAAGATTTGAAGGAGTTTGATGGAGCTGTGCCGACTTGTAGGGTGTTTGTGGGTTCTCAAAGAGCTAATAGTTTATTTTATTAACCAGAACTACTTTAGTACAGAGGATGACAAATGAGGATTATAAAGGCAATGTTAGGCAGGAAATAGGAATGTGTTGGCTCATCAATTTTCAAGGCAACTTGAGTGAGTCTTCTTTCCCTGGCAAGATGAAGGTTGGGGTCCTTGCTAATGTTCCCAGTGGCCCCTGAGATTATTTCATTGCACTAACATGTAATTATCTAAGTGGCTCCATTCTCCATCTGGCCTATGAGCTACATGAGAGCAGGTAATGAATGGGGTTTTGTCTCAAGGTTGACAACACCTAGCAGAATACCTAACGCAGACAAGTGCTCAATTCTTCAGTATTTCTTGGATGCTTGAGGAAGTAGAAAATGGTTGAAAATGGTTGAACTGTATATGTTCACTGAAATCATCCAAACCATATCAATCTCGCTTCCTCTTACCACTTTTTCATCTCTCCTCTCATTGATTACTTAGAATTCCTATGGCCCCTGTATTCTTTTTCCAAGGTCACATAAAGCTGCCTTTCTACCTTGAAAAACATTTGCATAAATAGTTTTTATTTAAAAGAGTTTTGTTAAAATCATAAACAAAAAATTCTATTACAAGGTAAGTACTTCATGGAAGAAGTTTTTTGATACTTCTAATATCTTAAATTTACATAGTGATATATTTCTTCCAGCTCCCAGCACTTAGGTGGATATTATTTATGTTCATAACAGACATCACTGAAGAGCCAGGGTAGAGCATTTATACTCCCTTCATTCTATGTAGGAAAAACCTGAGCTTTGAGAGTACAGTGCATCACGGGACTTCAGGGCCCCTCCCTGCAAATCCTGTGGTACAGCCACTCTAAAGCTTTGAAAACGTTGGCATGACTGCTCAGGAAATGTTGGGCTGAAGTCTCACCAAGTTAGTTCATCTAGCTATTTTCTATATGGTTTCAAATTTTTAAAATTTATTATTTGGAATATAAACAGAAAATGTCTTTGAATATAATGAATACTTTTTAAATGCTGATTTAGTAATTACATCTACATTGTAAGAAATTTATAATTTTTTGTACATGAAGAGCCACATTAAACCATCTAATGTGAAAAGTTTGAAACAAAAGATAAGGGCCGTTTGAGATTATTTATGAATTCCAAAAATAGAGATTATGTTTGTAAACTAGTCTTTTCCTCTAGGCATGATCCCCTTTGATTGTATTAGATTCACCTGAGATGTCTTTGATTAAATTATGTTAAGATTAGGGCTTTGATTCGACCATGTCAGTAGGGTGTAACTCAGTTTAAGTCCCCACCCCCTTGGTGGGTATATAAATGGACATTCACTCAAGAAGACACACAGAAGAAGGCACAGGAAGGGAGGGATCTCCATGGACACGGCAGAGGAGATAACTTTGATCCTGCAGCCCCAGGAAGAGAGATGAGCCTTTTCCCTCATAGTTTGTAGCTGAAGAGAACAGAGAAGCTGAGCTGAGGAAGCCTGGAAAGAAACAAAACCCATGCTAGTCTACACCTGAAATTGGAAGAAGCTGGTCCCATGGAGCCTTAAGAGGAAGAAGGTAGGAAAGACCAGGCCCGCCATCTTACTTCAACACATGGCAACTGACTTGGGTGAGAAAGTACCTTTTATGGTACCTGAGTTGGACTCTTTAGGGCCTTGTAACTGTAAACTTTTACCCGAAGTAAATACACTAAAAACCAACAGAGTTCTGGTACTTTGCATCAGCACCTCTTTGGCTGACTAACACAGGGCCTTACATATGAACAAAGATACAGTATGCTAAAAAAATATTTGCAGATCAGGTTTATTATAATAATGCTTAAATAAATGAAAATATTTATTTACAAAGAAAATTATAGAACATTACACTTTAGAGTGGTCATTTTTAAAATAACACTGGCTATAATCACTAAGGATCAATGACTGATTAAAATAGATAAAATATACTCTTTAGCTTTATATTTTGAAATAATTACAGATGCACAGAAGTTGCAAAGATAGTACAGAGGCCCCAGTGTTTTACCCCAGAGTTTGCATCTTATGTTACTATAGTCCATTATCAAAAACAGGACATTGACATTGGCACAGTGTGGGTGGGTGTCATTTTATTCCATTTGGTCACATGCAGATTTGTGTAATCACCACACATCCCACCACACCACCAACTCTTAATCCCTGGCAACCACTAATTTGTTTTTCATAGCTATGATTGGGTCATTTCAAGACTGTTTTATAAGTGGAATCATATAGTATTTTACCTTTTGAGATTTTTGTCACTCAGCATAGTGCTTTTGAGAGCTATCCAATTTATTAATAGCAATGCATTATTTCTTTATATTGCTAAGTAGTGTTTGATAATACAAATATCCCAAAGTTTAACTCCACCTTTTGTAGGTTGTTTTGGTTGTTTACAATATGGGGCTGCTATAAATAAAACTTCTATGAACAATCATGTACAGGTTTTTGTGGGTAAATAAATTATTATTTCTACAAATAAAAACCCAGGAGTGCTATTACTGTATCATACGGGAAGGAGGTATATAGTTTTGTTTTGTTTTATTTTGTTTTAAGAAACTACAAAACTATTTTCCATAGTGACTGTACCATTTTACAGTCCCACTATTGTGGGAGACATCCAGTTCATCCACATTCTCATCTGTATTTGGTGTTGTCACGATTAAAAAAAAAAAAAAATCTCTTCAAGCAGTTCTAATGGGTATATAGTGATATCTCATCATGGTCTTAATTTGCATTTCCCTAAAGGCTATTCATGTTGAAAAAGTTTTCAAATGCTTATTTGCCATCTGTATATCCTCTTCAGTGAAATGTCTCTGCACATCATTTGCCCGTTTTCTAATTGGATTGTTTGTTTTATTTTACTGTTGAGTTTTACAAATTGTTTATATATTCTAGGTATGAGTCCTTCATCAGGTTTGCAAGTATTTTCTCCTATTCTGCAGTTTGTCTTTTTATCTGCTTAGGATGGTCTTTTGCAGACTATCAAGTTTTTAATTCTGAGTCCAGTTTATCGAATTTTTTGCTTCATGAATCATGCTTTTGGTGTCATCTAAGAACTCTTGTCCAAGCCCTAGTTCCCCAAGATTTTCGCCTACAATATTTTCTAAAAGTTTTATAGTTCTATATTTTATATTTAAACTTATGATTTGTTTTGAATTTACTTTTATATAGGTATGAAGTTTAGGTTGAGATTCAATTTTTTATCTCTGGATATCCAATTACTTCAGCATCCTTTGTTAAGAAACTATCCTTTTCCCATTGAATTGCATTTGTACCTTGGTTAAAAAAAAAAAAAAAAAAAAACAATTTAGCATATCTCTATGGGGCTACTTCTGGGTTCTCTATTATGTTCCATTGATCTATGGAACAATCTCTCTCCAGTATCACAATGTCTTGATTACTGTAGCTATATATTAAGGCTTAATATTGTTAGAGTGATTCCTCCTTCTTTGTGCTAGTTATTCTAGTTCCTTTGCCTTTCCATATAATTTTTAGAATAACCTTGCCTATAGCCACCAAACTTCTTGCTTGATAGGAATTGTTTTAACTCTGTATATCAACTTGGCATCTTTACTGTTTTAGGTTTTGCAAATGTCTCTCCATTATTCAGTTCGTTGATTTTTTCATTAGCAATTTGTAGTTTTCAACATACAAAGCCTATAAAATTTTTGTTAGATTATGGCATAAATATTTAAATTTTTGAGAAGTTGGATATGGTATTGTATTTTTAATTTTGTTTCCATGCGGTTATTTCTAGTACATAGAAATACATTAAGTTGATCTTGTATTCTATAACCTTGTGTAAGTCACTTATTAGTTCTAGGAGATTTTCTAAAAGTCCATATAAATTCTGCAAAGACAGTCATGTTATCTGCAAATAGTAACAGTTTTATTCCTTCCTTTCTGATCTATTTACCTTCTCTTTACTCTTGTTCTCATTACTGTGCTGGCTAAAATTTCTAGTGTTATGTGCATTAGGAGTGGTGAGACTGGGCATCCTTGCCTTGTTTCCAACCTTAGGGGGAAAGCATTCAGGCATTCAGTGTTTCACCATTAAGTATAATGTTAAGTGCAGGTTTTTTTATTAGATGTTCTTTATCAAGTCAAGGAAGTTCCCCATTCCTATTTTTCTGTGATTTTTTTTTTTTCTCATGAACTAGTGTTGGATTTTGTCAAATGTTTTTTCTGCATCAATTAATATGATAATGTGATTTTATTTCCTGAGCCTCTCAATATAGTGGCTTATGTTGATGGTTTTTCAATTACTAAATGAGCCTTGTATTCCTTCAATAAAGCTGACTTGGTCATGGTATATTATTTCATTTATGTATTGATGAATTTCATGGGCTAATATTTTATTAAGAATTTTTGTGTCTATATTCATGAGGGCATTAGTATGCAATTTTATTTTTTGTAGTTGTTTTCTGGTTTGGTTCTCAGGGTAATACTGTTGACATAAAATAAATTGGGATCCCTCCTTTTCATTTTCTGGAAGAGATTTTTTAGGATAAGTATTCATTCTTTAAATATTTAGTAGAATTCTCCAATGAAGCTATCTGGGTCTGAAATTTTCTTTCTGGAAGTTTTAAAATTATGAATTCAATTTTCTTCATAGTGATAGGGCTATTTGACTAATCTATTTCATATTGGTAAGTTGTGATAGCTTGTGCTTTCAAGGAATTGGTCCATTTCATTTAAGTTGTGAAATTTACATGTGTAGAGTTGTTCATAATATTCCATAATATCTTTGTTTGACAAGCTATAATGAAAAATATCACCAGTGGGTTGGCTTAAACAGTGGAAATTTATTGGCTCACAGTTTTGAGGCTAAAATAAATCCAAAATCAAGATATTGGTAAGACATGTTTTCTCCTGGAGTCCGTATATTTTGGTGTTGGCTGCCAGGAATCCTTGGGGTTCCTTGACTTGTACCTCTGCCTCCCATCACATGGCAATGTTCTCTCCTTTCATCGGTTTTTCCAGTTTCTGCTGACTTCAGGTTTGGCCTTTTCTAACTTCTAGCTTCCAGTTTCTTCTTTTAGTAAGACCTTCACTAATATTAAGATCTACCCTCATTCATTTGGACCACATCTTACCTCAACATAATATCACCAAAAGTTTCTATTTACAATGGGTTCACGCCCACAGGAATGCAGATTAAGAACATGTCTATGTTGAGGTACATAACTCAGCCTGTCACATCTGTATTAGTCAGCCAAAGGGGTGTTGATGCAAAATACCAGAAATTGGTTGCTTTTTATAAAGGGTATTTATTTGGGGTAGAAGTCCACAGTTACCAGGCCATAAAGTGTAAGTTTCTTCCCTCACCAAAGTCCATTGCCATGTGTTGGAGCAAGACAGCTGCAGACGTTTGCCAGGGTTCAGGCTTCTTGGGTTCCTCTCTTTCCGGGGCTGCATTTCTCCCTGGGCTTAGCTCCTCTGTTTCCTCCACAAGGTCAGCTGTAGACTATGAGGCTCTCTAGGCTTTGATTCTCTCCACAAGGCCAGCTGTGAACTCTCAGGCGAATGGTTTGTGTCTATCCCAGGGCCTTCTCTCCTTCCTCACCAGAACTACAACATCAAAACTGCTCCAACTCTGTTCTTTGCTGTGCCTTTTATATTTGATTCCCGCCCCACCAAGAGGTGGGGCTCAATGCCCTACTGACATGGCCCAGTTAACACCCTAATCATAACTTAATCATGCCCAGATTAGCAGACCAGTTTACAAGCATGATCCAATATCTACTTTTGGAATTCATAATTACATCAAACTGCCAAACTGCTACATCTTATTATCCTTTTGATATCTGCAGGGTCTGTAGTGATAGTCCCTATTAATTCCTGAGAGTGGTAATTTTTTTCTCCCATTTTTTTTTTCCTTTGTAGGTCTTGGTTTGTCAATTTTATTGATGTTTTCAAAACTAGATTTTTGTTTCTATAAACTTTTTTTCCACTTTGAATTTCATTGATTTCTCCTCTTATCTTTATTATTTCCTTCTTTCTGTTCATGATGTGTTTATTTTCTCCCTCTTTCTTCTGCTTTTTTGAGGTGTCAGCTTAGATTATTAATTTGAGATTTTTCCTCTTTTTTAATGTAAGGGATTGTTACTATAAATTTCCTTTTCCACATAGCTGCATCCCTAAATTTTGATATATTATATTTTTAGTTCTATTCAGTTCAGTGTATTTTTTTTTTTTTTTTTAATTTCCTTTGAGGTTCCTTGAGACTTCATCTTTGATCCAGGGTATGTTTATTTTATTTGGAGGCATGGTGTTGAATTTCAAATTGTCTAGAGGTTTACCTCTTACTTCTGTTATTGAGTTCTAGTTTAATTCCATTGTGAAAGAAAATACTCTGTATAATTTCAGTTCTTTTAAAGTGTTGAGTTTTGTTGTTGTTGTTATTTCCCTAATGGCCCTGGATATGGCCTATCTTGGAATGTATTCTGTTATTGGGTGGAGTGTTCTATAAATGCTGATTAGATACTCTTCGCTGATAGTATCATTAATTTTTTCTATATTCTTGCTGTGTTTCAGTCTAGTAGTTCTATAGGGTTGTTGAAGTCCCCATCTTTAATTGTGAATTTGTCTATTTCCCCTTTCAGTTCTATTTTTTTTTTACTCTCCCTGTTTTGTTGTTTAGTGCAACACATTTAAGCTTGCTCTGACTTCTGGGTGACCTTTCCTCTCTGTTCCTGACAGTCCATTCCTGTGCATGTAAACCTGTTATAGATGGGACATTTTTTATTAGATTCAGTTAAGGAACTTTCCTTTTGATTAGATCACTTCAGTAGGGCCTGACCCGGGGTGGGTCTTAATCCTCTTACTGGAATCCTTTATAAATGGAGGAATAAAAAAGCTGCAGACACAGGGAAAAGAAAGCCACAGTGACAGAGAGAAGCCTCCAGAAGTTGAAATCAACTAACTTGAGAGAAAAGCCACAGATGGAGCAGCCCAAAGCAAAACTAGCAACAAGGGGGAGAGGGGAGAGACAAGCTGAGGCCACCACTGTTCCATGCCATGTGTCTGATCGCCCACAGCTGTGCTTGGGGAGAAAATGAGCCTGGAGGAGAAGGCAGAGACCGGTGGAGCTGCCATTGTGCCTTGCCACATGGCAGAAGTCTAGGATCACCAGCAAATGACCTTTGGGGTGAGAGCTTACCTGATGCCTTGATTTGGATGTTTTCTTTCCCCCAGCCTCGGAACTGTAAGCTTTTAATCTAATAAATTCCCATTATAAAAGTCAACTCATTTCTGGTATATTGCTCCCAGCAGCTTTTAGCAAACTAAAACACATTATCTCCTTTAAGCAGCCTAGGAAACTAAAATACCAATAAACAATGAATATTTTTGTATAAATGTGTCCCATGCATTATTTTTATTTGCTGAATCTGTTCAACCTAACTTCAGAACATATACACAGTATGTTCATCATCCCCCACTTAGTGACCTTAGGTGCCCGGTTTTCACAGCCATACACAACTCTCCCATTTTGTTTTCTTTCCAAGAACCTGAGGCCCAGGATTCTGATCAATGTGAGGTCCTTGCCTTTAGGAAGTGAGTTTTATTTATGATTTAGGGCTTCTATGGCTCATAGGACTCATCAGAAATTCCTTTTAATTTCCTGACACTTCCATCACTCAGCTCTGTTAATGGTTTGGCCTTTTCTACCCTTATTCCGAAGTATTTATATATAGCAATTCCTTGTCAGCAATTTTTGTTGAAGATGCTATGTATTTTCCTATCCTTATCTTGGTTGATATATCTGGTATCTAAAAGGCTTTTTGAAGAGATTGAAAAAATGTATAGCTACATCTTAAGAGTAAACTGGAAGTCCCATAGCTTTTAAAATTAGCCATTTTTCCTTGTATATAGGAACACTATTGATTTTGTATATTGATCACCCTTCATTGCTGAATTCTTAATTAATCCTAATTATTTGTATGTCAATTCTCTTGTAAATAAGCATATCGTCTATGAATAAAGAAAATTTAATTTCTTCCTTCCCAACTTTTAATTTTTCATATACTCTTCTGCTGCCTAGAACATCTGATATAATCATGAACAGAAGAGGTGATAGCAAGCATTCCTATCTTGCTTTTATTTACTCAAATATTTAATGGGGATAATAATAGTACCTAGTTAATAGGATTGTTTGAGGATTGAATGAGGCAAACATGTAAAACTATTTTAGCAGTATTTAGTAATACATGATGGCTAGTACTATTACTAAATGCAAATAAAATTATTCACATTATACTCATAGAGGTATAAAATGACAGAAATAAAGTAAAGAGCTTGAAAAATAATGCCTGGAATCTGTATGTGAATACTCTCACAAATAACCATATAATAGTGGACTCTTTTGCACTGCGAAAGAAAATGTGTTTGGAATAAAAAATTGATATATAATGATGATTACTTGAAATGAATATACTGATTTCTCATATAATTTTCTTTAAAAATATAGAGGCCAGTCTTTTTCAAACATTTAAAAATAATGTCTAAAAATAAAATTTAAAAAACAATTTGTAAACACAGGATATCATCATTTCTCTCATAGTGTGAGAAAGGATATGATTTTATAGGTATGCACTGAAAGTGAAAGAACAGGAAAAGGGGGAAAAAAATTAATGGAAAGAAAGACCCAGCTGAAAAAGCCAGAAGTGAGTCCAAGGCCATATTATTTAGAAATGGCCTGTGTTTACTGCACTCTGGGGGCCAGCTTATTGAGAGTATAGTACAAATATTATTAATATATTATTAGACATTTGGGCTGTATGCCCTTAACCTGTGTGATTTTTTTTCAACCTGTAATATGTTTATAAAATAAGAGTATCTCAGATATTGATCCTGGCTTATAAATTTTCTCATGTAATTGAGCATTGCTGCTGCATATTTCTTATGGTGATATTGGTATTTCTGTTCATGCTTATAGTATTTTCATTAAAATTATTTATGAAATCTCATTTTTGTCTGGAGAGATTTAGGGGGCTTTCAATTTGCTGTAACCTGTGGTGGTCACCACACATGCATCACCTTCCCCAGAACAGAGACTTTTTTGGGGGTATACTCTCAAAAGCGAGAACAGGACTGGGCAGAGAGAAAAGTAGAGTTGCAATACAGTTACAAATGAGCCTCACCTGGTAATACCAGGCACTAGGAAGCCATGGTGGCCTTTCATGAACATCCAGAATTGGGGGTGGGGGTGGGGAGAGTGTGGATAGCATTTTCTTCTCCCCCATCAACCAATCACTGGATGCAGGCTTCCTGCAGCAGAGGACATAACCTTGGGTGTCCCACCTCCCTTTGGCCAAGGGCAATTCCTCCGGAGGGATATAAGTATTAGCCATTTAGGACACACTGGAGGTATGAGTGCTTAATACGGAAACTCATATCTAGGAGGTGTAACTCATTCCTGCAGGTTAACCCTTGTACTTTGCAGGTCCTCTTGTTTCAGATAACAACTTTATCCCATGTGGAAACAGCCTCTCCAGGCTAGTGATTGGTTTCTTTTCTGAGGTGAACTTACAAGAAGATTAGTGGGACAAACCACAGCCCCACTGCCGCAGTTGGTCTTGGGGCCATAATTGATACATCTTGACTCCATCCTCTACTACGTAGTCTATCTATATTCAGACTCTCAGCTAGCACCTCCACTTACCAAAGTGGCTTACTAAAGGAATGATCCTGACCCTCAACCCAGAAGAGTCTGAGAAGCTGATTAGATAGCTTGTCTCAGGCTGTGGTTATTGCTCCTGTACATTGCCATCTAAACCATGCAAGAAAGGTGCAAAAGATACCCCAGGGTTTCATCTGACTGCTAAACATATCCTTCTCTGTTCCCACTGATGATCAGAGTCAAATACCCCTGGCAGAAGGGTGACTACTTTTCTTTGCTGTTGGTCTCTTGAATCAGGACTCTAAAATGACTAGGTGGCAGCTGTAGCTCAAAGTTAGTAGAACTCTTGCTTTATCTTCTAGGGGAAGCATTCCCCTCTGGGACCAAGGACTTCTAGACCCTCTGAGCCTAACTTGCCAGGACAGGAAGCACAAATATCCCAAGACCATCACTAGAAGTGATGATTAACATGGCCACTCCTTCTTCCACAGTCCATACATTCTACCTATTGAGCACCCAGCACCATATGATGGTCATTCATGGAAGGTATTTACTGTATCCAGGAGGATGACACCAACTTAACATGGTATTATCTCAAAGTGGCACCTTAGCTGCACCTTTAAAAACCTAGTGGGTCTGTTAGGCTGAAATCTTCTGGGTGCCATGGGGCCAATGGATCTCGTGGGCATTTGCTAGATGCCCCCCTTCCTTAACTGTAAACTTTTTTGCATTACATTGGCACATGCAAAAAAACATTGCATGTGCCAATGCAATATTTTTTTGAACCTTGTGTTGGTGGAGCAAACATTCTGTAAGCCCTTAATCAGTAGTTTTGCCAGAGCCTATAAGCAGGAAAGACAATTCAACTTCTGCCCATATAAATCATTGCCAATTCCAAATAATGTAATGCAATTGCCTGTTACTGAAAAGCCATTGATCTTCTCAAGGAGTGGTGCCATGTTGGAGGCTCAGCATTGGTCTGTTGCTGGCAGGTTGGTCATTCTGCTGTGGCTATATCAGCCATTCCAGTTCACAACCAATAGAAATGTTAAGTTTCATCACAACTGCATGCCAAGAGTTATCATTACTCCATGTATCCCCAGTCAGAAGATTAACATTGGCAGCCTATCAGGAAGTGATCTAGGTACCAAATCTTCCTTTAGAATCTGCTTTCCAAGAGCACTGCTTATTCTAATGGTTGTAGACAAAAAATATCATTTCTACATGAAGATGACACTATTAATGAATCAACAATAAAGAGAGTATGTGGTTTTACATGTTGTTGAGATGAATTTTCACCATTCTTCACATTTTCTTACTTAAACACCTTGTGGCCTTCAATTTGTTCGATATGTAGCTCTGCTAAAGTTTATGCTCTATTTATTTTTCTTTAATTGTGGGTAAAAATCAAAATATATTGAATTAGGGTAAAATTCAGTGGGGATGAAAATGAGTTCAAAAACAAATAGGAATGAGGTAAAATTTCTGACTGTAAGATCTAGTTCATGTAGTTTTCTCTAGTATTTAGATTATAATGGATTCATTTAAAGAATTATAAGTTTTATTCCAAAATCTCAATATGTTTAATGTACTACAACTTATATCTCCTGCTATTTAAACTTATCATGAAAATTAAACTTCTATTTTGAAATGTGCAAGGGGTACAGAGTTTTATAAAATTATTTTAGGAGGATACATGAGGTGTGAAAACTTACTGCACTTGTAAAAATGCCTGCCCGTGTGATAGGTGGCTTCCCACTGCTGTGGTAAGGGGGTTGGTATAGGGGCTAAGACCCTAGCTGGCTTTTGACACTGTCAGTATCTCACCTTCTTCCACAGTCCTCCCAAATATATATATATATATTTTTTAATTTATTTTTATTGTGGGTAAAAATCAAAATTCTCACAATACATACAAACATTTGCAAAATGATATATAAATATATATGCATATATGTGTATTTGCTTACAAAAATGTTATTTATATATATATACATATATTTTAAGAGGTGCTTAGATTACCCAAAATATTACACGGAACCCACTGGGATTCCCATGTTGCCCACCTCCCACAGAACAGGAAAAACCCTCAGGAGCCTACATGGGGATCTAATCCAAGACCACAGTCTCATTAGCAGAGTACTCTAAGCTAAATAGTTATAGACTTACATAGTAATTTGATAAATATGTAATAATTAATTATCAAACTTGGTTTCCTATGTTGATTGAATCTAAACTCGATTTTATCCTTGAATAGAAAAAAAAACATTTTAAGAGGAAGATAGTAGGGTTTTTTTTTTTAATTTATTGAAGTACATCAGTCATACATAAACATACATAAACAATAAGTGTATAGTAATAGTTGTGAACTTAAAAAACAAACATACATAACATCATACAGGGCTCTCATACCTCACCCTACCACCAATACCTTGCATTGTTGTGAAACATTTTTAACTATTGATTAAAGAGCATCCTAAAGATATTACTACTAGCCAAAGTATTTCCCCCAACCCACCCTATTATTATTATTTATTTTTATATCATTTATATATGAACATACATAAACAATAAGTGTATAGTAAAAGTTGTGAACTTACAAAGCAAACATGCATAACATCATACAGGTGTCCCATACACCAACTCTACACCAGCACCTTGCACTGTTGTGAGACTTTTGTTACAAATTATGAAAGAATATTGTCAAAATCTTACTACTAAATATAGTCCTTATCTTACATTTGGTGTATTTTCCCCCCAACCCACCTTATTATTATTTTGTAAATGTATATTTATGACAAAAGTTGTAAATTTACAAAACAATCAGGCACTTATGCAGAATTCCCATACACCACCCCTCTATCAACACACCATATGGTGGTGGAACATTTGTTACAAATTATGAGATAATATCATCCAATTATTACCAGGTTCATAGTGTTCATTTGGCACACTTTTTCCATACTTCCCCTTTATCAACAAAGTACATCTTTGGCATAGATGCATGAATATTACATTATTACTATTAACCACAGTCCAAAGGTCACTCCAGTTGTATTTTTCCCATGCTTCTCCACATTCCCATCATCCTGCAATAGTGATATACATCTGCTCTAGCTCACAAAGGACACTCTTGCATCTGTACCATCAACCACAGTTCTCACCCACCTCTGGATTTCCTGTGCAATTCAGTCCCTAGATTATTCTCTAGCTTTCTGTCAATTGGCATTTACATCCTTAGACTACCATTTTCAACCACATTCCCATTTATAAACGAGCTGTTACTCACTAAAATGTGCTACCATCAACTCTGTATATTTCCACGCTTTTACAGTAAAGTTAATTAAAACTTCTACATGCATTAAACATCAGTTGCCTATTTCAGTTCTCCTGTGATCTCCTTTAAGAATATACCACCTACCACTAGGTCTTGAAGATATTTTCCTACATGTTCTTCTAGAAGCTTGATGGTTCTGGCTTTTATATTTAGGTTTTTGATCCATTTTGAATTCATTTTTGTATAAACTGTGAGATAGGGGTCCTCATTCCTTTTGGCTATAGATATCCAGTTGTAGCAGTTTGGCAGTTTGATATAGTTATGAATTCCGAAAATAGATATTGGATTATGCTTGTAAACTGGTCTATTCATCTGGGCATGATTAAGTTATGATTAGGGCGATGACTGGGCCATGTCAGTAGGGCATTGAGCCCTGCCTCTTGGTGGGTGGGGTCTCACAGATAAAAGACATGGCAAAGGACAGAGTTGAAGTTTTTGGTTGGAGTTCTGATGTTGGGAGTTTTGATGCTGGAGCCCGGGGAGGCAAGCAGATGGAGGAGCTTGGTCGTGAGGAAGGAGAGAAGGTCCCTGGATAGAGACGAACCATTCACCTGATAGTCTACAGCTGGCCTTGTGGAGAGAGGCAAAGCCTACGGAGCCTCATAGTCTACAGCTGACCTTGTGGAGGAAACTGTGGAGCTGAGCCTGGAGAGAAACAGAGCCCCGGAAAGAGGAACTCAAGAAGCCTGAACCCTGGCAAACGTCAGCAGCTGTCTTGCTCCAACACAAGGCAACACACTTTGGTGAAGGAAGAAACTTATGCTTTAAGTTTGGCCTGGTAACTGTAAGCTTCTACCCCAAATAAATACCGTTCATAAAGACCAGCAGATTTCTGGTATTTTGCCTCAGCACCCCTTTGGCTGATTAATATACTAGTTCTCCCAGCACCATTTGTTGAACGGACTGTTCTGCCAGAGCTGGGTAGGTTTGACAGGCTTGTCAAAAATCACTTGACCATACATGTGAGGGTCTGTTTCTGAACCATCAATCCGGTTCCATTGCTCTATGTGTCTGTCTTTATGCCAGTACCATGCTGTTTTTTTACCACTGTAGCTAGGTAATATGATTTAAAGTCCAGAAATGAGAATCTTCCAACTTCACTTTTCCTTTTTAAGATGTTTCTGGCTATTCAAGACCCTTTACCCTTCCAAACAAATTTGATAATTGTGTTTTTCATTTATTTAAAAAATGCTGGTGAAATTTTTATTGGGATTGAATTGAATCTGTATCTCAATTTGAGTAGAATTTACATCTTAATGATATTTAATCTTCCAATCCGTGAACATGGAATGTTCTTCCAATTATTTAGGACTTTTATTAAATTTCTTTAACATTGAGTTATAGTTTTCTGAATACAAGTACTTTACATCATTGGTTAAGATTATTCCTGAATATTTGGGTTTTGTCTCTCATATTTTATTTTCATCACTCTTTTGACACTTTTAGTTACTTTTATTGATATAATCTTCATTTCTTTGACTCTCTTCCAGGCTTCTCTCTCTCCTGTCTTTTCTTTTCGGCTATAACACACTCTTTAGTATTTCCTGCAAAGCTGGTCTCTCAGTTTCTGTTTATTTGTGAATATTCTAAACTCTCCTTCATTTTTGAATGAATATTCTAAGCTCTCCTTCATTTTTGAAAGTCAGTCTTGCTGGATATAAGATTCTTGGCTGGAGTTTTTCTTTTGCAGTATCTTAAATAAATCATACCACTGTCTTCATGCCTCCATGGTTTCTGATGAGAAATTGGCAGTTAATCTTATTATATATCCCTTATATGTGATGGATTGCTTTTCTCTTGCTACTCTCAGAACTCTCTCTTTGTCTTTGGCATTTGACATTCTGATTAGTATGTGTCTTGGAGTTGGTTTATTCGGATTTATTTGGATGGGAGTACATTGTGCTTCTCGGATATGAATATATATGTCCTTCAATAGGGTTGGGAAATTTTCTACTGTTATTTCTTCAAATATTCCTTCTACCCCTTTTCCCTTCTCTTCTCCTTCTGGGACACCCGTGACACATATATTTGCATGTCTATTGCTGTCGTTTAGTTCCCTGAGAACTTGTTCAATTTTTTTCTATTCTTTTCTTCATCTATTCTTTTGTGCATTCACTTTCAGAGGCCATTTTTTGAAGCTCACCAATCCTTTCTTATGCCTCCTCAAATCTGGTACTATATGATTCCAGTGTATTTTTTATTTCATTTATTGCAACTTCCATGCCCATAAGATCTGCTGTTTTTCTATGTATGCTTTCAAATTCTTTTTTGTGCTCATCCAATATCTTTTTAATAGCCTTAATCTCTTTATCCATCTCATTGAATTTATTAAGGAGATTTGTTTGAACATCTATGATTAGTTGTCTCAACTCCTTTATGTCATCTTGAGGCTTATCTTGTTCCTTTAACTGGGCCATATCTTCCTGCTTCTTGGTGTGGGTTGTAATTTTTTGTTGGTGTCTTGGCATCTGGCTTACTAGAGTATTTTGGGTGCAGTTTCTCTATTTAGTTTAGGGTTTCTTGCCCTTTCTCCCTTGCTGGTTGTAGTAGGAGCCAAGGATGTAGTTGGTGCTGTAAGCTGTGGAGGCTCAAGCTGCCCTCATTGCCCCAGGGACTGATGAAGCTTCTCCCAACTTTCTCCTTTGCCAGGGGTAAGGACAGAGCCACAGCCCTGTGTAATAATCCAAGTCGTGCAGGCCTAGACTGTAGTTGCCCAGGGAAACTGATGAAGCTTAACGCCCCTTCCTCCACTGCCTGGGGTGGGGATGGAGCTGCCCAGGTAGACTTCGACTATTCAATCTGTGCCAGCCGAATGAACCTTCATTTACCCAGAGAGGCTGGTGCAGGATCCGCCAGCTTCCTCCCTACTAAATGTGGGGCTGAAACCTGGGCTAGGGCTGCAGGCCGATCTGGGTGAAAGAAACTGGTCCCTAGAGTCACTGTGATTTTCAGTCAGCCCAGCTTTCCCTCATGCTGGAGGTGGAGTCAAAATGGCAGCTACCGGCCTTTACTGACTTGGACAGGTTCAAACTTTAGCTGTTCTTAGGGTTATACTTTAGCCAGCTGAATTTACTAATTAGTAGCTAAAATCGGTCGGCAATCGTCTCTTCCTCCCGTGTTTTTGGGAAATAGCACTTCCAATTCGTGCCACAGAACAGCTCCTGAGATGGCTTGCGCTTCCAAAGTAAGATGATCACTGGCCTCCGTGGTGTGGCCAGTTTTTCCCGGAAAGGCTGGTGCAGGTCCTCCCAGCTTCCTCCCTGCCAGAGGTGGGGCCAGAGTTTATACTAAAGCGGCAATCCGATCTGGATAGAAAGAAGCTGGGCCCTACCAGCACTGTGATTTTCAGTCCACCTTGCTTCCCCTTGTGCCAGGGGCAGTTAAAATGGTGGCTACCAGCCTCTTTCTGACTTGGACGGGTTCAAACTTTAGCTGTTCTTAGGATTATACTTTAGCCCGCCGAATTTACTAATCAGTAGCTGAAGTTGGTGCCCAACCGTCTCTTCCTCCCCCATTTTTGTGAAGCAGAGCTTCCAATTCCAGCCGTGGAATAGCTCTGGAGGTGGCTTATGCCACCAGTGGAGGATGGTCACCGGCCTCTGTGGCATGGAGGGCTCTACTTAGGAATCTTCTCCGCAGATGGGCAGTCTCCTCCTTCCACTCTTTCAAGGATATTGCAGAATGCTCTTCTAGTCTCCTGGAGCCCCCAAACAGGTGCTTTAGATAGCTCTGGGTGATTACTAACTGCCCTGTAGCACCAGTTGACTCTAGGAGCTTCTTACTCTGCCACCATCTTGCTGATTGTTCCGGGGAAGATAGTTTTTAAACTTTTTAATCAACAATTAATTGTTCATGCTGTGAATTATTGATTTGTGCCTTAGCATGATTTCTAAAAAAACTGAAAATTTGAAGAAACCAATACACATAGTGAAACATAAACATCCATTATTAGTGCTTGTTGGTCCCTATTACCCACTCAAAAGTAGTTGGCTTTCTTTTCATATTTTGGAAGGAATGTATATTAAACTCATTCAAAGGATATTTTAATACTGAATGTATACTAAAACTTACTCATTTTGGTATATTTTTACATATTCTCTAAGGTCGTATCTACTGACACGTATATATTTGATCAAATAATATCAGTCTTGAGAATGTGTCTACTTGATGGTCATTAGAAGACCTGCATGTTTCTCAAGAGATATTCCTTAAGAAATTGTGAATTCACACTTTATAAGAGTTCTTGTATAATGATACAAAAAACTGATTCCCAGTGCCAATACTTTTGGTTGATGTCACTCTGCAATCATTATTTCCAATAAAAATGATTGACTGTCTAAGTGGCTGACATAAGGAGTGAAACGTTCTGTTTATTGCTATCACCATTGTTGGACAAGCCCATGGGCACTGCAGTGAAGACTTGTTATATGAGAAAAGATATATTTCTCTGGAAAAATAACAATAAAACGCCCTTGCATTCATCCAGAAATGTTAATTTTAAAAGTAGATAGATATAGAAATACCAATATTTTCCAGATTATAGAAGTAAATGATTATAGTTAGGATTTAACCTAGATATTCTGATGGCTAGATATGTATTTTTATTAACTAACAATATAAATATTTAAAATTGTACTTCCAGAAATTGGTATAGGCAAAGCAACATCCTATACCAAAATATATTTAAAATTCTAAGGGAAAATGCATATACCAAAAGTCAGTCTGAAAGATTCTATTGCACCCAGTCTATTCTACATGCAATATATTTATAGTACTTAGCCATTGTGGGAAATTATTTGGTAGTTATAATTTCTTAAGAAAATGAAAACCTCATTATTAATGTATTAGTTTCCTACTGCTGCATAACAAATTACCACAAACTTAATAGCTTAAAACAACACCCATTTGTTATCTCATGGTTCCATAGTTCAGACATTCAGATAGGCTTCGCTGGGTCCTCGGTGAAGACTGAAATGAAGGCATTGGCAGGCCTGTGCTCCTGTCTGGAGGCTCTAGGAGTCATTCTGCTTCCAGGTTCATTCAGTTTGCTGGCAGAATTCAGTTACATGTGGTGGTAAGATTTAGTCCTTGCTGGATGTTCCTAGGATCATTCTCAGCTTTTAGACATTGCTTGCATTCCTTCTCTAATGGACCCCTCCAGCTTCAAAAAATTAAATCCTTCATATGCTTCGTATATGACTTCCCCTTCTGCCACCAGTCAGATAAAGTTATATTCTTTAAAAGTCTCATATGATTAGATTAGATACACTTGGATAATCTCCCTGATTTAGGCCAACTATATCATATACCATAAAACAATTACAGGAGTGATGCATCATCATACTCACAGGTTCTAGGGATTAGGATGGGAGCGGGCATCACTCTGCTTACCACAATTAAAATTAGGACTGAAACATAAGTGTTAAAAAATGATAATTTGATTTTTCAAAACACACTTTATTGGTATTTCATTTATCAGTTAAGTGACTGAATTTTTTTCAAAAGCCTTAATTTAGAAGTCAAGTCTAAAACTCTTTTCGTGCTCAAAAATTATAAATGAAATTAAGATGACTTCTATCGGACACTGTTATTATTTCCAAATTATAAACATGAGAAAAGAGATTTTAAAAATGGAGATAGATGACGAAGAGATTTAAAATAGAGTGGGAGGCTATTCAGGAAGTTACTCTTATGCGTGCCTTGGCCAGATGGCCAGATATCACAAACTGTCAAGGTATTAAAAACTAAAAGCAACAGTGTTTCTGAGGACATCTGGATGCCATGAAACAATTATGAGGAAGAAATCAGTAAACTTCTAACTTGAAGAACATTTAGAAAGCCCCACATAGCCACCAATCATAATTCTTTATGCACAACTTATGGATTCTTCTTTTCCTTTAAAAACCCTTGCTTGGAAGCCCTAGGATGGGAAGAAGTTTGGGTTGCTATCTGAATCTGTTGTCCTAAGTTGCAATTTTAAGACCCCCACATAAATGCTTTTGTCACCTTGCAGCTTAGTGTGTAATTTCTCATTTGACATTTCTGGTGTCGGAAGGTGGATGTTTTTGGTGGTTCGAAGCGACCACCATGTCTATTCCGGAGCTGCCACTGGACTTGAGCAGGGTACCTGCTAGAGCCCCTTGCACCCTGTGTTTCCCTGGTGGCTCCAGGTTTCTGTTGGGAGTTCTAGAGGTTCCAAACTTCCCTTCTTTTGATTGAGGTTCTAGACTTTGTTTGGGTGTCTTCTGGTGAATGACATTTTGAACTTTGTTTTATTTTGACCTTTGATCTTTTGGTTTGAACTTATGGCAATGGTCCATTTGGTTACCCTTTTGGTTTACAGAAAATTCTCCTGTTTGGTGAGTACTCAAATATTTGGTATCTCTCCTTTCTGTCTCTGATGTTTTATGGAGGGATGCCTCCCTAACAGTTCAGTTGAACTTTGTCATAGATGAGAGCAGCCACATAATCATTTTGGTGGGCACAAGTTGAGTTGGGCACTTAAATGCTATTAGGGCACCTGTCACCTTTAATTAGAAGCCCTGGATTCTGAAGACCATGGAAGGATAAGGTGGTCATGGATGGGCAAGATTGACAATAGACTGACACCTTTTCATAGAGTACAAGCTGTCCACTAGGTTAAAAAGTATTCTGTGTAAGGAACACTGTAAAACACCTCATTAATTCAACCCTAAAATAAATCCTGTCAGACTTTTTAGACTTTAAGATTGCTCTCAATCAGAAACAATGAGTTCTAATCCTTCAAAATATTCTAATATTGCACTGCCATCAAACACTCCAGCAGGCATAATATATAAGAATTATGGTCCTGAATCATGCAAATTCTTATCTTGCTATACCTGACATACTAAAGGTAATCTTGAATTGCAATGGTCACAATAAGACTCTTTTAATATGCCCAGATTAGTGTATTTGTGTGAACAAATAGAAAATAGGGGCTATAGGTCAAGCAACCTGAATGGGATACCTTTTATTAATTGGTTCTTGGAAGCTCTCAAATTTATAACTTCAAAATTGCTTCTCTCCAAGAAACACATACCAAATTAACAAAAGACTTATCTAAATGCTGAACTTGAAAAACTGTCTGAAACCTCTAAATTTTCTGAGGCTGCCTTAACTTCTTCTCCAATTTCCTGTCCTTTTATTTATCCTAGCCTGGTTGCCCTTTTATAACAAAGGCCCTGAAGCACTTTCAAACCCTGCCCTCTTAACCCCCACTTAAAGAAAAGTGTGAGGGCCCAGTGGGTCCCAAACACTGGCTTCCCCTCCCTAAGGGAAACTCAGCCTGCAGCACACAACTGCCTGCATGCCCCAGGACATCTGTTAAAATATACAGACCTCCCCATTGGGAAACAATGTACAGATGAAATCATAGACTGTAAGTTTCTCCAGGCTGTATACTTCCTTCCTACAATAACATCATTAGGCCTCACTTTCGTGCTTCACGTAACCCTAGCAGAAATTCTGTTATAAAATGCTCAATGGACTCATCCAAGTCACCTGGTGAGGAGACAACGATGGGAAATGGCCATCCCAGGGAATGGAGAGGGCCTGCATCTGCAGGCAGGATCATCCCACCCACCATATCCATGGGATATAAGCCCTCTCTCACTTGGAGTTGGAGTGGACATCACCATCCCAGTCGCCTCTGGATTGGGGGAAGAACTATGGACTAGAGTGGACTTGATGGTATTCTCTTGCTCACGTATGGTGATTCTTGCAATGCAAGAAATTATAACAATGAGGTGGAGCCAGTGACCACTTGACAGTTTTTTGGGTAGGGAGGGGATGAGCAGTTGAAATACAGGGGCTTCTTTGGGAGTTGGAGGTTGTCCTGAGTACTGTTGTGGCAATGGATGTAGGCCATTTTAAATCAGCACACACCACTCAGAACTGAGTGGGAGAGAGTGTGGTCTACAGTGTGAACTGTGGTCTATGGTTGGTGGCAAGGCTCCAGGATGTGTAAGTTCATTGAGGTTGGTGGGCCACACTGTGGGAGATGTTTGTGTGGGATGTGGTGGGAGGTGTGGGAAGTGGGCAACATGGGAATCCCAGTGGGTTCCATGTAATATTTTAGGTAATCTAAGCACCTCTTAAAATAAATGTATATATATATATATAAATAACATTTTTGTAAGCAAATACACATATATGCATATATATTTATATATCATTTTACAAATGTTTGTATGTATTGTGAGAATTTTGATTTTTACCCATAATAAAAAAAATAAATAAATAAATAATAAAATGTCTTTGTTTTGTGTGTGTGTTATTGTTTTTTGGGGGAGAGGGAGGGAGGCATTGAAGTATTTTTTTTTTTTTTTTAAAGATACTTAGATTACATAAATGTTACATAAAAAAATATAGGGGATTCCCATATGCCCTGCTCCTCACACCTCCCACACTTTTCCACATTAACAGCATCCTTCATTAGTGTGGTACATTCATTAAAACTGATTAACACATTTTGGAATATTGCCCCTAAGCATGGATTATAGTTTACATTATAATTTATACTCTCTCCCACACGATTCTGTAGGTTATGGCAAGATATATAATGGCCTGTATCAGTCATTGCAATGTCATTCAGGATGATTCCCAAGTCCCGAAAATGCTCCTGTATTATACCTTTTTTCCCTCTCTCTGCCCTAAGAACCTCCAGTGGCCACAGCCTTCACGTCAATGATATTGTGATTCTAGCAATGGAAGAAATTATAAGTCTATAGTAGAATTCTAGTAAGTCTACTTTAGTCCATAGTTCATTCCCCAATCCTGAGGATTCTGAGATGGTAATGTCTTTGTTTTGAGACCCTATGTATTGCCCTCTTCCTGCCTCTTCATGGAGTACTACTTTCAATATCCAGTCTCCCACCACCAGAAAATCTCTCCTGTCCATAAGTCTCAATAAATAAAGCTTATGTCTAACCCTGTCCCGGGTGCATTCTTTGGTCTTGTGGCTGCCCTGACCTGTGCTCCAGGAGCTGGCTTGGAACGAAAAGGATCATAGTGAGAAGGTGAAAAGTAAAGCCATTAGAGTTAAAAGAGCTATCTGAAGCCTCCAGACAGCTCAAATGTCCAAGTCTGGAGGATGCTGTGACATTCAGGGAGGAAGGAAGAACAAGTTGTGGAAGACTGAAAGCAGCTGTCTCCAAGGTCAAAGAAGGAAGTTGAGTCAAAGACAAACAGTAGCTTTGCTACAACCCAAAATGCCTTTGCAGCCCAACCTCATACTAATTAGGTACTCCAAATTAAAAAAAAAAAAAAAAAAAAAAAAAAAAATTCCTGTGGGAAATATTTCATGAGAAACTTGTTATCCAGCAGTAATGACAGCATCTTACATTGGTTGGGTTGTTTACATTACTGTTCCCATTGGTGATTGGTCAAATCAAATTTGGGATCATTAAAACTGCACAAAACAAGTGAAGGGAAGTAGAAAGCAGAGTACACCATGTTATAGAATTTGTGTAACAACTAAAGTTGAGTTATTGGGTTTTCCCCAGAACATACCCAAATCTTGTCAAAGAGAGCTCACTTTTGCCAGTTCAGCTCTCTAAAAAATATCACATACACTGAATACCACACACAGGATCCTTGAAGGCTGCAAAATTAAGGAGGGGAAGGTGTAAATGGGGAAAAGAGTCAAGGCCATCAGAGATCCTTTCCAGTTCTAATCCCATGGCTTTTTCAAACTCTCTCCTTTACTTCTCTGCCTCCTTTCTTTTAATATTCTTTTATTTATTAGAGAAGTTGTGGGTTTACTGAACAGTCATGTATAAAATACAGGATTCCCATACACCACCCCAACACAACCACCTTGCATTGGAGTGGAACATTTGTTACAATTGAAAGCACATTTTTATAATTGTACTATTAACTATAGTCCATAGTTTAACTTAGAGTTCACTCTGTAGTATAGTTCCATGGATTTTTTTAAAATTCTGTTACCATATATGCAACCTAACATTTCCCATTTTAATCATGTTCAGATATATATTTCAGTGTTGTTAATGTTGTGCTACCATCACTGCCATCCATTACCAAAACATTTCCATAATTCCAAATAGGAGCCCTGTTTTTACATTTGAAGCCTTAACTTCCCATTCCCTATCCCCATTTCATCCTCTGACAACCTTATTTTCGTTTCTGACTCTATGAGTTTGCTTAGTCTACTTGTTTCAAATCAGTGAGATCATACAATATTTGTGCTTTTGTGTCTTGCTTATTTTACTCAACATAATGTCTTCAGGGTTTATCCATGTTGTCGCATATATCAGGACTTGGTTCTTTTTTATGGCTGAATAATATTCTATTGTATGTCTATACCACATTTTACTTATCCATTCATCAGTTGATGGAGATTTGAGTTGTTCCCATCTTTTGGCACCTGTGAATAATGCTGTTATAAACATTGGTTTGCAAATTTCTGTTCACGTCCCTGCTTTCAGCTCTTTGGGGTAAATACTTAGTGGTGGGATGGCCAGGTCATATGGTAGTTCTATACTTAGCCTTCTGAAGAACTGCCAAACTGTCTTTCAAAGCACCTGCAACATTTTACATTGCTACCAGCAATGAATGAGTATTCCTATTTCTCCACATCCTCTCCAACACTTGTTATTTTCTGTGTTTTTAATAGCAGCCATTCTAATGAGTGTGAAATGGTATCTTCTGGTTTTCCTTTGCATTTCCGTGATGGCTAATGATGTTTAGCACCTTTCCATGTGTTTTCTAGTCATTTGTTTATTTTCTTTGGAGAGACATCTGTTTGTCTTTTGCCCATTTTTTAATTGGGTTGTTTGTAATTTTATTGTTAATTGGAAGGATTTCTTTATATATTCTGCATTTAAACCTTTATCAGATATGTGGTTTCCAAATATGTTCTTCTATTGTGTAGGTTATTGTTTTGCTTTCATGATAAAGTAATTTGAAGTGCATTAAATAAAATTTGATGACGTTCCATTAATCTATTTTTTTCTTTTGTTGCTTATGCTTTGGGTGTAAGTCTACAAAACCCTTTTCGTTATATCATATGTCCCCCTTTCATTTCTGATTTTAGTTTTTGTATCCTCTCTCTTTTTCTTTGTCATCAAGCTAAAGGTTTGTCAATTTTATTGCTTTTTTCAAGAAAAAACTTCTGGTTTTCTTGTTTCTCCCTATTGTTTTTTGTTTCCTATTTCATTTATCTCTGCTTTAATTTTTAATTTCTTCCTTCTGCTAGCTTTGGGTTTGGTTTGCTCTTCTTTTTCTAGTTCTTCAGGTTTTGAAGTTAGGTCTCTAATTTGAACCCTTTCTTCTTTTTTAATGCAATCATTTAGAGCTATGAATTTCCCTCTCAGACTGCCTTCACTGTTTCCCATAAGTTTTGATACATTGTATTTTCATTTCCATTCGCCTCAAGATATTCTCTAATTCCACTTCTGATTTCCTCTTTAACCCATTTATTGAATATGTTGTTTAATTTCCACATATTGTAAATTTTTATTTCTCCCTGTGTTCTTGATTTCTAGCTACATTCCATTGTGGTTGGAGAATATATATTATATGGTTTCAATATTTTTAAATTTATTGAGACTTGTTTTGTGACCAAACTAATAGTCTATCTGTATTCATGTGTACTTGAGGAGAATGTGTATTCTCTTTTGAGTGCAGTGCTCAATATATATCCGTTAGGTCTAGGTGGTTTAAATCTTTAAAGTATCATTAAAGTTTTATCCTTCCTTATTGATCTTCTGACTAGTTTATTCATTATTGAGAGTGGTATATTAAAGTCCCTTATTATTACTGTAGAAACATCAATTTATCCCTTCAAATCAGTCAGTTTTTGCTTCATATATATTGGAGTTCTGATATTAGGTGCATACATATTATATTGTCCCCTTTATTAGTATATAATCACCATCTTTGTCCCTCATAACTTCTTTTGAATTGAAGTTGATTTTTTCCAATGTTAGTATAACCACCACAGCTCTTTTTGGTTACTACTTACATGTATATTTTCTTCTATCCTTTCACCTTCAACCTACTTGTATCTTTGTGTTCAAGGTGAGGCTCTTGCAGACAGCATACAGCATATAACCAGGCTAATGCTTATTTATCTATTCTGCTAATCTCTGCCTTTTTACTAGAGAGTTTAATTTATTTACATTTAAAGTAACTACTGATAATACAGGAATTTCTTCTGCCATTTTTCTGATTAGCTTTTTTAAGTCATATACCTTTTATTATCCTGCACTTCTGTTATTGCCTTCCTTTATATTTGTTTTATTTTATTGTATTGCCCCATATTGAATGCCTTTGCATTTCAATCTGGACATATTTTTCATCCATTTTCTTTGTGGTTGCCATGGGGTTAAAACTTAGCATCCTAAATATATAACATTCATATTTGATTTGATACCAACTTAATTTCAATAGCATGTATGTGTACTTTTCCTATACCCCTCTGTTCCCTCTACCTTATTTTGTACCTGTAACCATTTATATCTTTTTACATTGAATGTCTGAAAACCATTACTTTCTATGTATTTACATTTTAGCACCTGTAGGAAGTAAGAAGTGGAGTTACATACCAAACAATTCACTACAATAATATTGGCATTTATAATTTCCTAAATTTTTAACTTTAGCACAGATCCTTATTTATTTATGCCTCTTTGAATCACTGTTTAGCGTCCTTTCCTTTCAATCTGAAGAAATCCCTTTAGCATTGCTTGTAGGACAGGTCTAGTTGTGATGAACTCCCTCAGCTTTTGTTTATCTGAGAATGTGTTAATCTACCCCTCATTTTTGAAAGAAAGTCTCCCTGGGTATCAGATTCTTGGCTGACAATCTAACTTGGACTCCCTTGTATGTAACATGTTGCTTTTCTTTTGTAGCTTTCTGAACTCTTTCTTTTCCCTTTGCATTTGATAGTGTGATCAATATATGATGGGATATATTTTTCTTCATATTTATCCTGTTTGGTGTTCTCTGGGCTTCTTGGGTGTGCATTTTCCCATCTTTTGTGCAGTTTGGAAAGTTCTCTGTTATTTCTGTGAATATTCCTTCTGCCCCTTTTTTACTTTCTTCTCCTTCTAGAGCCCCCATAAGTTGTATATTGGTTCACTTGATTGTGTCCCATAGCTCTCTTAGGCTACTTTAACTTTTTATATTTCTTTTTTCTTTCTGCTCTTCAGCCTAACTAATGTCAAGTGTCTTGTCTTCAAGTTCACTGATACTTTTGCCAGCTCCAATCTGCTCTTGAAACCCTCCAGGGCATTTTTTCATTGTCTCAAGCTACTACTGCCTGAAAGGCAAATTCTGGGAGGAGAGACCAGCTGATAATACTTTCCCAAGCCATTCTTTCCTAGCTAAACAGGCCAGGGACCCATGCTCCAAAGTGCCTTGGGGAAGGGTATCAGGTATGGTGCCAAGCTCCTCTCTGATGGCTCCCCAAAACTGAGCTTTTTGGGCCTTCCCAGCAAATGCAGTACTTCTGCTATTCCCTACAGGCCTGAGGAAATACAGTGTCGTTAAGTCTGTACAGCCACCATCTCTGCCTATGTCCAAGGAAGGTTGAAACTGGCCGCTGTGGTTTTTGTCCGAGCAGGTGCCCTCAGAGCTGGGCCCCCAGGGACCCAAATTCTTTAATCAAAAACTGTGATCAGTGATCAGCCTTGCCCATCTCTGTTCTTGGGGAAAAGGATTTTTATGTCCATTTTTGTCACCAGGGAGCTAGCCAGGGGCTGGACCCCAAGGCTGCCTGTCTCCACTGCTCTCAGAGAGCCATTTACTGTTCTTTACCTCAATTTATCAGCCTCTTCGACTTGCTCTTCCATGTGTGCTTTACAATGTTCTTCTGGGCTCCAGAGTTTCAAAATGGTTGTTTCAGATAGTTCCTGCCTGTTTAATAGCTGTTTTGGTAGAAGGACTGAGTCCTGGAGCTTCTACTCTGCCATGTTCCCACAATCCTACATTTTAGCACCTTTAAAAATTCAACCTCTTCAAAGGAGACTCAGACACTTCTTGCCAGTTACACTCCTTGAACTAAAACTGAACTAAGAGTCATAACCAAGGAAATTTCAAATCCCACTGAAGACCCCCCAAAATAATGGAATGCATTCTTTAATTGGTATGTTGGATCAGCCAAAAGAGTAGCTGATACCAAAATAGCTTTTTTAAAGGACTCCTTATAGAGAGTTTAAGAAAAATAAAGATCCAGCCTTGATAACCTTCTGACTGAAAAGACCAGACTGTACGATGCTACCCTTTCTGCTTCTCCTCATCCTGCTGTTCCCCGTTGTGTTCCTTCATTGTTTCTTTCTTTGATGGACGAATAAAATTTGGCAAATGCCTTTAATGCCAGGCCTTGTGACACTGCTGGAATGCCACCCTCAGTAACTTTTAACCCTTGGTCAAGAGCAAAGAGATCAGAGCTATTGTTAAGGAATCTCCCAATCCTAAAGCAAATAATAATAATAATAATAATAATAATAATAATAATAATAATGGACATATTAAAAGCCTTACCAAAGATTTTTCCTCAAAAAAACTGATTGATCAATAATCCAAACTTATAAACAAAAACAGGATGAATACTTCTAGAATTAAAAATTAAAAATGTAAAGTGGGGCAAAGACAGAAAGCCAGCTCTTTAACATAAACTAGTAAGTTATCTATCTCTTTCTGTGTTTCTAAATCTGTTTTTCTTCTGACTCATGGCTGAAATTTTAAGCTGTAAATCCTCTATTTTTACATTAGTTTAATATTGTTAATTTTAAAAACATACCTTCTGAGTTATTAATGTTTAATACAAAGTTGAAAGGCATGCATTCTTGGAGATGTTCTTTCACATATACAGGTTTACAGATCAAATAAGCTAATATATCTACTAGATATTTAAATGAAATATATGTTAACATTTAACCAATTGAGTCATTATTCTGACAAGTTTTATTTTGATGGCATGTTAGTTTGTCTTCTGTGGATCCCAGAAAATTATGTTCTTAAATTGGTCCATTCCTGTGGGTATGGGGCCCTTTTAATTGGATTGCATTCAGTTGCTGGCCTTTTATTGGATTGCTTCAGTGAGTCATCATTTAAGGTGGGTCCTGGCCCTCTTTCTGGAGTCCTTTCTAAATCAGGGACTGAAAGCAGAGGCACACAGAGAAAAGCTGAGAGAAAAGCTGATTCCAATAGGCTGGAATTAGCGGAGCACAGAGGCTTGGAAAGAGGCCCTGAGAGGCTGAAAGAGCTGAGGCCTGGAGGAGGGTGGAGAACCGAGCCTCATGCCTGATTGACCATAGCTGAGCTTGGGTAGAAAGTGAGCCTGGAGAAGTCAGAGAGCTTGACAGAGACCAGCCGCCACTGTGCAGGAGTCCAGGATCGTCAGCAGCTGACCCTTGGTGAGACAGCATCTCTGATGATGCCTTGATTTGGACATTTTCACAGCCTTGGAACCGTAAGATTTTACCCTAATAAATTTCCATTATAAAAGTCAACCTAGGGAAGCGGCTGTGGCTCAATCAGTGGGGCTCCCGTTTACCATATGGGAGGCCCCGGGTTCGGTTCCCGGGGCCTCCTGGTGAAGGCAAGCCCGCCCGCGCGGCGTGGTTGGCTGACCCAGCGAGCACAAGCAGCAAGGGGGGGATAAATGAATAAATAAATAAAATCTTAAAAAAAAAAAAAAAAAAGTCAACCTAATTCTGGTATTTTGCATTGGTAGCCTTCAGCAAACTAAGATAGAAAGTAATTATGTTTTGTAAGATATCAGCTTGAAGATAGTTTCCAAAAAAATTTTGTTGACTAAAGTACATAAAGCTATACAGAATGTGTTTTAAGAAAGAAAGAAAGAAAGGGAGAGAGGAAAGGGAGGGAGGAAAGAAGGGAGGGAGGGAGGGAGGAAGGCAGGCAGGCAGGAAGGCAGGTAGGAAGGAAGGCAGGTAGGAAGGAAGGAAGGAAGGAAGGGAGAAAAAGAAAGAAAAAGAGAGAGTAGTTTCATCCTAAAATAAAATGACTGGTTGTTACAAAATAATAAACAGAAAATGGAGGACAAACCCTGAATTGGTATATAAAGTTGTAGAAGGTTTATGAAAAAGGAATTTTATTTCTTGTGGTCGAAGTTGGAAAATTGATGGCTCTCGCTCTAAAACTTTGAAGAGGCTTAGTGTCAAATAGTATACTGATGCAAAAGTAGAATTTGGTCTTCTATTAAAATGACAAAGTTTTCTTGGATTATCAGTCTGTTCTTATTATAAGGTTGTAAAGTGTTCTGTTTTGTTTTGTTTTTTCTCAATAATCAAAGTAAAAGACAGAGAGTCTATGTTTTATCAAAATAACTTCTCATACTTTATGTTGACTTTATCATGTCCTTAATTGTTTTAAAAAAACAAGTCTTCTCACCTTTAAGAAAAAAAAAAAAGTCTTTACCATCATGCCACCTCCTATATTTACTTTTAAAACCTTTTACTGTCGCTTTAATTAGAGAAAAGAGCCAAGTATTATTTCAGTGACCTGAGATCTTCTTTAACCACATGTTCAACCGTCCTTACAACTTTTGACATTTGCCTTCTCAAATCAAATACTAAAAGACATCTTTTTAAATTTCAAACTGTCTTTGGGATTTCCCAGAGGGCCCTTGGAAAATAACAAAGAATCTATTTTTCCACCTTATAAAAAGAAGGGGCTAGAAATAGTTTTATTTGATATATTATAAATTGCAGTTGTCAAATTAAAAGGGATTTTCTGACATCCTGTTAGTTGAATGCATATAAATAAAATGTTATATATAACTTTATATTTATATACTCCAAAAATTATATAAAGTTCCTAAAGATTTGTCAATGTCCTCACTGTCCAAAAGACGTCCTATTACTAACATGTCTCATATTAAATAGCAATATAATGTTATCAGGCATAATTTAATTTATTCTTAAAAATATGTTACATGCCACAAAATATACATTATTTTATAAAATTTTCATTACACATTTCACTTTTATAAAGCAGCAGTAAGTTAACCATAGCCATTCTTCGTAATCCACAATTTTTTTTTAATTTTATTCTAATGTTTTCCTGAAAACACTCTCCATTAACTACAGACCAAAGTACCTCATGATCAACAAAAAAATATACAGTCTCAGAAACCTCTGAAACATACCATGCCAGGTACTGCTAGGGCACTGGCTTCTAATGACATTGCTTAAAAAACTTTAAGATCGTACCATGGGACTCACTTAGAATTTCCAAAAATCTAATAAGAAGCTAATGGATTCATGAAATTGCTAACCCAAGATCAAGAAGAAAATGAATTAATTACTTAGGAATGAAAAAAATTAATAAATAATGATTATGGAGTCTAAAATATTACTGATGTTTTAATATTGAAATATATATATATATATATATATATATATATATTTTAATGGATTGCTTTTTCTTGTCCCATAAGCTTAATGTTTCCTTCTAGAACTTAAAACATTTATCTTTTTCTCCTGCCTGATATCCTAGAATTTGGAAACGCCTATTGAATTTTATTATTTTCATGGAAATATAATTATTTGCTTAAGTTCAATAAGAAAATGTCCTCCTTGTAAACAGGACATAATTGGAAACATAGATTATATAACCAAAGCTTTAACAAGGATATCGTAACATAAAAATAATGCTGACTGAATCTCAAATCTTAAGGTGACTAAATTCATAACATATTCTAAACCTTGCTAATGTTTTTCTTATTACAATTATTGTAGTGTCTCTCATTTGTTGTCTCACTATACAATAACAGCCAGATCAACCCCCCAAGCCATGCTAATGCACCAGAACCTTAATCGTGAAGCTTATACTTAAGAAATTTATAACAAAGTTAAGCTTCTCTATAACTAATGCCTAAGATTCTATCCCTGAGAACCTCGTTGTTGTTCAAATGTGGGCACTCTCTGCAGATAAACCTGCAACCTTCCCCCGTATGTGAGACATGACTCCCAGGGATGAATCTTTCTGGAGCCAAGGGATTGATACCAAATGATAATAAGTGATGCTTTCAGAGAAAGATCTTGATCAAAAAGGGGAAATGAGAAAAGAGATAAAACAAAATAAAGATATTATGGCTAAAAGATTTCAAGTGGAATGGGAGACCATTCAGGAAGTTAGTCTCAGCCAGATATCACAAACTCCCAAGTATGCAACAGTGTTTCTGAGGACATCTGGGTGCCACAAACCAACTCCAAGATAAAGAAATCAGGAAACTGTCTAATTTGAATGATATGTGGAAAGCCCCCAAGTATCCACCAATCAGAATTCTTTATGCATACTTATGTCATCTTTTTATGTAAAAACCCTTGCTTGGAAGCCCCAAGATGGGACACAGTTTGGGTTGCTACCTGAAACTGTGGTCCCCAAATTGCAGTTCTAAGACCCAAATAGATGCTTTTGTCACCTTGCAGCTCAGTTTGTAATTTCTTGGTCAACAAATGCATAGCCAAAAGATCCATAACTTAAAACTGAATTATGCTTTGCATTGGACCAAGTGCTTTTAAGAGACTTTCCTTTTTTAAAATATTGACTAAATTGACTGATTTTACTTTTTTTTTAAAGTTCTTATAATCCATGGAGCTGTTTCTTTACGTAAATTTTGAAAATGTCATATTTAATTTTCTAATTTTGGCTCCTTCAATCCCTAATTTCCTTTATCCTAATGTTCTCGTCAATATTTTTCTTCTTTCTTAAAACAAAGATATTGGTAAGCATATTATTCACTATCTATCATCAATGTTTCTGCATTATATTATATGTAATTAAATGCAGATATTTAATTAATTAAGATTTGGTGACTTTGTTTTCCCCTGTAACATTGAATTATTAACATTTAGATCTGAACACATGGTTCTCTTTTTAAGAGTTTTCATTTCACTGGATTTCTCTGTACACCAGACATCGTGAGCCCAAAATGTCAGTATAGCAAACAGTATTTATGAGCTACAGTATGACTAAGCTTTTACTATCAACGCTATCTAACCAAGAAGACAAGTATTCAGAAGATAGGTATCACATGAAATATTGGTAAATGTCTATCCTGTCATTTAGGTAGGCAGAAAAAAAATGTACCTGGTAAAAATTGTGATGGAAAGTTCTAATCCAAAAGTAAGTTAGGAGGAAATTGTATTCTTGCAGCACTTTAACATTTTGGGGAGAACTTTATGACTCTCAGTCCATGCTTCCAATCTAATGTTACACAAAGGACACAGGAGAGTCAGTTCCTTCATGTATTAGCCTTGAACAGGACAAAGATAAAAGAATTCTTTGATCTGTAGCTGTATTTGGATGTTTTAAACCAAATACAGCAAGTAGACATGTTTAAAGTTCATAGTGATGGCTTTCTCATATTCCCCTATTAAGATAATTTCCATAATTGAGAAGGCTGTTTATATGACTAGTACAATTGCTTAGACTATGCCTTCTATTCAATCACTCTATATAGATCTTTCACATCTTTGTGAAGCATTTTTGCATAAATTTTGAGAATGTCATATTTAACTTTCTAATTTTGATTCCTTCAATCCCTAATTTCTTTTATTCTAATGTTCTCTTTGGTATTTTCCTTCTTTCTTAAAACAAAGACATTTTACCTTTCCAGTGAGAAATCTAACACTATGTATGATATATTTGCTTTTCGTTTACTATTTAAGTTGACTCTTGCTGATTATTGGGAACACACTTCATCTACATACAACTCTTCCTGAATGACTGGTCTGAAATTTTATGTTTACCCTGGGCATAATTGCTAAATTACATTTCTATTTAGTTAAATATGTATAGTCTTACTGAAGCAAAGCCTTGGGTATTTCTCTGGGAGCAAAAGGAACTCATAAGAAAAATAACAATTACTCACATGTTCATATCAAAGAGAAGTGAAGAACTAGGCTGTGTACAGGTTGCAGTAGCAGACAACCCTGTCCTCATTCTTCTCTGCTAACAGGATCCCATTTTTGTTCAGATATTCAGTGGGCAATAAAGCTCTCAAGGAGGTCTAATCCTCATGTCCAGGAGGTGAATTACAGTTGGTTAATGAAAAACATGATAATCCCAAACTTCTTCACCAATGTTTGGATTTGGAGTAGACATGTGACACAGTTCTAGCTAATAAATGTAAGGCAGTCTGCCAAGTGTCTCCAGAAAAGTTTTTCTTTCTTTAAAGAGTAAAGTGGTGTTCCAGAAGGAACTTTTCTGCCGTACCTTTCTGTCTGCATATATACTGTTGTGTGAGGGTTTGAAAAAAAAATTCAGCTTTACAGAGCTATATTTATGGCAGCCTTGAACCATTGAGCTACCAGCAGCCAACTTTCAGGCTTCATATATGAAATAAATTAAACAAAAACAACAAACAAAAAACCCTATATAAACCACCTGTTGTTAGATATAATATTACTTGCAGCCAAAAAGCATTCCTAAGTGATACAGTTGGTTTTGCTTTCATTTTATCAATCATTTTACCAAAATAGTGCTGAAGCTAATCAACTAGCGGGGTCCAATTTTTTAAAAATGTGCTTCCAGAATAGGAAAAGCTATGTAATCTTAATTCCTTATTAAGCATTTACAGGTATGCAAAGTTGGAGCTTCAGTGTCCATATGTGCTGTAGCAATCTAGAATGTACCAAGCCTTCATAGTTAAGGATACAATAGGAGCAATGTACACTTAGGTTTATGTCTGGTCACAGAGTTAAACATTGCCTCAGTAATTTGTCCATATTTAGCTACAGTCTGCTGCACAATTAAGTGGACCAGCTAGGTTATAGTATAATCAGAAGCATCCAAAGGTGGCTATATAGACTATATGGACTCATGGGGAACTAGTTGCCATACTTAGCATGCAGGCTTTATTTTTGACACAGAAGCAAGCCTATCTTGATTATATTTTGAATAAAGCTTGTGCAGTATATAAGTCTTTCTGAGCAGAACTATCCAATGGTGTCTCAGCTAGTAGTTAACAGATGTGCTGAGAGGTTGAGCTCCTCCAAAGCAGCCTGTGTTGGCCAGAGACCCTGGGTCAGTCAATTCCAGCTGCAGGCCATCTCCTCTCTTTACACCAGTGTGCCTCACAAATAGTATCATGGTCTGTGTGTGCATGAACTCTTTCATAAAGCACTGCTGAAAGCCAATAATTCAATATATGGAAAATGATTAGGAACTAATCATTTGTCAAAAGGGGAAGGGCCTCTAACATTTTAGATAAGATTAAATATAATTATCCTAGGGGTACATTAATCAATTTAAATGATAGTTGCCTCCAAAGTGGTGATACACATATATATGTGTTGAAGTAATGCTTTCCAGTCACTCCATTGGACCAGATATGACAGTATTCACTCATAATGTTAAGTATTTGATAAAAAGTAATACTAATGAATGTTTGGTATAATATTAGATTGACAAAGATTGAACAATTTGTCATTTAATCCTTCTCCAAATTTTCAAGGCAACAGTGATGACTGATAAATTTGGGACTCAGTGGTAAATGCAAGGCTACTTGGTCATTAGAATTTTTAGTATAATTTTTAGTATGTTTTAATGGCATCACGTAATCTATTATCCCAACTAAAAAGTATTAGTTCATTATATCAGTGGTGAGATAGTGATTAACACTTTTCTCTTTCTTTGCTTTCAAAGTTAGAACTTCATTGCAATAAAATGTTACTTGAGATTGTGTCTTTTTCTAGATGCTTAACTCATTCTGACAATTTTATAAGTCTAAGATATTCAGGACTCTGAGCTTATTCATTCCTGCATCCTAGTACATTATATAATAATTTCTGAAAACAATAAAACAGCCTTGCGTTGTCAATGTTGGAAATACACTGAGAACTTTCTGAGACTCATGAAACAAGTGCTTCACCACCTGTCATAGACTATCACAGTAAGTACATCAGGTGAATAAGTAAAAGAGGTATTTCTGTTTGCATGCTATTCAAAGGTTACCAGTGGACTGATTCCGAAGCAATAATATAACTGCCTAAAGTGAGTTGTTTTAATTTTGAAGATAATTACACTTCTCCACCAGTATTTAGGAAGTATACTTCTCAGCATTCCATTCCATTGATGGGTTTTGGAAGAGAAAAGATATTTGGATGGCTGTATTAGTATCCTCTGACTGCTCTAACAAATTACTACTAACATGGTGTCTTAAAACCACAGAATTTTTTCACTCTCACAGTTGCAAGACAGTACTAGAAATATTAGATAAAAATATTCAAATCCATGTGATCTTTAAGAAAATGGATTTGATATTATATTGACTGTACTCAGTATAACACCTGGATAACCAGAAATAGTGGCAATTTCATTTCCACTTTCTTTAGTAGTATTGAGCGAGTCCAAGAAGCTTCAACACAGAGGACACAACTCTTATTTGAGTTCTTTAACTGTGATTTTGACAGTTAAATAAATATGACTTTTAAATTATTCACTGACTGGCAAAAGTGAATACTGCTTTTTGATGTAACTTCTACACACATGGTAATAATGAATGCATGACAAGAAAACAGATGTTGCTTTTTCATTGTTTTGAGGGAGATTCTTTTCACATCACTCATCACTTTCAGATCTAAAGCTTAAAGCCCTGCTATACAGATAATTATACATGAATAAAATCGCTGTCATTTTATGTTTAAGGGTACAAGAACATTAATTGAATAAACACACTCAGCTTTCCATCATGATGACTTCAAACAAGCAAAATTGACAATTATTGAGTTAGGTGAACAAAAATTGCATTGGTTTAAGAAAAAAAGCAGAACTTTTATATGGATAAAACATAAAACCTATATTTAAGAAATGGAGCTATTGAAGCAGACCAGAGAAAGCTTAGTGCTTCTGCTGGGTGGTGGCAGCAATAGAGGAGGGATTTCTAAAACCAACACATAGCCTCCATTGCCCAGGAGCAAGATATGGACACCAGTGGACTTTTGACTTCTTTTTCCAAGTTAGGGAAGGGTCTGCCATGTTTCCATGAGGTGGAAGTGACTGCACCATCCCTCTTAGTTTCAGAAACACTGGGATACAAAAAGAAAGGGAGAGAGATGATGGTTATATTGCACAAATTTCAGCTATTAAATGTTTAGTTTATTTTTTCATATTCTTTTGTTTTATTAGTTTTTCAAATCTCTAATTTATTCACATACATCAATTAGAATGTTCCTCTATAACTTGACTTATTATTATTTAATATAAAAAGTTGCTTTAGCAGAATATTCCCAGCCTTGGGGCTGTAAATATCTGATATGAAATACTTTTCATGAGTAAAAATCAAGAAATCAGTCTTATACAGGTACCATCATGCTAAATGAGTATCCTTATTATTCTTTCAATCAAAGGGAATTATTTTCCATTCTTTGCTTCATGAAGAATAGAATACTTTTGGGCATACTGGTTTTATTTGGAGTAGCCTAATATTAAAAAGCCATGTTTTTATAGCCATTAAAATAATGCCAGTTGGATGTTCTAACATTTCTAGACTACCTTAGAAATAACCTGTTTAAGCAAAAATATTTTCAGGTATGATTTCCAAAACACTGCATATGTCTAGCTAAGCTCAACATTTTAAAGCAAAATCCAAATATCTAGGAATTGATCAATTTAAAAAGCACAAAATAATTAAAATAATAAAGAATTAAACTATGGTGCATTATTGAATTGATAAGTATATTGTAGAATACTCAGTGATTTTATAATCAATTGAAAAAAAGTCAAGTAGCAATAGAATATTGAGTGAGATTTCTATCTAATTTAAACACATATAATTAAAATATATATTCATAATAAAAAGAATGGAAGCATATACACTAAAATGATACAAATGCTTATATCCAAGGGTGGTATTTTTTCCATTTCTCCTTTTTGATGTTCATATTTTTAAATATTTTCTACAATAAGAAATTTCCATAACTGGGGGAAAACATATCTTATTTTAAAATGAACTAAAACTTAGGCAATTTTTAAAACTTCTAAGTCAGTCTAACATCACAAGGGAGCTTGATCATATGATAACAGCATTAGCAAACACTGGAAATGTAGAAATCTGCCTTCCTCTACAGACTGCAAGTCTGGGTCCATGATTTGCATTGGCTTTCTATCAGGCTGAGATTGATTAGAGTCTTCCTCCCAGGTATCACTAGAAGTTGTAGGAGGCAAAAATAAATTATTACAAAACAAACAAAAAAAACCCAACAAGCTATGAATCATAATCAATGCCACAACGACCATAATAATGGTGTGTTTTTATGTAGGTATTTCTCCTATGGGACAAGATTTTGTAGCACAAATTTAATATGAAAGGATTCGTGAATTAGGAGGTAGGGATTTACATAACAAAGCAGACCATCATGGTCATGAAATGATCAAGATTTAAGAAATAGGCTGCTTTATTTGGGCCACTTTTGCTCTGTGTTTATCATAACAATAGGTGAGAAAGTGATGAGAATGTCTAAGCAGATTATTTGCTATAACTGTTGGAGATGAGAGAAGTAAAGCTAAAAGATAATTAGCTTTGAGCAAAAGATGATTAGTCCAACCATTTGACCAGGGATATCTGTTTTATGGTTCTACATTAATATCTATTAAAATTTGCTGATCTAACAGTTCATTAGAACTGATTGCATTTATATTAGGAGCATGAGATCATGATATTGGTTGACTGATACCAGTTTTGTATCCTAGGATAAATAATCACACCTGAAAATATTCCTATATATTTCATCAATGGAATTTCAATGATTAATAGGTATCCTTTTAGGAGAGCAGGTGACTCAGAGACAATTATGTACCAGTGCTTCTTTACAGCATCTACTGTGTCACTTGCAACTAACTGGTGCTTCCTAAATGAGAACTGATTCACTCCTCTGACTAATTTTCTAATTGGGCTCTTATGGCATCATGTGCCAAGTTGATTTAATTTTGCTACTCTCTTTCATCTTTTAATAATGGTAGTAATATTACTGAATAATGGTTTTCTAAATTGGGGTAATTTTATGAGAAAGTCACTAATATAATTTATCCATTCATATAATTTACATATATCCTTATACTCTGCCAGGCATTTCTGAGTTCTGGAAATAATATATAGAAAACAAAACAGTCTCTGCCCTCATGCAGCTTATATTTCAACTTCAAACTAAATAAGACAAGGGAAAAAAAAAGAACGAAGGAAGGAAGAAGTGAGTAAGGGAAGGAGGGAGGAAGTGAAGAAAGAAACAGTGAGGGATCAAGAGAAGGAAGGAAGGAAGGAAGGAAGGGAGGGAGGGAGGGAGGGAGGGAGGAAGGAGAGAGGAAGGGGAAGGAATGGAAAAGAAATTGGCAAGAAAGATGCACCCTTAATTGAGGATTCAAGAAAAGTTATTTTCATATCTAAAATTTAATAAAATTAAATTTTATTTAAAGTGAAATAAGATTAGAAAAAGGAAGTAGTCATTTACTATTTCATACAGTAACATTCTGTGTTAAAATTCTTCTAGTATCAAAAAAAATGCTTGAATAAAAATTATGGAATAATTTTCTATGAATAAAGGAAGAATTTTCTCTACTAATATATTGTTCCCATTTGTTTCTCTCTCCAGACTTAAAAAAAGAAACAGAAACAAGAAATTAGAAAGCCAGATAAACCATATATTTAAATCCTTATTTAAACTAATTCTTGACTCAGCACTTTAAAATAATAAGGGCAACTAGGTTTTTTCCTAATATTGATTTTATAAGCCTTGTGAATCAGTGAGGATATAAAAAATCATGGGCAATAATCATCTCCTTTCCCCATAATTTTGCTAAAAGTAATAATTTTAAAGTTTTTTTTTTTCTCACATTCTAAGAAAAAGTGTAGAAAAGATTGATATTGGTAACTTCCCTTTGATATATTATTTCTTTTCCAATTTTTTTCTTTACTAGAGAACTTGGAAGAACAGTCATGCAAACAATACAAAATCTTCTATATTCCACCCTACTATTAATACCTTGCATCAGTGAGGAACATTTATTAAAATTCATAGAGCACATTTTTAAATTGTTTTATTAATGGTAGTCCATGGTTTGAACTTACGCTTCAATGTTTATGTTGTGCAGTTACATGGATTTTTAAGAAATTTTTATTCTGTTACCATATATATGCACCTAGCATTCCCCCCTTTTAACCACATTCAGATGTATATTTCAGTAACGTTGATTACATTCACAAAATTCTATGACCATCACCACCATCTATTACCAAAATATTTCTATCATTCCAAATAGAAACGTATACACTTTAAGCCTTAACTTCCCATTCTCTATCCCCACCCTGTTCCCTGGTATCCTATATACTAGATTCTGACTCCATGAGTTTGCTTATTCTAATTATTTCATATTGTTGAGAAAATACAATACTTTTTCTATTGTTTCTGGCTTATTTCACTCAACATGTTGTCTTCAAGATTCATCCTTGTTATTTTATGTATCAAACTCCATTCCTTTTAATGGCTGTATTAGTCAGCCAAAGGGGTGCTGATGCAAATCACCAGAAATCTGTTGACTTTTATAAAGGGTATTTATTTGGGGTAAAAGCTTACAGTTAAAACTCTCCTCTGCCGCGTCTATGGAGCTCCTGCTCCCTTCTTCTGTGTATCTTCTTCTATGTGTTTCTTGAATGAGTGTCTGTTTCTGGCAGCCCACCAAGGGGGCAGGAATTCAACCCAGAGTCATGCCCTAATGATGTGGTCAAATCAAAGCCCTAATCTTAACATAATTTAATCAAAGACATCTCAGTTGAATCTAATACAATCAAAGGGTATCATGCCCAGAAGCACAGATCAGTTTACAAACATAATCCCTCTTTTTGTAATCCATAAATAACCTCCAACCGCCACAACAGCCAAATAATATTCTATTGTATGTATATATCACATTTTGTTTATCCATTCATCATTTGATGGACACTTGGGTTGCTTCCATCTTTTTGGCAGTTGTGACTAATGCTACTATGAACTTTAGTGTGTAACTATGTCCTTGAGTCCCTGCTTTTAATTCTTTTGGGTATATATCTAGTAGTGGGATTGCCAGGTCATATGGTTATTTTGTACTTAATTTTCTAAGGAACTGCCAAACTATCTTCCTCAGTGGCTGCATCAGTTTGCATTGCCACCAGCAATGAATGAGTGTCCCTATTTCTCTGAATCCTCTCCAAAATTTGTAATTTTCTGTTTTTTTTTCATCATCATCCTACTTGTAACTTTGAATTTAAGATGAGTCTCTTGCAGATTGCATTTAGTTGGGTCATGCTTTTTTTATCCATTTGCCAATCTCTGCCTTTTTACTGGAGAGTTTAATCTATTTACATTTAAAGCCACTACTGATAATATGGGAGATTTTTCTGCCGTTTTCCTATTTAGCCTTTGGAAGTCATACATTTTTGGTCCCTCAATTCTTTCATTAATCCATACTTTTATATTTGCTTTATTTTTTGTGTCGTACCATATCGAGTGCCTTCTCTTTTCTATCTGGATATATTTTTCATCTGGTTTCTTTGTATTTACCATGGGGTTAAAACTTAACATACTAAATATATAACATATTTTATTTGATATCAATTTAATTTCAATAGCATGAACATATACTTTTCCTATACCCCGCTGTCCCCCTACCTTTTTCATACTTGTCATGACATATCTTTGTATATTGTATGTCCAAAAGCATACATTTATCATTACTTTTTATGCATTTGCATTTTAGCACCTGTAGGAAGTAAGAAGTCGAGTTACATAACAAACAATGCAGTACAATAATATTGACTTTTGTAATTACCCAAATGTTTACCTTTGCTGCAGGTCTTTATTTATTTATACCTCTTTGAACTCTTTTTAGTGTCCTTTCCTTTCAGTCTAAAGAACTCCCTTTAGCATTGCTTGTAGGGCAGGTCTAGTGGTGATGAACTCCCTCAGGTTTTGCTTATCTGAGAATGTCTTAATCTCTCCCTCATTTTTGAAAGAAACTCTCACTGGATATAAAATTCTTGACTGGCAGTTGTTTCCCTTCAGTACTTTAAGTATTTAAACCCATTGCCTTCTTGCCTCCATGGTTTCCAATGAGAAATTGGCCCTCAGTCTAATTGAGACTCCCTCATGTGTAACATGTTGCTCTTCTCTTGCAGCTTTCTGAACTCTCTCCTTGTCCTTTGCATTTGATATAGCAATATATAATGGGGTGTGTTTTTCTTCATATTTATTCTTTTTGGTGTTCTCTGGACCTCTTGGATATGCATAGTCATGTCTTTTATGCAGTTTGGGAAGTTCTCTGTCAATATTCTGCAAATATTCCTTCTGCCCCTTTTTCTCTTTCTTCTCCTTCTAGGACTCCCATAGTATATTGATTCACTTGATTGTGTCCCATAGCTGACTTTGGTTATTTTCACTTTTTATATTTCTTTTTTCTTTCTTTTTCTCTGGCTGGTTCATTTCAAGTGTCTTGTCTTTATGTTCACTGATAATTTTTTTTATTTTTGCCAGCTCCAATCTGCTCTTGAAACTCTCTTGGGCATTTTCATTTAAGTTATTGTGGTTTTCAACTCTAGCAGTTCTGTTTGGTTCCTTTTTAAATTTTCTCTTTACTAAGATTCTCATACTGCTCATTCATTGCTTTCCTGTTATCCTTTAGTTCTTTCTCTGTTTTTTCCTTCATCTCCTTAATGATTTTTAAGATCAGTTTCTAAAATTTTTGATTGGTATGTTCGCATTATACCAATTCCTCATTGGTGTTGCCTGGATGGGCCACCAGTTCTTTGTTTGCCCTTTAGACTTTTTTTGCACAGAGTACATTTTAATATTTTAAATGTTAACTCTGGGGCTTATTCCTTGAGATGTGTGTTTCTTGCTTTTATAGCCAGCTGATGATAAGACAGAGATTTTTTTGGCCTTCAGCAAATGCATCAGGAAGGTCTGCCCAAGGTGAATGTAGTGTGTGGGGTCCTCCCTGGTTTTTTTTGGCCTGTGTCTTTTCCTGTGCTTATATTTGTTAGTTGTTTTGGAGTTCCCCTGCTTACAAGAGTTTGAATGCCCACTCTATGCCTCTATAGTTTCTTACACTTCTTTCATTGTCTCAAACTGTTTTTTGCCTAGAGGGAAAATACTAGCAGGGGGCAAAATCCAGAAAAGAGTGTCCCAATTCATTCTTTCCCAGCTGATTCAGGACCAGGGACCCACAAAAGGGGTGTAGACACCTCCAAAGAGCCCTGGGAAGGGGATTGGGCATGGTGCCAGGAACTTCTTCGTCAACTCCCCAAAGTTGGCCTTTCTTGACATGCCCAGCAAAAGCTGCCCTTCAACTCATTGTCCAGAGTTTCAAAATAGTTGTTTCTGAAAGTTCCTGCCTGTTTAATAGTTGTTCTGTTGAAAGGACTAAATTCCAGAGCTTCTTACTCCACAATCCTCTGATGTATTATTTTGAATGGCTTTTAAAATGGAAAATTTTTCCTCTTAAACTAAAAATCTTAAGAATGTAATTTTCTATCCATCATGCCAGTAGTATAAGTTTGGAGAATTTTTGTTTGTTTCTTTACCTTAAGAGTTTTCAGGTTTAAATTTATTAACAAATGCCCACACAACCTTCTAATTTTAGGAAAAGCGTATTCATTCCAGCGGTGGTTTGACTAGCAAAAAGAAACCTGAATTATGTGGAAACTAAGTTTATAAGAGCACACAGGACAATTTCAAATAATCAAAAATAAAGACCCTAGGACAGTGATATCTAGGATCTTGACTGTAGTGCAGCTGATTTTATCCTTAGAATCATTTTAATAAAAGGTTAAAACTTTAAATAACCTTGTGGAACATTCCAGTCCCTGAGTTTACATATCAGATAAATGATCCCCGGAGAGAATATGACTCATTTTAGTGCAATCAGTCACTCAGCCATTTATTTTTGTACACTATGCTAGACTCAGGAGATGCAAAGATAAATGAGATACAGCCCTTTTAGAATATTTGACAAGTGGTGGATGAATAAAAAGGTTACCATTCAATGTGATACTATTTATACAAAATGGAATTAATTAGATACCAGATAGAGATGTGACAGTGCTGAGGAGGTGATATATAGATTAGATTCTTGATGGATAAATAGGAGGCTATCAAGCAGGGAAAAGGCCCAGCTAGATTTTAGTCTTTAGTTTTGACAACAATTTAAAGGTAAATTGAAAAAGCGAACTAGTGATAGTGAGACTAGGAGGCGGGGTAGGTAGTTAAGGGGTGCATTGTAATTCTGTTAAAGTAGTAGTCAACAGAGTGAAAACTTTGAAATATTCCTTTAGGACAGAGTGTATTGTATTGATTTTGCTATTCTCAATGACTAGAATAGCACCAGATACAACTAGACACTATTTTGATGAATGGAAAAAAATATGTTGTTAGAATTAATAGATTTTGACAGCAATTTGGAAATGGTAGGCAAGAAAAAGGAAATAACCATCTTATAGTTCAGAGGTTTCTAGATTGAACAACCATGTGAATAGTGGTAAAAGAAATTAAAAGAAAGATTTAAAGTCATTGGAAAGAATAAAATGCTATTTTTAAATGATATATAGATTTGGAGAAAAACCCAACTTTTATTTTAACTAAATACTAAACATGCTGGATAGCCATGACAGAGAGAGAATTAGTCAATTGGAAAATAGATCCGAAGAATTTACCAAGAATACAGCAAGGGCATTTTAAGAGAAAGAAATAATGAAGGAAATGTATTAACTATTGAGGTTAGAATGAAAAAAGCCAAATTAATTCTTATAAGAAATATATTAAGGAAGAATAGAGAAAATGTGGAATACCTAATATGTAAAGCAATAATGCCTGAGAAATTATGAAAGGCAGGACTTCTCAGATTTAGAAATCACAATAATTACTGAACATAAATAATGTCTTTAAAATGCTAAGAAATAAAATGACAGGCTAATGACTTAAAATTTTGACAAAGAAAAAGAACCTTCTGCCCGCCCACCACTGCCAAAATTAAATAGCATACTACAGAAAATTATTTTCTAAAATAAATTTTAAAAGTTGTACTTCAGGAAAAAGGAAATTGAAAGTAGAAAGAAGAGCTAGGATCAAGAAGTAACGATATTCAAAGAAATTGATAAGCATCTAGGTACATCTACAGTAGTAACTTGGGTCATTTAAATACAAAATAGAATTAAATAACTAGAAACAGTAACATGTAAGTTGGAAAGGGTTAGAATAAACATTTTTGAAGATCATTTTGGGGGGAGGGGGAGATAGTAAAAATACTAATTAAACTTGTAACAGAATTATGCATTTGAAAATTTAAAGATAATACCTGTTATATTCTTTTCTATGATTCTTTTAGGTTAAAACATTTTATATTTTAAAAGCTATAGACTTTTAATTTTAGGCAGATTTATTGTATGAAAGAGAGGTGGAAAATTTTTGACAATGTCACTAAGGTGTGATTAGTTATTTTCCAATAAAATGTTTATTATCCTTTTATTTAGTCAGAGACCCTACCTTTCTATCATGTAACCATGGCATATAAGCGTGCCAATGTCTCAGGGTCTGGCAACTAATATATTTCTCTTTAATATTTTAGCTCTTCTTGATCTACAGCCTTAATTGATTTTTATCTTACATAGCTAACTTGATTTCATTATTAGAGCCACAAAAACAACAGAGAAACATCGTTATTCAGTTACCTTTTTCAGCTGATAGTTTTAACCATTTAGCCTGAGACTCAGTTTGAATCAACTCTCAAATGATCCACTTGGAGCTTCAAAAATTAACCTTTAAATAGTGAATTTCATCATATAACAGGATTTGTCTCAGAAAATGTTTAAAAGTTTCTACCTGAAACACAAATGTAAGAGTTTATATTTTTCACAAGCAAGGATTAGTTTTATAGCACAACACAAGTTAGGTGATATCTGGCAAAGTCTGATACTTTTTTATATTGTCAGAAAATCTCTCCTGTGTGGGACATCATTTGCAATTATACTCAAAGGGAGCAATTGTCAATTATATAACATCAACTAGCTGTAGCAACTGGAAAGCAGTTAGTATGTTCCTTTCACTCATATAATTATGATGAATAATTTTAAGAACCTGATAAATGATAGGGTTGATTGACAAAAAACCCAAAGGGCAAATTACAAGGAAATGCAAGATCTTCATCAATATTCAAGCAACTAGGCAAAATCCAATTGGAGAAAAATTGATTTAGATAAATGTAGGCTGCTAAAACAAGAAAAGTAAATGTGAAAAAAGAATAATAAAAAGTTAGAAAATAAGAGAATGAAGAAAAGACATGTAAGATAGTTAAATTATAGGAAATTAAATAAAGGCTTAACTTTGGATAGTGATGCAAATGCAGTGATTATCCTCTGAAACACCAGTGTGGGCTTATCCTCTGGAACACTAGTGTGTATTAAAGTATCACTAGAGTTAATAATTCTCTTTTGTTAATCTTTAATGAAGTAGAATACAATGTGGGCAAACTAGTTTGTACTAGAGTACACAATAAAATGAAAAGAATGCCAAGTAAATGCAAAGATATGGAAGGAACATTTATTATGTTCCTTCTTGACATATCCTTCTGGATTACTTTGGGAGAAAAGGGATAATAAAAATAGAATTAAATCATTACAAATTAATACTGTAATTAAAAAGAAAAAGAAATAGAAGATGCTTTATCGCTATGTGGTATGATAAATCAGAAACAATGTAATTGTTTTAATGAAACCAAATGAAGAATGATTTGTTTCATAAAATCTATCAATAATGAGATCAATACACCAAAGAAGAAAGTCTAGGAAAGAATGTATTTGATTAAAGAACAAGTCTTGATTATAAATTCAGTTAGATGGGACAGTTTATTATATAAGTTATCGCTGGAAATATTTTTTTAAGTGCCAAGGAGATGCAAATATTTGAATCACTGCTGCATTATTTAAACAAGGAGAGCTGATGGTGTGACATAATCATTGTAAGAAAATGGCAACATGCAATGAAAACTCAAGGGCTGAGTACTCTCAAACATTCTATCATTCCATCCCCATGTGAACCATGGGCTTCACTATTAATTCCTCTGTCCATTTTACAGTTGAGGTAACTGAAAAGTGATGAAATTAGATACCTCGAACATAGTCACAGAGCTCCTGGGGGTGAGAGCTTAGGCCCCCATTCTTGATCTCCATATGCCATATATTTGCATGTGACTTATTATCTTACCTATCCTTCTACAAGAGTATTCATTTTAGTGACTAAAACATAAAGGTTTACCTGATAATTTTTTAACCAAATCAAGTAAAACCTGCATGTACCTAAGTGTGATGTCTAAATTAATCAGGATGAAGATTCCAAATTCTTATAATATTGAAGTAGTGATTATACCATGTATAAGTTACAGATGCACATAATATTTTCAGAATTTAATGGACTTAAAATATAATATCAGTTGTTGTGAAATAGAAAACCTGCAGCATTGACATGATGCCACATCAAGAAGCTCTTCTACCGTATTTGATATAAGTAATACAGTGTCTTTTGTCAACTCTTACCAAATACTTTGTTTATCTAGCTACTTTAGCTTCTAGTAAGTAGTATGTATTTAGCTCCCCATTATAAGATGAGGAAAATTTGTCACCATGAGCAAGGGATATGATGCAGCACTTCAATCAGCCTTTCATTCTTTCCTACGTTCACTTGAATCAAGTGACTGAAACTTGTAGGCACATTTTGTTCTCACTCCGTTTCCTTTAAAATAGGCCCCATCACACCATGATATCTCTAAAACTAAAACTGAAACCCATAAAAGAGTCAAAGTATGTAGATTTTGGTTTAAAAAAATTGTGAGATGGATTTACATTTCCCAATGCTGAGCAAAACTTAAATGCCTCCTCAGATCTTTGTTCTGTAATTGAAGTTACTCTCTTGCTATACAGCCTGCTCAGCTTCCTGAGCCTATCTCCAGTCCCTCATCCTCAACACATACAACCTCTCAAATCCCTCCTTTTGTCTTGTCCCATTTAGCTTTTACCCTCAATTTATTCTCCACTCAGCAATACCCACATTCAGCAGTTACCTGAACTCATCGTCCTTAGCAAACAGTTGAGTCCCCATTTATTATCACATAAGCTCATCATGCAGGGCTCTCTCTCTCCCTACTATAGGATTAATCGTGGTATACCTCTAGGTAAAAAAAAAAAAAATCTGGGAGGGGAAAATAGATTCTGTGTCTTAAAAATATATATATATATTTTCTCCATATGCTACTTATTTATTTATTGAGTCCTAAAATGTTTTCTGAGTACCTACTCTGTGCAAAACACTAAGGAACTACAAGGTATATAAACATGAATAAAAATAATCCATTTTCTCAAGGAGCTTATCATTACGTGTAGGAGAAAAATATGCAAATAATTAGATATATTTGGAATGATGTAAAGGCAAGCAACGTCTTAGTGGAACACTAACTAGCATTATTGGATATCACTAAGGAGTGATATTTGAACTGAGATTTGAAGAAATAATAAAATATCAATAGGTCATAAGAGGAGTTCCTAGAGGGAAAATACTGATTGAAGGATAAAGGAATAACATACAGAAATTCATAGAAATGGAAATTGACTTTCCATATACGTAGAACAGCAAGGAATCCATGTGTCTGAAATCCAGGATGAATCAAGAGATGAGCTGAAACATGCAGGCTGAAAAGATAATATGGTACAAGATCATGGAGAACCGTAAAATAAAGATTTTTAGAACTCACCACGTAAAGAATGAGAGCCATTGGTGTTTATTTAGCAGGAATGTGATATATTCTCTTTACCCTCTTTTCTTTGTTCACATATGCAGTTTACTTTGTTTACAGTACCCTCCAACCATAGTCCCTCCAACTCCCACTCTTTTATCTAGTTAAGTCCTTTAAAGCAGCTTGCTTCACCTCTTCTGCAGGCTTTGCACGGCCACATTTCCCAGGATGGGTAATGCATCTTCCATCTTCTTTCCTAATGCTTAGAGCATATAACTCTGTATGCTTCCTTTATGATAAGCATCTCTATTCTTATTTTGACTTGAATTCAGGAGAATTTCTCATTGGTCTTTGTATTCCTAGTTCCTCTTAGCATGTTTCTTTCCAGGTACTTAATGAATTTTAGGGTACCCCAGAGCTATGTTTTGGAAAGATAGCTTGTCATCAATAGAGGAGACCATGAACTGGCAACAATAAAACTAGGGATAATAGCTACATGGCCACTGTATTGGGATTGTAAGAGAGCAAAATGAGAAGGTGAACAGAGTTTTGAAGAGGGACATCAATGAGGGAACGTCAGCTTAGAAGCTGATTGGGTAGAGCAGAGGCATAAGTTCTGAGTTGAAGATAACCTTAAGTATCTTTTATGCCTTATCTTTTATGGAGATGGTTTTGCTGCAGGAAGATGTTTGATATGCCTGTTGAAGCATCCAATTTTTTTAGATACCTAGAAGACATAATCATTTTGTCCTTAAAACAGAAATGTGGTCTACTGATTCTTTTGTGTACAAACCTAAAAATTATCCTTCAGCAAGTTTGATTTGTTTACTGCGAAGAGTCCGTTACAGTGACAAGAAAAATCAACAGAGAAATAAATGTATACCTAATCCTATTTTTTTTTTGGAAAGAAACAATAAGTAATTTTTCCAACTAATCTTATGGTCTGGGTGTTGAAAGTTTAAAGCTCTGTTTAGATCTTTCTCAGCTGATTCACAATCATGTGTTATTTCTCTCTTGCTTTTCTACAGTATGCTGTCTGGCTAGTCCTCTGGGTTACCTGGAATGTGTTTGTTATCTGCTTCTATTTGGAGGCTGGGGACCTCTCAAAGGTAATTTACCCTTTGATTTGTCTATGTCATAAGTAGTATGTTAGCAGGCAGAGATCCACCCTCTTCTTGTAACTTAGAGGGATGTCCCATGATGGCAAATTGAAAGGTGTCCTGATTAATATCTCTGCATTTCTACCATCAAAAATACATTTGTTATATCACAAAAAAATAGGCTTTTATGTTTTTAAGTGATACTAGTATAAAATATTGATTTTTATAGTGATCCTGTTCATGCAGTGTGCTTTTGAAATATAGACGCATTAGATATTTTTGAAGCAGAATAAGAATTATTTTTTCTGAGAGCTAAAATCTGGAAAGAGATTTTTTGAATGACTTAGTTTGCTTATTACTCTGCTAGATATTTTCCTGGTTGGACCCAAAGAGCAATGAAATAATTGCAGAGCAGTAGGTTTTAGTTAAACAAAATTGCTCTTTTAGATGGATATGATTTAATATACATATGAATAAACATTTTCTTCTAAAATATTCTGGGAAAAACTTTAAATGCTTGCTTTTTTGATGAGGTTTGTTTTGCACTGAGTGGTTGGATTTTTAAAAAAATTTTGCTGTTATATTGTTAATATTAGGGCCTTTCCTATTGAAATAATGTAGCTTTAGATCTCTAAACCAGCATCCTTCTTTTACTGGAATGCAATTAACAGCAAACAAAGAAATGAGTAGTAGTAATGCGTAATGAGTCAAGGTAGTAGGAAATCTTGCTTGAGAAGTTGATTTCACATTAACTTTAAAAGCCAGAGCTTGTAAAATGTTTTTACCTATCACTTATTAGAACAGAAGAGCCCTGTATAGATTCTGACATTTTTTTAAACCCAGAGTTTATAACCTGCATTAAAAGGCTAAAAATAAAAAATCCCCAGGAACTCCCTTTGCAGGGGTTAGGGGTGGGGGAAACTTACAACCTTGCATACAAGACTTTCTCAAAACATTCTGGGTATTTCACTTATCATTTAACTGCAAATTGTGGCTTTCAAGAAGAGATAATCATTTGTTTTTATTTAATGTAAAAGAGGAAAGATAAAATAAAGGCCTGACATTCTGGTGTGAGATAGAAGACTTCAGGGGGCCTGCGGTTTTATGATCAGAACTTGGACAAATCTTTCCTGTAACCTTCTGCAAATTCTGCCCCAGCCGATGGCATTTCAGTACGTTCCTTATGGCAAACAGCCCTTTCAGGGAAGTGCTGTGATGGATGAAAAGAAACCATTCAGATGGCTCTGGGAGGGACACAGGCAGGATTGCTGATTAAAACCCAACATTTTCCTCCCTGTAAGAAAAACCTACATGGCTTACCCAGGACTTGACTTCCTGGCCCATTTAGCCATCTCTGCTGCTCTATGATCCAATCTATTCAAAGATATTCCACAGAAGAGTGACTTTTAAAACCTTAGGCAGATATTCAGGCATATTGACTGAGTCGGTCATATATTCATACATATATATAAATGAGATTAGAGCCAAGCTGGCTGCAAAATGTTCTGTAGTTGTGCCCACTGCTGTGCATGAGGACTGCAGGCATAGAATAAAACTTATTATCTTATGACTCTGGAAATGGCCTTGAAACCACAGTGAGGGCAAATTCTGAAACTTTACAGTACGGGGGAATTGAGACCCAAAGGGCTAAGAATTCTACGAAAGCACAAATGCCTCTTGGCAATGAAGCAGTTAATGCTTCTTTTCTTTTAATTTTAAAAACCAAGGCTAGACTCTGCAGAGACATGAAAATTTAATAATTTCCTTTTAACAAATAATCTAAAGAAAATCATAAAGGGCAAAGTTATATAGTTATGTGTGTTGAGTGGTTCCTCCATTTCCCACTCTAAAGGATCTAAGAAAGTTGTATCACACCATTTAATTCTTTAGCTGCTGCAACTGCCTCACATTCTTCAAGTAATACAGTGACAGAAAGAAACAATGGTGATTGAAAAATGTACAAATATATGAAAACTCGAAAATGGAACTCCTCAAACTGCTGATAATAGATTAAAGAATTTAAACCACTGTTTTTCTCACCCCACCAAAAGAATAAAATAGTTTGAGTGTGTCTGCCATATGAATGGGTCAGTTTTTTAGTGACCAAAAGGCACATTCAAGAAATAGAATCAGGAAGCAATTGCTGTGGTATTTATATATGTGAAAAAGGTGTGTTTATTACCATAAAATATTTTGTAAATAAGTGATTGCTTAATAGTGAATATTGGGAAGAAGTAATAATAAAACAAATGAGCGACATTAGGGCAAAAATTAGTTAACTATTTAGAGTTTTAAAATTTGTGTTGGCATTTTCCACAGTAGTCTGCATTTTCTATTGGACTATGCTCATGAGCAACAAAAACAGACTTTAGAGTATTTAAACAACCTGGTGTATACTTTTAGTATTGGGATAACTTAATTACAAGAATGTGATTTTGAGTTTCAGTTTTCTTTTGTAACCTAGTAGTTGTATAGTTAATATATTTTGCCCATACAATATTCTGTGTAAATCAAATATTATTATTATAATTTCAATTAATATAGGTCAGTTATTTACCCCCCTTAGAGTTAGGAAAAAATAAAACCAATAATCAACTTTTTAAAAATTTCATCTCGGGAAGCAGCTGTGGCTCAATCAGTAGGGCTCCCGTTTACCATATGGGAGGCCCCGGATTCCCGGGGCCTCCTGGTGAAGGCAAGCCCGCCCGCACGGCGTGGTTAGCTGACCCAGCGAGCACAAGCAGCAAGGGGGGGATAAATGAATAAATAAATAAAATCTTGGGAAAAAAAAAAAAATTCATCTCAGTCAAATTAACAAAATGATGGGAAAATAATATTAAGTAAAGTATAGTATGATAGCAAGAAATAAACACATTCATTGCATAATAATCATTTCCACATTGCTTTAGTGATTTAGATATTAGTGTTGTAGCTAAATGTCCTAAACCATCCTAAAGTTAATTTCCTGGGTTAGTATTAGTTTGTAACCCAAAGTATCTGCTAACTTTGAGGCAATTTGCCTTTGAGCATTAAATCTGATCTGGGCTATTGGATCAATAATTTTGAGAATGCTTCATGTAAATAGTCTTAATAGTCTGTTGTATTATTATAGGCAGTTGTGATTCTCTTGATCATATGTTAAAGAGAGAGACATGTGAACTAATCCCAGCCATTAACTGAGTTGAGTTATTTTGAAAGGAGAAAATATAGGCTATTTGTTCTTTACTAATTTTTAACTTCAATGTTCATAGCATTTAAAAGGAAAACAAGCATAATATGTTAATTCACTAATAGGTTCATCATCTGGGAAAATTAAATTTACATACTAATTTTTTGAATAGTAACATATAGGTAAAAGCCTTACTGGTCTCATGATTTTCTGCAAAATATGATGCCTAATTCATTGTGATACAATTGCAAATTTCTCCTAGGCCAAAATTGTATTCTAGTACTTTTCTTTATATGGCTATTTTGAGATCTCAGTTTCTACTAGAATAAGGCATCTATGTTTAGAAATACAACAATAAATTATAGAGATGAAGGAGTAACCAAGGGATTATTTTACAGTTAAAACAATCCAATTTGTTTTATTTAATCCTTTGAGACTAGGGATGTGGGTGCATATCTCCGAGGTTTCATTTTATTACCAGAAACTTATCTAATCATTGTCCAAAGCCATTGATTACACCTATTGATATGCATGTTTCAGAATGAACATACTGAAAATCAACTTCTAGGAAGCTGTTACATTTTAATAATGTTGATGGTAGTTTCTGAGATGTAGACATAAATTGTCGTTTTTAAAAATTTGCTATATATGAGAAAAGCTAAGTAAGAAAGTGGCCTATTTTAGCTTTGGTCATCACAATTGCACTCTTGTGAATGTAAAAGACAGGAATATATATGTGATATAAAGGCAGTGGTCACCAGAGGTTCTGATGGGAGGGAGAAGGAAGAACAGGTGTAACATGAGGACATTTTGGGGACATTGGAATTGTCCTGCATGACACTGCAATGACAGATACAGGCCATATACATTTTGTCATAACCTATAAAATTGTGCGGGGCAGAGGGTAAACCATAACGTAAACTATAGGCTATGGATAGTAGCAGTGCTTCAATATGGGTTCATCAGTTGTAAGAAATGTACCACACTAATGAAGGATGTTGTTAATGTGGGAAAGTATGGGAGAGGGAGGGAGTGGGAAATATGGGAACTCCCTATATTTTTAATGTAACATTTATGTAATCTAAATCTTCTTTAAAAATTAAAAAAAAATTTTTTTTTAAGACAAGAAGATAAAATTCTTCTTGCATGGTAGACAGTAGAGAACAAATCCTTAAAACCAGATGTGAGTGCTTTGTGGAATAATGTACTGTTGCACCAATCTAATTTTATTCCTTCTATAACAAAATGTATGACCTTTAAAAGATATCTGATATTTGAATATTTTCTGCTAATAAAATCAATGTATGTATCAAAACTTGCTTTTATGACCACATATGGAGAAAAGTTATATGGAAAGAAACCTCCTATACTTATTATTATTTGAATTAATACTATTCTTCAATTATATAGGAAATATTTATGTAATTTCCAATAATAAAATAATACCTCTGATAATTAGTGTAAGACTAAACAAAGATCAAGTGGACAATCTTGGATTCATATTTTGTAGTTTGCTTTGCTTATTGTGAAATGTATACAGTTAAGAAAAATTACATTTCTAAACTAATTAGAAAACTTTTAATTTTCTAGAAATCAAAGTAGATTTTGCTTTAGGAGGTAGAGTAAAATATTCTACATGTTATTAAGAATCAAATATATATAATTCTGTCCCAAATCTAAGAATGAACCAGCATGTTTTAATTTATTCAAACTGCTACAACCTTTGTTTCCTTGGTTTCCTTGATAATGCAGTGGGTTTAAGTGTTTCTTTTCTTGTGTCTTCATCTTTTTTGTTGTTATTTTACTTTTTACACTTCCTTTTCATATCCCTAAATTGAGTGATAGGGTCCTCAAATCTTTCTACTTTTCTGTCTCCTTTCTTTTACTTGAAAATGTCATCTACTGTCATAATTTTCATCTCTACATATAATATATCTACCAGATTTATATCTTCAGTCCCGACCTTGTTGCTAGGCCAAAATCCCATCTCCAACTACCTGCTGGTGTCATGTCAATTCCATTGTCACCTTAAATTCAACATGTCCAAAAGGATTTATCATCATCTCCAAAGAGTCCAACTTATTTTATTCACTTCTAACTCATTCATAGAAGAAAAACAAGGTAAAATTCATTTCAAAAAATGAATAAAAAAGGAAAAATAATTACTTTTAAATTTGCTACAGGTAACTTCACAGATTAACCATTAAATGATTCTTGAAATATATATTTGTACCATTTTGAAATGATATGCATTTTACAGAGAATTATCATGACCTTTACAGTGATGAAACCTCATAAATTTTTACTACATGTGTGCAGAATATTTGCTGATACTTACAAAATGTTAGTTAAGTGAATATTTTTACTCTCAGTGGAAATAAAGGGTTTGTTGTACCTTGTGTATCAAAAATATTTATTATCCAGAATGCTACAAACAACGATCAACTTCAAGAGTCAAGTTTTGGGTCTATTTTGGCAATGAATAGGGATTTGTTAAGCTGAATTTTTGCATGTATGTATCTATATATCTAACTATATCATGTTTGTGTATATATTCTGCAAACTTCAGACAATAACACATTGAAAACAGAAGAGATTAGCTGCTGAAGATGCTAAACTCTAGAAGCATTTGCTGATTCTTTTGGGGGCAGAAGGCTAAGAATCCAGGCTTTGAACCTCTAGGCTATTATTTGGAGATGTTCAAGCACATGGACAATTTTCCTATTTAGATATTTGCTGAACTCTGAAGCTGCGCATAGTAGAAGACTAAAACTATGAGTGGAAAAACTCTAAAATACATAATGAGTTTTGTTTGCCATCTTGCAAAAGATTTATCATAGTTAGAAGGGGGTCCCTACAGAATAAACATGGCTCAGAGTTGAAAAACCTAGAGAGCCAGAGGTAAACCAGATATAAATTGAACACTACCATGGCTGAAATATAGGTCCAACTCAACTTAGTCCTTGATTGAAATAAAGTGAGCAGCCACTACTTATCTGTCTAGTTGAAGGGATGGGGAGGCATCTGGAGAGAAAGATAGCATTATCTTACACCTTTAAAATTGATGTCAGGCAATTGAAAAGTATTAGACATGCTAAAAGTGAGAATCTCATGACTGAAAGTGAAGAAAAATAGACAATTTACTCAGACCCGGAGGTAATTCAGATATTGTAATTACAAGTACTTTAACACACACACACACACACATACTATATAAAACACACACACACACACACACATATATGAAAATAAAGGGAAAAACTTAAGATACTAGACTCAGATAAGAAAATTTATTCCCAGAGTGTTGGGATCTATAAAAAGAACCAAAAGGAAATTCTAGAACTGAAAAATAAAGACATCTAAAAGTAATAACTCATAAAGTATGTTTAAAAGCAGAGTAAAAGGAATAGAAGAAAGGAGTAGTGAACTGGAGATGGGTTCATAGAAATATCCAAACTGAAGCACAAAGTGGTTACAAAACAAAAAATGAAAGAAGAAATATATAGAAAATTATTTAAAAAAACATATGGAACTCAGTGAAAAAGTTCAATATACTAATAATTGAATTCTCAGAAGAGGAAAGACAAAATTGGATGGAAGCAATATTTGATGTGATAATGACAGAGAATTTTCTAAACCTAATGAACTACATCAACCCACAGATTCAAGAAAGCTTTTCTGACCTCAAGTGGAATAAATACCAAGAAAACCATGCTGAGGTAAAGATAAATAGGACAGCTGAATATCAAAATCAAAGAGAGAATCTTAAAAGCCACCGAAGATAAAAGACCCTTTGACTTAAAGGAACAAAAAAAGATTTAAAATTGACTTTTCAACAGAAACAGTTAAGCCAGAGGCAAATTGAAAGTCATGTTTAAATTGCTTTAATTATACCAACCTAGAATTTTATGCCCTGTAAAAAGATTCCTCAACAATAAAGGCAATGAGAACCATTAGATTCATCACCTATAAACATGCACTAAAATAATTATTAAGGGGAATTCTTCAGGCAGAAGGAAAAATATCCCAGAGAGAAAAAATGTAATTTCAGAAAAAATGACAATAGCAGAATAAAATTAATATGTGAATAAAACTGAATACAAATAACACACTGAAGTGCATGGCAACAATAACACAAAAGGTTGAAGAAAGTCAAAAGTTAAGGTTAAGTTAATGGTAAAGGCAATTTTTGTATTAAACTATAATATTTCAAGAATTACTAATTTCCAGACTAACTCCTAAAGGAATTCATAATTCCCCCACAATGAGTATAGATAAAAAAGAAATAAATAGTAGAATGAATTGAATAATCCAAATAAAGTTAAAAAAGAAGAAAACAATAACAAAAATTAGGAAGGTCAACAAGAAGAAAAATAACAAGATGCATGCTATAACTCGAAATGTATAAATATTTAAGTTAAATGTAAATAAACTAAACATTCCAATTAAAAGACTAAGACTATGGGCCAAAGAGGTGGGAATGGAGATTATAATACATTTTGAACACAATAAAAATGAATTATGACCAACAAAATGTTGGGGGTATGCAGCTAAAGATGTGTTTAGAGTAAAATGTATAACCTTAAACAGAGACAGTAGAAGAGAAGAAAGAAATCAGTGATCAAAGTTTCCATATCCAGAAGGTCATAAAAGAATACCAATTGAAACTCCCAAAAAGTATGTTTGAAAATTGAAGATGAGAGCAGAACTCAATGTGCATAAAACAGAAAAATAATTAAGCCACAGTTGGTTCTTTGAAATGTTAATGAAATTGATAAAAACCCTAACAAGTGTGATCATGAAAAAAATACATTTAACTAATATCATAAATGAAACAACTGATTTAAAAAGAGGGTATATTACAAACAACTTCAAGCCAATATGTTTGACAATCAGGATGAAATGGACAAATAATTTGCAAAACACATATTAAAATATGTTTAAAACCTAACTACTCCTAAATGAATCATTAATCAAAATCTTTTGACAGGACTAAACAAAACAAAACTCTATATCCACATGGCTTCATTGATGAGTTCATCTAAATATTTAAGAAAGATTTAAAATCTTCAGAGAATAGATAAAAAGTATTGCCTCACCTCTTATCTTATGAAGACAATATAACCTCGCCTCCTGGAGACAGGTGAGATTGTCAAATAACCTACAGATTAGTGAACTGAAAACAATAATATAAACAAGAAAAAAGGACAAATGCTAAATATCTTCCCATAACTTTATAAATAATTATATGAAATTAATTTTCAGTGTAAATATTTATTTACATTTCCATGTCTCCTATGATACTTCAGTTTGCTAAAAGTCTGTAAGTCATCATCACTATTCAGGGGATTGCCTGCCACAGAACTAGCACATTGCAATGTGGAATTGTCGAATGAATTAAGAGCATTTAGATGTTTATAAAACACCCCCCCCCCTTTTGAGGTACTGGGGGCTGGGCATTGAACCACTGAGCAGCATCAGCTTCCTGAGTTGGGTTTTTTTTTGTTTTTTGTTTTTTTTTGCTTTTTCAGAAGGCACCAGGAACTGAATCTGGGACCTCCTATGTGGGAGTCAGGTGCTCAACTGCTTGAGCCATATCTACTCCCATAAGTAAGCTCTTTTGATACATAATAAAACAAATGCAATAAGTTTCTCTTACCAGCATATTTTAATTATTTGTTTACCTAACCGTCCCTTCTTCAAGGTAAGGATCATGTTTTATTCATCCTCAGGACTAAGGGATATAAGAACATATGAACAAATCTCATTGGAAGAAAATCAAATGTTAATTGAATGGATTTCAGTAATTGTCTAGATGAACCAAATACCACTGAGGCTTTCTCCTCTGCCCCCATGCTGTGGATAATGAGATCTATGCCTCCCGTTGCTGGTTCAGCACTCTGTGATGGTAACAACACAAGGAAAGTAATCCAAGCAGCAGGCCATCAAGATCAGTGGTTTTCAAAATGAGTGACTGTATGAATCACCTGGAGATTTTTTTAAAATGCAGATTTTGATATATTTGGAGTGAGGCCTGAGTTGTTTCATTTCTAACAAACTCCTAAGCTATGACAATCTTGTTGATTTTTTAACACACTATGAGAAGTAAGGATGAGATTACTCTAAACTTTTACACAGAGTACAGGAGAATTCTTGATTCTGGCTGTCCTTTGAAGCAGGGATCCCAGTGTAGATCTTGATATTGGAGCATAAATAATTTATTCTGATTTATTACCTAATACTGACTCTGACCAACCAAGGTAGCAAGAGGTAAAGCTATAAAAGAGAGCTCTGGGGAGAACTTTTGCTTAAATTAATCCTTTAATACCCAAGTGATTCTCATCCTTCCTGTCTGGAAAAACCCCTTCTAGCTAACTCTACACACCTTTCACCAAAGTGGTGCTAACTAGACCATGAGTGACCATGTCTCTAATTTTTATTTACATCAAAAAATCTTTATTATAACTGAATTTCTAGAAGTTAAGGGTCCTATTCCAAGGGCAGCAAAGCTGCTATTTGCCCAGTGCAGCTTTGATTGAAAATTACAACTCATTCTTTGTATTTCCACTGGGATTTCACCATCCTTACCCTTGTGGTTAAAACAGTGTAAACCATTTCACAGTTTTGCTGTTTCCTATGACTAGTTGAGTCTTTTTCTCACTTTTTACAGGAGCTAGAATATATTTACAGCTTTTCTTACTCTGCTTTCATTTATACTGGCTTACTTTGATGTCTTTCCTTCTTTCAGATCTCCCCTCCAAATGCCCCCTCTGGGTGTCAAGAACCTCATCCTTTCTTTTGTAGAGCTTAAAAGAATGTGGAGTGTTGAAGGGTTTCCATGAGCAGTAGCAAAGTCTTGGGGCATGAGCAAACACAACTGCTGGTCTAAGATGCATAGGCACCAAGCATGTGCACTGTTGGTAAGAAGGCCCTCCCAGAGAACAAACAAAACAGGCAACCTGAGCAGCTCGCTGGAATAACAGAATGGTCTCCATGTATTAACTTGGCTCCCATGGGTCTCCATGTTGCTGGTCAAGTTCAGTGTGACAGCCTCATGGTGCTGACTCATTGTCCAGGTTCAGCCACTCATTCAAAGGCTCGCCCTCTCCAACCACCTCCTGCTCCTTCCTTTCTGAGAATGAACTTGTATGGTTTTATCTATTCTTTTTTTCCAATCTATTATTGAGAAAAACTATGTGCAGTTTGTTTTGCCCAACTTTCTTTTTCAGTAGACTTTTACTTTCTCTGACAAATCAAAAGCTTTGGTTTCAAAGTTATTATTTCTGATGTGGACTTTGAGAGGCTTTTTTGGAAGTAAATAATAATAATAATAATAATAATAAAGCACTAACAAATTCTTTCTTTTTGGGTACCTGCTTTAAAAGTTGGTAATGCTATTGGAAGCAATGAGGATGTCTCTAATTCATAAGAGAAAATTTGCAAAAAGTAAGTATGAAAAATAAAGGCACATGGATTAATATTCCAAGATAGTATCCTGCTGGAAATAAAATGAAAGTAGATACAAATACAGTCTAAGCAACTGCTTTCCCCATTTGTATCCAAATCCTAGTCTATGGAGATCAATCTAGAACAGTTATTCTATGTCCAAATTAAACAGCTATGCTTCTATAGGTTTATTATTTACAGAGCCATGTACAACTACAAGACATGTTTACATTAAGAGTTCTATTGGTTTAAATTTAGAAATATTTGAAATTTAAACAGTTTAGGAAACCACTGCAATTTTTTAAAACCTTTTGGAATAATTGGTTCAGATTGGAATTATCTCCTATTAAGATGGCCCTTAGATCCTGGATTAACATGGTCCCTAAGCTCCTAGGAAGCTCTCAGTCTATGAAGACCTTATCAAAATCACCCCAGACCTGGCACTGCAAACCATCACCCTGACATGAATCCTGGAACTCATTTGGAATCTAAATTGCATCCGCCACAGACAAATGAATTTTAGAGGGCAGAATGTCAATTTCTTTGCCTGAGGATTCACCGAGGGACAACTGATACTTTCATTAATTGGAGAAAATCATATAAAAATACAACTCAAGGGATATTAAATAGTGGAATAATTCTTTTTTTTTTCCTACTTCTAGCATCCAGAGTTACTTGGCCAGAGACAGTAAATAGAGTATTTTCCATGTTTTTCATATAACAAACCTACTCTTTTCTGCCTGTACTTAAAATTTACATTGAAAATGCAGTTAAACCTTTAGATTAGTAGTTTGGTACACTATAGGTAACCAGGGAGCAATGTTCAGTAAATACCATGCTATTAGATGCAAAGCAATACAAAGGAAATTAGAGATTATTTAAATCTCTTTCCTTATTGAGACTTGCATAAAGAAATTTTGAAATATTTAAGATGCTTTCAGTTCCAACATAGCACTGAACATGTTACTTGTCCTCGTCCTTTATAAAGATAATATTTTCTATTTTTAATAAAACGCAATGTGGATATAGCCACTGCAATCAGAAAATCAGCATAGATGGGTAAAAAGAGGAGAATGACTCACTAATAAACAGCCATTTTTAGAATATAATTAGCTTTTATTTCTCATTAGCACATGGGATCTGCTAGAGGGATGAGTCTAATGGTAATTGTAGGACTCCAGGGTTTTCACACTCATAGGTAGTGTAATATATAAAAGTGAAGTAATGAGGAGGTATTTCAAGAAATGCCATCTTTTTCATAGTGCAAAAACTAGGCATTATGTAGCAAGGCAGCTGCATTGATACCGTGGGGACACTCTGTTCCTTTTCTGCTCCGACAGAAAAATCTCTAGTGACAGGTTCTCAAATCTTTTATTTGAATCCCAGGCAAGAATGAGTTTGGCGCTCTCAATTAGTCCCAAGAGGGGAACCAATATCACACAATTTGGCACAATCTGCAGTTGCTCCTGGAGAGATGGGCAGCTGGACAGGCTCTCTGAGGGGCTGTGACATCCCTGGCAGCCCTCCGGGACATGATTCATCAGCATAGCCTGGAGAATGGATGGACTCGAGCTTGTGCACTCAGACTTTATGAGCACTAAAATTAATCCATTAAGCATTTTTTACACCCAGACCCCCCACTACTTACTTCTTAACACATTTATATACTACGTTAACTGCGGCATCATGGTGTGCTGTGTAATGAATCCATTCTTCTTGTCTTTTTGCTTCCTGTTTCCTTCTTCTCATGAAAAAAAGAGAGCTGAGTTTAATTTTACCAAATAGCCAAATAATTAGTCCTGCTGGAAATTTTTCTCTTTAAATCATCCCTCAAGGAATATAAAGCCAAAAGCAAAGTTTTGAACACAAAGGTGGCATAATATTATTCAACAGACATAATGAATGTGAATGTACAATGTGAAATGCCATAAAGTATTAATTGCTTATGAACTAATGAGAAAAGAACATTGTGCTACTTTCTTCTACCCTAGAAGAATGGGTCCAAGTCCATTGTTTATTAAGTTATAGCAGCTTTACAGCTTTCTTTTATAAAGATGAAAAAAAAAAAAAAACACAACACATTGTAAATGTGATTTATAAGGGCTGTAACATTTTCCAGGTTTAGATCACTTTCCTGGTTGTAAGCATTTTATTTTCTGAATGATTCTATTCTCTTGAGTATTGAGCAAGATCAAAATCTCTGTATAAGGGCACTAAGTGACATGATTCCATTTGGAAAACATTATCAACAGTCAAGCCTAAAATGCAAATGAAACACAAACTCTAGTATTTTCCTTGATAACTATGGGATAACTAAATCTGAAGATTTATGATGATTGAAACAGGAGAGAATAAAATAATTGCATAGTCAGAAATAAGGAGAAACTGGAATGGTTTTGACCATAAATATCATAAGTATATTGGCACTATAAAAAGCTCTTATGATGAAATAAATGTGAATTATTACAAGAGCATTCTCAATGAAAATGAAAGAATTTGGTTTGAGAAGCCCATATTTTCCCAGGGTACTTTGTAATATATATCATCATTTGACCATATTGGTAGACAAATTTCAAGTTACATTCTCCCAGGATGTGTTAAAAGCAACAGATGACATGAAAAGATGATCCTTTGAGCAGGATGTGCAGTCAGGCAGTCTGTGACATCTAGACCCTCAGATCTCCAGGGTACATTCGTTCTGTGTTTATTTTATCTGAAGCTGTCTACTCACTCAAGGAGGTTGCCCTTTACCGAGAGAGAAAGGCTAGTCTTTGAAATTCACTACAATTGCTATCCTCAGGATTTTTAATGATTGTTTGTTTGTTTAATTGATAAACTACCTTAAAAGGGAGGAAACTCAAATTTATGCTTAAATGTTCCTTTAGGAAAGCATACATAAACATTTTGGAAAAATGTTTTTTAAAATTAACATGAAAAAAGCAAACTGCCATCTTTGATACCTATATTAGTCGGCCAAAGGGGTGCTGATGCAAAATACCAGAAATCTGCTGGCTTTTATAAAGGGTATTTATTTGGGGTAGAAGCTTACAGTTACTAGGCCATAAAGCATAAGTTACTTCCCTCACCAAAGTCTATGAGGGTTCCAGCTACGAGGGTTCCAGCTCCCTGGGTTCCTCTCTTCCCAGGGCTTGGTTGTTTCCAGGTTCAGCTGCTTGTTCTCTCCACAAGGCCAGCTGTAGATTATCAGGTGAATGGCTTGTCTCTTTTCCTGGGGCCTTCTCTACTTCCTCACAACAAAGCTCCTCTGGGTGCTTACTTCCCTGGGCTCCAGCATTACAACTCAGCATGAGAACTCCAACTCAAAACTCCAACTAACTCCTCTGTTCTGCTGTATAGTTTTATCTCTGAGTCCCTGCCCACCAAGGGGCCCTAATTATAATTTAATCACGCCAAGAGGAACAGGCCAGTTTACAAGCATAATTCCAAAAATACATTACAATATTCAAAAAACCTTAAATCAGTAACAATGCAAGTACAAAATCATATAATAATCAGTTTAAAGAAATACAGTTTGTCTTGGGGCAAAGTCCTGTCTGCTGTAGACCTCTGAAACTTAAGTCTGCTTCCAGTACACAAATGGACAAAGGATAAACATTTTCATTACAATAGGAGAAATTGGGAAGGAAACATGAGTCATGGATCCTTTACAGTTCAGTAAACCTGCAGGACATCCTCCATTCGATTTCAAAGTCTGAGAGTCATTTTTAAGATGATGGTTTCTTCTCCTTGGGGCCACATGGGAGCCCACCTTTCCACAAACTTACCCAAAGGCCATTTTCTTGGTTCCATCCTCATCAAGCATCTGGGTGTCATCCAAGCTCCAGACTTTACCCTCCAAGAGTGTTGGGGAGATGGCCACACCTTACCCAAACACTGTGTTAGAGTCTTAGCCCCCTAGTACAGTGAGGCGAAGACAACATTCCCCCTAACCTTTGGCATACAGGCTCAACCCTCTCAGAGCAATGAGTTGACCACCTGGCCTTCCCTAATCCATGGGGGACAGGCCCACCCATTTCAGACCTATGGGGCATGGACCTCAACCTCCCTAAACCTTGAGGAATGTGCTCCACCCTCTCTGCACCCTGGGGTGGCAAAACTCTCCCCGAACATTGGGTGGGAACATCCACCCTCTTCAACAGCTGGGGCAAACTCACTCTTTCTATACACATGGGTGGGGTTCCTCTCTTGGCCCAAGGCAATGTCTTAATTCCAGATCTTAGCTTTCATGGTTTTCTTCTTAAAGCTGTTTCTCCTTCAATCTCTCCTTTCCATGTCTGTTTTAGTCCAAGCTGACAGTCGTTTTGTTCATAGAGCACTCCCAAAAACCTTGTTGGTTTAACATGCAAGAAGCCATCAGACATTAAGACTTTCCATAAGCCTTTCCAAGATAACTGCACCTTCAATCCTGATTTACAAGTTCCAAGTTTAGTTAAGTCCTCAAATGGGACACTATCATCTGAGAGCTTGATTTCCAGAGGCTTGGAACTTCCAGAATCAGTTTCTGTTTTTTTTGTGCCCAAAAGTTCAGTCCTCGGTATGTCTCTCTTGTCTATTATTTTGCTATAAGCTGCAAGGAGAAACCAAACTACATTCTCCAAGTTTACTTTGGAAAGTTTTTCAGCTAAATGCCCAGGCTTGCCATTTTCAAATTCTGCCTTCCATAAAACATCAGGAGTCAATCTTGCTAAGTTCTCCGCAACTTTAAAACATGTTTCATTTGCCTTTCCTCCCATTTCCAATAATATTTTCATCATTTACTTCTAAGGCATCATAAAAAGTCTCTTCAGTGTCCATATTGCTGTCAACAGTCTCTTCAAAGAGATCTAGGCCTTTTCCATCAAGCATTTCACAATTCCTCCAGAAAATACCCCTTAACCCATTTATAAACTGTTCCATCATTTTGGTAATTGCGAAAGCACTTCCCCATTCTCTGGTACAAAATTCTGTATTAGTCAGCCAAAGAGGTGCTGATGCAAAATACCAGAAATCTGTTGGCTTCTATAAAGTATCTTTACATTTAATTTCCAGTATTTTCAGAGTGTAACCTCAGTTTATGTGCCAAAATTACATACTTAAATCACTGCTAGATATTAGTTTTCATTGTTATTCCAATTCTTCTTCAGTTTTTTATTTCTATAATTTGTTAATACATTTTCTTTTAGAAACTGAATAATCCTTGTTAAAAATATTTGAACATTATAGGTTGATATTCATATTTGAATGCACTTAAAACAATGTAAAATGACTCCTAATTTTTCCCAGTTTTCTGTAAATGTATGGGGTTTGAATATTATTCTAAATATAATAGAGCACTGGTGACATTGAAGAGGGTAAAATTGATATGATCTGTCATATTTATAAAATGTTACTATGGCTCTTGTGAAAATAATCTGTAGGGAGGCAAGAGTAGCAACAGGAAAATCACTTTGGAAATTTTTGTATTAGTCTACAAGATGCTTTTTGTTTGGGTTGAGGCTGTAGCAGTAGAGGTAGTAAGAAGTATATATGTTGATTCTGTATAAGATTATATCTAGTTATATTCTTGGTATAGTATGAAGTTTGTGCAACAGGATTTGCTAATGTGCTGGTTGTGGAGTATAGGAGGAGAATGATCTGGGCTACTAGGCTTGAAGTCTAATCCACTAGGAGAGTTAGGTTTTCCTAACTATTGAGATGGGGGAAGACTGGGAGCAGGTTTGGGAAATGAGGACAGGTAGTATAAAGAAATAGTCATTAACAATCCAAGTGTCCATCAACAGATGATTGGATAAACAAAATGTGGTATATACAGACAATGGAATGTTATTTAACCATAAAATGAAATGAAGTTTTGAGACATGCTACATGGATGAACCTTGAAGACATCACATTGAGTGAAATAAGCCAGAGAAACACGCAAAAAACATTTTATCATTCTATTTGTATGAAACATGAAGAATAAACAAATTCATAGAGATATAAAATAGATTACAGGTTACCAGGCATCAGGATGGGGGACGTAGAATATGGGGAATTATTGCTTAATGGGTACCAAGTTTCCATTTGGGGTGTTAAAACAGTTTTGGTAATGGATGTGGTGGTGGTAGCACAACATTGTGAATGAATCAACTGAATTATATATTTGAAAGTGGTTAAAATGCGAAATATTATATTGTATGTAGATTACCACAATAAAATAAAAAATTATCTAGCCAAACAACTGCAAGATTAGATTTTTCAGAGCTGAGTAAAGCTAAATAAAGAGCAGAATTTTTCCCTTTCCTAAATGTTGACTTTGTAAATCATCCCAGGATATGTCAGAATTTCTATACCATGTTCAGTGACTTTATGAGCATTCAACATTGGTTGTTTAGTAGCTAATCATACTATGCTTTTAAAATAACATAAAGTTGTAAACAAAATACAAAGAAGCATCAGTCATTATTTTGTCCATGTAATGTCTGAACTGCCTGTAAGACATTCTAAGCAGTGGTGTCAAGTAGACTGTAGGTTATATGCATCTCAATTTTAAAAGAGGTTTTGAACTCTAGATATAAATTTGAGTTGTTAGCATATAAATGAAATTTAAATCCATGTAAACAAATAAGATCCCTTAGAGAAGACGCATAGAGAAAGGATGAGAGTAAAGGATTTTACTTTGGAGCTCTACAAGTTCACAGATCCTGAAGAGGAGGGAGTCCAGTGAAGGAGGCTGAGGGAGAGTGGTCCATGAGGTAGGAGGAGAGCCAGCAGGCTGGTGTTCTAGGGGCTAGGTTAGAAAAGAAAATTAAGATGGAGGGATGATAAATGTGACAACTGTTAACTAGAATGAGGATTAGTAAACTGAGTTTTAAATATGGCAAAGTGGAAGTTATTGTCAACCTTGAAAAAGAGTAATTTCAGTGGAGTGATAGTAAATAAAGCTGAGAGGAGGAAATGGAGACAGTGAGTAAAGTGAGTTCCTTCAAGGAGTGTTGCTGTAAGAAGCAGAGAAATAGGGCTGCTGTTAAAAAGATTTTGGAGAGTCCAGGGAGGTGTCATTGGTTGTTTTGTTGAATGCAGATATTAGGGTATGTTTCTGTGCTGATGGAGAAAATCTAGCGAGAGGGAGAAACTAGTTGGTGCAGGAACAAAGTTCTGAGTAGCTGAGAGAGGATGGGCTTTATTGCCAAAGTGGAATGTTTGGCCTTAGATGGGAACAGGGTCAGCACATCTATTACAAGGAGAAAATGTGGAGCCTATGAGTACAGATGCAGGCATCCCGTAGATGTGCTCCTGAGACAATGAGGAAACTCAGTGTATCAATATGCTTCAGTGAAATAAGTGGTAAGGGGCATCAATTTTGAGTAAAAGAGAGTTAGTATGTTAGGGTTTTAAGAAAAAAGGATAAATGATTTTCCAGTAGTAGTGATACAGATGTGCTGAACCAACAACATGATTTAACTCAGTGTTACTTATGACCAAAGAGACTCACGGAAGCCTGAGTGTTAGAATCAGCAACCATGACTTCAGCCAACACAGCCTTTTACCTATAACTGTTACAGCGTTAGCATCATGCTCTCATGAACCAATTAAGCAAATTAGACTCAGAGAACTAACTGGTGAATAAGGGTGTTTAGCATCAGTTTTCTATATTTGTTTCTTTTTCTTTTCTTTTTTCTTTTCTTTATTAGAGAAACTGTGGGTTTACAGAATAATCATATGCAAAATAAAGGATTCCCATATACTCCCGTTTATTAACACCTTGCATTGTTTTGAAACATTTGTTAAAATTGATCGAAGCACATTTTTATAATTGTACTATTAATTACAATCCATGGTTTAACTTAGGGCTCACTTGTGTAGTACAGTTCCACGGATTTTTTTTAAAAGTTTTATTTCTGCTACCATATATACAACCTAACATTTCCCCTTTTAACTACCTTCAGATTTAGTTCAGTGCTGTTCATTACGCTCACAGTGTTGAACGACCATCACCGCCCTCCATTACCAAAATGTTTCCATCTTTCAAGTAGAAACCCTGTACATTTTAAACCTTGTTTCCTACAGACAAGATTTTAAGTTTTTGTTTATTTTAAAACAAGTTATTAGTAATTGAAAGGCAGTTGTAAGGCCAATTTAATGTACCCTCTCATGGATATAATGAGAAACAGGGGCAAAGTTTTATGTTCAAAGATGTTAAAAAGTGTTAATAGGAAAAAAATTTAGAAACAACTTAAAGGTCCCACAGTAAGTATGTTATGATATATCCGTATGTAGTTTGTTTCATAGTATTTTTAAAATCAGAAAACTAAGTATAAGTTTTCTAATAATAAAGATCATTTGGTAGAAAAGCATTTAGCATAATGGCATGTGAGGCCCTATCTGAAACCCCTTCTGCTCGTCTCCCCAGATCATTCCCTGCCTTGCTTCCCCTTGCTGAGTCCTTCTCTTCAGACTGCTTTTTATGTGCTATTCTCTCTACCCTGCACCCCATGACCCACAAGTCCTGCTCTTCCTGTGGGTCTCTGGTCAAGGGTACCTCCTCAGAGAGACCTCCCTTGAATATTCTGTCTAAAATGGCTGGTTCAGCTCTTGCTCCTCTTACCCATTATTACTTCTAATCATAGCACCTGTCATACCCTTATAACTTTGGGGATTTGAATTTTCACCCGTGTACTAAGAGTACCTAGAACAATGCCTGGCATATAGTAGGTGCTCAAAATGTTTGTGTTGCATAAGGAAATCAATGAATTGATCATGACAATGAAGTGATGATATTGTAATAAACTAAAACTCTACAACGAGATAGCTAGGCTTTGAACTCTGCTCACTGAGAAATATCTCAATTCATTTATATATCAATAAATATCCAGAAGGAACCAGCACAGATGCTTTAAAAAAATTCTAAAAGTGGAGAAGGAACAGAACAAGTAAATGGTAGAGGAGGAACCCAACCACAAAAATGAAGAGGAGCAGATGAAAATTGGAAAAGTTGCTCCCCATTCAGCCAATATGATCATATTCTCTTTTACTCCCATCAGTTCATGAGAAGATGGGGTTGAAGCCTTCAACTTCCCCAGAATGGGTAAAAGAGATATAGAATGGGTAAAAGAGATTCAGAAAGGAAAGTGGAGAAGGACATTTTTCTAAATAAAAATGCAGAGAATCTTCTAATCAGATAAGTACCTCTATCCACTGAGCATGACTCCCAGACTTGCATCAAAATCCTTGTAATTTAAAAACTCTTAACGCACTACTGCTTTCCATTTTACCTAGAGCTTAATCTCAAGGTTAAGCTTTTGCCCTTGATTTAAATGTAGACACCCCCCACCACCAAAGATGTAGCATCTGAGGTCATCAGTGGGGGTTCACAGATTCTAATGGGTAGATAGAGGAAAAGCCACAGAAGCAATGAGCACTTTTGAGAGTTGAGGGCTTTATGTGGGGAAGAAATTGCAGAGGAATTGAGATTTCAGATCCCCCAATTTGAAAACTAATGCTGCTTTAAAGGAAAAAAAAATTACAATTTCACATCTCTGCCTAAAACTGGCCCTGCTAAATCTTACGCCATGTCCACTTTCTTTTAACACATGCACGAAGATATACAAATTGATTTCTTTTCATCCCCATGTGATTAAATGATATCTGGAAAATGGCTGCATGGTGAGATTATTGTAATGCACTTGAGTCACCAATTTTTACAGTAAAGAATGTAAGTTGTTCTTAATCTATTGTTTATTTTTTCAGTTTGAATAATGCAGAATGTTTTAATAAAAAAAGATGAGTAAAAAAAAAAAAAAAAAAAAAAAAAGATGAGCAAATGCTAAGCAGACAGTACCCCATAGTGTGATACATTAATGCAGTAAAAATTGCATTAAAAATCTCCTACAAAGAGAATTAGCCCTGAAAGTATGCACTATATATTTTTCCAAAGCAAATTAAATTTGACTCATATTTCCAAATTTAAATTTTCTCATTTTACTATATCAGAGAACACATGACAAAATTAAACTTTCTTACATATGTGCCTTTTTTAAAGCTTACTGCACACCTCAAATGCTCTCCTCACATCCATCCTGAACCTGCCGAACACAATACAAGATAGAACAAAGTGATGCTTTTTAGAACCATGTTATTATTTTTTTTTTAAAAGAAGCTTTAGATTATACAGATGTTACATAAAATATATAGGGATTCCCATATTTCCCCCCTCACCCTTCCACACTTTCCCACATTAACAACATCTTTCATTAGTGTGGTATATTCCTTACAATTAATGAACACATATTGAAACTCTGCTACTAAGCATGGACTATAGTTTGCATTATAGTTTACACTTTGCCCAGCACAATTTTATAGGTTTTGACAAAATGTATAATGGCCTATATCCATCATTGCAGTGTCATACAAGACAATTCCAATGTCCCAAAAATGTCCCCATGTTACATCTTTAAGCCAGGTATAAGTATTTGCATAGGTTGACATTTGCATTATTTGATTCTAAGCTTCAGCAGAAAGGGGCACATCTAGTGCTTATCACCTAACTGTAATGCTGTGAAAATGGTATCTTCTCTTTGTTTTCAGACTCATTGAATTAAGTGATCACTTTATTTATAATAGTCAACAGTACAATCAGGATGGCATATATGAATTTAGAGGTATCTTGGACCATAGATGGTTTTTAGAACCAGTATTTTTTTTCTCTCTCTTTGTCAGATTTATGATCAAGGTAATGCAATTACCTAATTCTTTTTGCATTCATATAAGAGGTATAAGACAAATGTTTTACTGTAATCCTATATCCAATCCATATATTATTTAAAAGACCATGACTGTAGGAAGAGGAAAATGCAGTTTATATTTTTTATGTCCTTGATGCGTACTTCCTATCTGAGACAAAAAAAGGGGGGGGGGATTAATTTAAGAGACAACTATATTTTATTCATTTTCTGACTTTCTCTTTTCATAAGTTGTAAACTGAAATCATCAGCAGGTAGGCATCCAGTCAAACAAACAAATGTGAACTAAAACTCTGCTCTGTCTGAAGGTACTGCTCCATTTGGTAAAACCTGTAAAATGTGCTCATGGCTTGGAAGATTTATCTTGAGGATATTCCATGATAGGCCTTTTCAAATCTGTCAGATTACAAAGACCAGGGCAGTTCTTGTCATCTGATTCTCTGTCAGAAAGTGACTAGCTAATGACAGAGAAAGTAAATGCAGGAAGTTTGATGGAGAGGTGGGCTTTTTCTGTTGTCAACTATACCCCACATACAAAATAAACTGAAGAACACAATACTCCAATACCATTAATCAGGGTGAAACATGTGGTATAAGGCCTGTCTTAGTTTGCTGGAACTGCTATAACAAATAGCACACAGTGAGTTGGAGTAAACAAAAGCATTTATTGCCTCACTGTTTTGAAGGCTAGAAGTCCAAAGTCAAGGCCCTGGCAAGACAATGCTTTCTCCTGCGTTCTGCTATGCAGTCCTCTGTCTCATGGTGATTGCTCCTGTCTGGCTTTTTCTGACTTCTGTATTTTGTGGGGGCATGTTCCATTTCCCAACAGTGCCAAGTACCAAGGGGAGCACCAACATTTGTTTCCTGTTACAAGTTTCAGATATCTTTCATTAAAAATTCATATTGCCAACTTCAGTTTATTTGGAGTGCTAACTTAATCTTGAATATTTGTTATCCTTAACCATTTTGGGGAGGCAAAAAAATTATGTAAGATCCTGTCATGGATTGAATTGTGCTTCCCATAAAGACACATTCAAGCCCTACACCCCCATATCATGAATATGATCCTATTCAGAAACAGGATCTTTGAGTATATTATTAGGTAAGATGAGGCCAAATCCAATATGACTAGTGTGCTTTTAAGGAGAGGAAATTTGGAAACAGACCAAGAGAGAAAACTGCTGTGCAATGGAAGCAAAGATTGAGTTTTGCCACAGATCACCACTGTGCCAGCAAGCCACCGCCAGACCCATACAGCCTTTAGAGGAAACATGGCCTTACAGACACCTTGAATTTAGACTTCTAGCCTCCAGAGAAGTGAGACAATAAATTTCTGTTGTTTTAAGCCATCCTGTTTGTGGAACTTCCTTACGGCAGCCCTGGCAAACTAAGACAGATCCATTGCCAATGGCATTATAATAATTAACAGTTTCCTGGCATGTGCCTGAAACTCTCCTACATGCCTTACATGTTTTACAATTCATCAGTACTCACCACAGCTGATGAGGTAAATACTAATGTCATCCTTATTTTGCATTCTGAATAACCAGAAGACAGCGGTTAGCAATTGGCCTGAACTCCTCCACCCCAACTTTGTTCCTCCATTGGAATCACCATTCACCCAGTCTCTGCAAGCAGAAGCTCTAGAATCCACCATGACTTCTCCCCCCAGTCTTCTTTCCCTCCACATGCACAGTCATGTTGCTTTTATCTCGCTAATGTCACTACTAGAGATAATACTCAGGCCCAAGTTTTTTGACGGGCATAAAAATCAACTCTTCACCAAGCCACTGATAACTTTTCCACACCATTTTCCTGCCTACCTGTCTGATTCTCTCCAATCCATCCTTGACACAGGCAGCAAGGTGATCTTTCTAAAAGATCATATAAGTTTATTTTTCCTGCTTGAAACACTTCAGCGGTTCCCTTTTAGCTACAGAATAAAATCAAACTCGCTAGCATGGTATGCACGTCCCTCCACAGTTTGACTCCGCCAACCTCTCTCTACGGTTAGCGCTCCCCGGCCTTCCCCACCTCCTGCAGCTCCTCGCACTCTGCACTCCCCTTGCCCTGCTCCCCTTGCCCTGGACCTGATGGGCCATGTCCCATCAACTCTTGCAACTACACACTTGCTGTTCCCTCTGCCTGCAGGACCCCTTTGTCCTTGAATAAACCCTATTTACCCACACACTAGGCTCCAATGCCTGTTTCTGAGAAAGCTTTCCCGATCCTTCTCTGTCTCATTTCTGCCCCTCTCCATTTCTGTACTTCTAGCACTTACCATATACTTTTTTCTCAGCTATTTTGTTTCCATTTTTCTCTCTTTAGTAAATGTACTTGCAAGGAGAAATTTTAACCATCAGCTAGCTTTAAATATTGGTCCTTCCTTTTACCAAATGAATGATCTTATACTCCATTTTTCTGAGCCTCAGTTTTCCTATAAGTAAAATGCAGATGCTAATTATGCCTACATCAACAGATTATTGTGAAAATGAAATGGGAGTAACTTATACAGAGTGAGTATTCAAAAACGATTACCATCCATATTAGATATTCTCTGGCAATATAAAAGAAACACTTCTCATTTGTTTAATCTCAATTAGTTGTCTCCATTGTATTTATCACTCTCTGAAATTATCTTGTTTATATGTGTTATTATTTGTCTCCCCAGACCTGGGAAAAGAATTCATGAGAACAGTGGATTTGGTAAACTTTTTCGCTTTTGTATTCTTAGCAACTTGCACACTATAGGCAGTCAATATATTTCAGATGAATGAATGAATAATGTTAAGTAGAACCTGGCAGCAACTTTAAAGAGTTAACATGAACAAGGAGTTGAGAAATATTCAAGTGGGATTAAAGACACATTCAAATACTGCATGGGTAAATCTGGATCATGTTCACCAAGAATAAACAGAGCTATATAAAACTATATAACAATACATTGATAATTTACTGTAACAATAGTTTAACTGAATGACTCTTCATTATAGCACTGAGGATAGTCCATTCTGATCACAAAAATTATTGAGATAAATAAAGGCTCAAATGTGAGGGTTGTAATTGCTTGTAATAGATGGCTGCTAACCATGGTTGACTCTCTTACTCACTTTGGAAACTAACTTAGCCAATTCCCTTTCACTTAATTTCCAACAATAAGCCTTTGATGTTACTGAATAACCAAAACTCATTAATTTCACTTGTGCTGACCATTTAAAATAATACCCATGATGTTGCATATTGCAAGAATAGAGTCCAAATGAGACAATTTGTGCAGAAAATAACATCATGGTGCCAAAAAACTTGCCAGGTATGCCATGTGTCAAAATGGAAAAGGCTCATCACCTGAAAATATTTCCTTGTAGCCAGCTATTAGGCATAAAAGGTTTAACAGGACATCTGTAAAGGCAGACCATAGGGCAAGACCATCAGCAGGACTGGGCATGTCAAGGAGATGGACCAGTGCTTTGAGAAGATGTGAAAGGAGAAACGGGAGTCCCTTGCATACTGACAGCTCTCTAACAATTTCTTAAGAGCGCTTATTGACCTGTGAGGAGGCTTCCTCCCCTTAATGTTGTTCTCTATTAATGCCGCCAGTCTCTGCCTCAGCAAGACAAGATTAGAATAACTCAGATTGTTTTAAACGTAAAGATTCCCAAGCTTTAGTCCACACTCACTGAATTAGTATCTCTGGAAACTAGGAATTGATTTTTTGTCAAGGTCTCTATAGCTAGAGTGATTATAAATCCTTGTTTTCCCAAGTCAGTCCCAGTCTTCCTTTGTGGTTGTTCCACTGTAATTGTTGAAAACACCCCACTCACTCTCAAAAAATGTGCTGGTTTGAGTAATGAATTTTTTGTTCACCCTATGTATAGGTGGTTCTGCTGAGTAGCCCGGATCAAGACCCCCTACCAACTACTGTTTCTGTCTTAGTTTGCTAAGGGCTGCCAATGCAAAATTCCAGAAATGGATTGGCTTCTATAACGGGAAATTATTAGCTTAAAATCTTACAGTTCTGAGGTTGTAAAATGGTCCACATCAAGACTTCATTAGAAATGCTGTCTCACCAAAGGTTGGCTGCTGGTGAAACTGGACTCCTGCCACATGGCAAAGCAAAATGGCAGCCCATCTCTGCTTTCTCCTCCAGGCTCACTTTCTCCCCCAACGCAGCTGTGGATGATAGGCATATGGCTCATCTTCCCCCCTCCTCCAGCCCTCATCTCTTTGAGCTTCTTGGGGGCCTCTTTCCATGCCTCTGTGCTCCACTGATTCCAACCTCTGGCCTCTCTCTTAGCATCTCATGCTTTCTCCCTGTTTCTGTGGCTGCACACAGTCCTGGAGTCCTCTCTCACTTGGCAGGATAAAATGGCGCTGTCATTTTCTTCCTTCTCCTGTTTACAAAGGACTCCAGTGAAAAGATTAAGACCTACCCTGGGTCCTGTCTCATTGAAGTACTCCAATCAAAGTCCCCCAACTGAATTCAGTCCAATCTAAAGGTCCCACACCCACAGGAATGGACCAATGTAAGCACATAAATTTTGGGGATCAACATAAAAGATTCAAACCAACACAGTTTCTCATATCATTGTTCCTTATTTATGGAACTCTTGCTAAATACTTATATGTATATCTATCTGTGTATCTATCATCTATCTATCCTCTATCTTATCTACTGATCCATCAATCTATCATCTATCTGTATGCAATATATGTGTGTATATATCATATATAAAATATATATATAATATTTAAATTAGGTTTCATTTGTAGAGATAGGCAAGCAGTAAAGCAGTACTATCTTGGGTCCTCTGCCTTCTATTCTGTAATGAGAAGTTGACTTTAAAATAACTTCAAAGTTTACTTCAATCACTGTTATTCTTGGAAAGTGCATGAGAAGAACTCCTTGACCCATTGCATATTGCATGAAACTACTTCAGAGTGTATAGCACCTTTCCCTAGTCATTTAAGCAAAGCAAGAGATCTGAAGGCACAGATATAGTATGCTTGGGTATGGCTGATTACTTCCAGTACTTTTCATTCATTGCTTTGTGTTCAGTGACTACATACGTTGTGTAATGCTTGAAATCACAAAACAGACCACACATAAACCAAAGTGTATCAATAGCAAAGTTCCAGTCTAACATTTGTGGACAGCTCTGTGGCTTCAAAATTGGATTTTTCTCACATTCAGAATGCCACCAACAGAAATCTGTAGACTTAATCTATACAAATCAAAATGAGAACACTGATTTCCCACCTTTTGAAGACGGGTTAATTGGTTTGTATAATTTAAGACCTCAGAGAAAAATCAACATAAACCCTCAATATTTTACAGGATGTTGGAACACTATAAGCTTTGTCAAATCCATACCAAATTCGATTTGACCTCTGAGTTTTGATAAGAGTAAAAGGTGAATAAAGACAGCTGCTGTAATGATCACAAAACCACAAATTTATTAAAGGCACATCAGAAAAACTAATTTAGAATGGGTTTTCAGTTTTGCCACAATCAGTAACAATTGATTTTTTTTTTTTTTAATGTGTCCTTCTGACTGGACTGTAAACTCCTCAAGCAAGAAGAATGTGCCTTGATTATCTGCACCTCAACCCCAGGTACCGGATCTGAGACCCAATTGGTGGTCAATAAAAACTGCCGAATCAAACTAAATAAATAAATAGACAAAAACAGCACTGCTCAAATCAGCAGTTCTCATCCAGGGGTGACTTTGCCACCGCAGAGTCATTTGGCAATATCTCAAGAAATTTCTCTGGTTGTCACAATTGGGGGCTGCTACTGGCATCTAGTGGGTAGAGGCTCAGCATCCTAATGCATAGGACAGCCCCTAACAAAAATGAATATCCAGCCCAAAATGTCACTAGTGCTGAGGTTGAGAAATCCTTCTCTAGATAACTATTCTATATCTGGTCTACTTCCATTTTTCTTTTTTTTTTTTTTTTTTAATTTTTCCATTTTATGAACTATCCTCCATATGTAAAACTGAAAATTGCTCACCCTCCTGTTACTATTTTTTAAATTGGCTTAGTGATCAGGAAACTGAAGAACTTTATTATACTCTACCTACCTTCCTGCCCTTCTTTAGCAAGAACCATCCTGAGTGATGATTCTCTGATTCATATTTGACTGGAGGGCTTGTTAAATCTCATATTGCTGGGCTTCTACCCCAGAGTTTCTGATTTAGCAGAGCTGGGGTAGGACCCAAGAATTTGCATTTCTCACAAATATTCTATGCATGCTGCTGTTACTGGTCCAGAGACAACTTTGAGAACCATTAAACAACAGCAACATAAGCTCTTCTTCACAACTTCCCAAAATTACTGCACTCCTCCCCATCTTCTAGGTTATTTTTAATGAAGACCCTTTGCTTCCCCTTATAAATAATATTTCTCACCCACCTTCCCTAGTAATTCTTCCAACGTGCCCTGTTCACAAAGAGCTTCCTTTCTTTCCATTCAAGTGTCTCTTGCTAACTGCAAGACTCTTTGGACAATAAAAAAATTCTGCCCCAACAATGTTACTGTTCTTCCTTCAGCAATGCCCTAATGGGATTGGTTTTTATTTTATGTTTATTTGTTTCTCCTTTGTTAAGCATGATGCTGGGTATTTAATGGGCATTTACTAATTATTACTGACTAAATTCAAATGCAAATATGTTATCTCTGAGGAGGGCCATTTAAATGTTAGCTTGGATTAGTTTGCTTCTTCCCTGGAATCTACTAAAGCCCTGAGGAAATTGGCCACTTCACAAGCCAGTGTTGAGAAAAAGTTATTTACCGAAGGATTTTTTAAAAGGCAAAAGGTCAAATCTATTAAGTCTTATTGCTGTGTGTGTGTGTGTGTGTGTGTGTGTGTCAGTACAGCTCAACTGAATTACCCATGTTTTTGAACAAGACAACAAAAGAAAGAAAATAAAGGCCCATGTATTGGAACGTGGAAAAGGGGGGAAAAATTGATATGGTACTAATTACTGAGCAATGCATCCATTTCCTTTCCCTGTCCAGGGCCTCATATTTGGCCCCAGAGTAAAAAACACTAATGGGTAGATATTGCTTTCAGAAGAGGTCTTATCAGTGGATATTCTTGGTCCATGGACAAGCTGGATGTGTGTCCCCATCTTTCCCTCACCCCAAAAGACATTTGAATGCTTAGGTTTATGTTACACAGAGTCATCCTGACAGAATGGATTTAAGGCCAACGGCGAGTATACCCAGTAGACACCCAAAGCTCTGCAAATGTAGAATGTTCTTCCAAATTTGCCAGCAGTGGAAAGAGATTTCTCTCTAGTCCCATTACTCAAAGGCTCTTATATCAAACACTTGGAGGTGTGGGTGCGTTTCTCTTTCATTAGGTGACTCCCACCTAAAACTGAAACAGAATTCTAACTACCTTTTCTTACTTGAGGCAATAAATAGACTTGGTATTCAAAACACATGAACATGGGACCTGCTTGAGCACAAACCAGTCAGAGCTGAAGCCATAGATGTGAGCAGGGTCCCAGAAGCCATTTGCTGTGCTGTGAAATTGTAGTTGTTGGATCTTTAGAAGGATAAGGAGGAGGCACCTTAGAAGAGGAGCCAGGGCCTTAGGATAGCACTCAGAAGTTTTCGAACAGTGGCTAGTTACTAACTGGTTTGAAATAATTTAAATGTTTTAACAATTAGGCTGTACCATTGCAAACAAGCTTGAAAATCAGCTCTAAAGACAAGATTACTGAATCAGAACATCATTCTGGCTGAGTAGTGTTACCAGTAGAAGATTGACTTTTATTTATTAATGTGCTCTCTGAACATAGGATTTAACCTCCGTACTCTCCAAAGGGAGAATTATCAGCAGCAGAGGAAGAGTCTCTATACAAATTAGAATCTGCTTTGTATTTTATATCCTAATCTCATGGTTAGTGTAATGATTTGAAGCTGTATGTATCACAAGAAAGATGTGTTCTTAATTTAATCCATTTCTGTGAGTGTGGACCCTTTTAATGAGGCTTCTTCAGTGAAGGTGTCCCACCTTAATCAGAATGGGTCTTAATCCATTTAATTGAGTCTTTAATAAGGAAATGACATTCAAACAAAGGGAGAGAAAGACACAGAAGGAAGAAGCTGAAATCAACAGAAGCCGGAAGACAAGGGAGAGACGAGCAGATGCAGTCATGAGCCTTGCCATGTGTGGCAATTTGATATTATTGATGAATTCCAAAAAGAAATTCTGATTATGTTTGTAAAGTTGTCTGTTCCTCTGGGCTAGTGATATCCTTAGATTGTATTGTATTCAGAGCTTTCACTTTTACTTGATTAAATTATGACTAGGGCTTTAATTGGTCCACATCAATAGGACAACGAGTCCCTGCCCCCTTGGTAGACAGGGACTCACAGAGAAAACAAGTCAGAGGAGACAGTTAGAGTTTGGATCCTGGAGCCTGGGAAGTAAGCACACAGAGAAGCAGAAATGTGAGGAAAGAGAGAAGGCTACATTAGACATGGTGGAGGCCCCAGGAAGTGAGATGAGCTGTTCACGTGACAGTTTATAGCTGGCCTTGTGGAGAGAACAGAGCAGCTGAGTCCAGAGAGAAATGAGCCCTGGGAGAGAGACAGGACTTGTCCCAGCCTGTGGCTGAGATTGGAGGAAGCTGGGACCACAGAATCCTGGGAGGAGGAGGAAAACTGAACCTTCACAGACATTGCCTGCCATCTTGCGTCAACACGTGGCAACAGACTCTCAGTGAGAAATTACCTCTTATGGTACCTTAAGCTGGACTCTTTAGGGCCTTGTGACTGTAAGCTTCTACCCCAAATAAATACCCTTTATAAAAGCCAACAGATTTCTGGTATTTTGCATCAGCACCCCTTTGGCTAACTAATATACCATGTGACAGAGGAACCCAGGGTTGCCGGTAGCCAGTCTTTGGGCCATGATGATTCCTTGATTTAGACATTTTATTGGTCTCAAACTGTAAGCTAATAAAGTCCATTTGCTTAAGCCAACCCATTTCATGATATCTGCTTTTAGCAACCTAGGAAACTAAAACTGATTTTGGTAACAGAAGAGTGGGACACTATATTACAAATACCAAAAATGTGGAAATGGCTTTGGTGTTGGGTAGAGACTGGAAGAATTGTGAGCTGTTAGATAGAAAAGGCTTAGATTGTTTTGAAGTGACTGTTGATAGAAATATGGATGCTAATGTACTAATAAGGCCATAAACACAAATGAGGAATATGTCACTGAAACCTGGAAGAAAAGCAATTATTGTTTTAAAGTGGCAGAGACCTTGGCAAAATTGAGTTCTGATGTCCAATGGAAGGCATTATTTGGAAGCAGTGAGCTTCAATATTTAGCTGTGGAGATTTCTAAGCTAAATGTGGAAAGTGCAGTCTGGCTTCTGCTTGTAGCTTATAGGAAAATGCAAGAGGAAAGAGATAAGATGAGAACTGAACTGACGGGTACAAAGAGACCAGAAATTGATGGTTTGGAAATTTTTGAGCTTCCAGAAAGTGAGTCCCCAGAGAATAGTGTTCAATGTGTGGGTTTAACTGAATATGGATCCAGTCATCCATTTCAGTGCAAGTCAGGATTGGAATTGCAGTTATCCAGAAAGGATTTATGGAAAGTTCTTTTGCCTGATAGTTTGGACCTTTGTGTACTACATGCAACACTGACAAGCTTTTTGCAAGATCTGTATGAATGGAACCACTGCTCGCCTGGACTAAAAGTGTCAGGAAAGGGACAAATTGAAGGGAAAATCACTTAAAGCTCAGACCCATGGAAGCTTAGGACTAGACCAAAGATATCTTCTCAGGCTAAGAAGGTGGGCCCACCCATGTGTGTGAAAAGTGTGTGTCTGTCCCAGTACTTGGAGAGAGTGGTCCTTCCACCCTGTTGTTCAGGAAGAATGCTGCTGCCCCAGTCCTGAGAGAAGACGGGGCATACTCCTCATGGATTACAGAGAGTCTGAGCATAACCCCAGTGTTCTGTGAGGGTTGTTCCTGTGCCCCAGGGATTGCAAAGTCTGGCTATCACCCCAATACTTGATGAAGGTGGAGCCTTAACCCCAGTGTTTGGGGAGAGCATGGCCACTGCACAAGGACTTGGAAAGTGTGGGACTGCCACTGCATCAGACCCAGAGGAAAAAACATCATTCCATAGATGACTCTGAGACCTTGAAATCTAATGGAGTATGCCCTGCAGTGTTTCTGAATTGTTTGGGACCCATGACCCCTGTTTTCCTTCCAATTTCCTCCTATGTGAATGGAAATTTTTATCCTATGCCCATCCCTCCTTTTTATATTGGAATCAGATAACTTGTTCTCACAGGTCCACAGACATACAGAAATTGTGCCCCAGGACAGACCACACCCTAACCAATTTTGATGAGACTTTGTAATTAGTTTTGTTACTGAAATGACTCAAGGCTTTTGGGCTATTGTTATGGAATGAATGTATTTTGCATATAGAAAGAATGTGTCTTTTGGGGGCCCAGAGGATGGAGTTTGGTGGTTTGAAACTGTTTCATTCCTGTGAGTGTGAACCCATTGTAAGTAGGATCTTTTAAGGAAGCTACTTCAATTAAGGTGTGGCCCACCTCAATTAGAATGGGTCTTAATCCTCTTACTTGAGTCTTTTATAAGAGAATGAAATTCAAAGAGAGAGAAAGCCATGGAGCATGAAACTGAAATTAACCCAGAGGAGAAGGGAGAGAGTAATATGCCTTGCCATGTTACAAAGGAGCCCAGGATCACTGGCAGCTTGTCCTTGGGAAGTAAGCATCACCTTGATGATGGCTTGAATTGGAAATATTCTCAGCCTCAAACTGTAAGCTAATAAATTTCCATTGTTTAAGCCAACCCATTTCATACTATCTGCTTTCAGCAGCCTAGGAAACTAAAACAGTTTGATATTGGTAAATGGAACTTTAAGAAATTTTCACTACAGAATGCATTAAGAAAGGCTCAGGATGAACATATAAGAATCACTTGTTGGGGTTGAATCATGTCCCCCACAAAAGACATGTTCAGTTCTTAATTGATGTTCCTGTGGTGTGAATCCATTTGTAAACAGGACCTTCTGAAGATGATATCATTGTTAAGGTGTGGCCAAATTGAATTAGAGAGGGTCATTATCCATGTGACTGAAGGTCTTAGAAAGAGGAATTTCAGGCACAGTCAGTAGAAACCAGAAACCAGAAGAGGCCAGAAGTCAGCAGAAATCAGAGAAAGAGTCACAAATTGAGAGAGAGAGTTCACCATGTGATGGAGGACTGCCTCACAGAAGGCTACCCACTCGGGAAAACACGTGGCCTTGCCATTATTTTGATTTTGGACTTCTAGCCTTAAAACCATGGTAGAGTTCATTCTTGTTTGGGCCAACCAATTGTGTGGTATTTGTCATAGCAATTCTGGCGAACTAAGACATGAACTAAGGATATTTTCATCCTAACTTCCCTAGAACACTGTGGTATGCTTCTCCATCTACTTTAGGGTCCATCCATGAAGATGAGAGAGTGGGGCCACATGCAAGGGACTGAAGGAGGGGATGAAAGCATGACCAGAAAGTCAGAATTTAAGTCTATAAAGTAAGGAAGGGACTGGTTTAGTATGGCTTTATGGTTGGGACTCTAGGAAGCCAGGGTATGTGACATGAGGCCATTGCAAAGGACTTTGGGGAACAAGAAAAAGAGAAATATGGAAACTTCTGGAAAAAAATACTAAAATGTCAAATTTCTGGGAATGTTTGGTTATTTTTTATGGAAATTTTTAATTATTCTTAGTTGATCTATTTGGTGGAAATTTTCACTTTTTGGCTATGGTTTCCATGAGATGAATGACTATATTCCAAGAACCCAGCAATGTGCTATGCACAGGTGTAGATGAGCAACAAAGATTCCATTAATGATTAAAGTGCTTCTATATAGGACAAAACAAGCCAAACATGAATGCTTCCTGAGTAGTATCAATTAAAGCTTCAAGTCAATAGCAGACTGCAGTGAAGGTTACTGTAATGAGAATTATCTTGTCACAAACTTACCTGTTGGCTGATGATGTGATGTAGATGGGTGGGCAAAAGGATATGTAATCATTCTGTTTTTTTGGCCTTTTGTTTTCTTAATCTGTCAATGGCAATTTGGTGTGATGTGACCTTTCGTAGTCCAGGATTGTGCCTGCCTTGTTCACCAGACACTGACACAGTATATCTGCTCAATAAATATTTGGTAAGTGAATAAGGAGCCCTTTAATGCTTGGGAGCTGTTTTAGTTTGCTAGGCTGCTGAAATGTAATAGACCAGAAATGGGTTGGCTTTTACTTGGGAATTTATTAGCTTAAAAATTTGCAGTTCTGAGGCCATGAACATGTCTACATCAAAGCATCATCAGGTGATGCTTTCTCCCCAAAGACTGGATGCCAGCAATCCTGCACTCTCTTGTCATATGGCAAGGCACATGGTAGTGTCCCTTCTCTTCCCAGTTTCATTGCTTCAGCTTCTGGCTGCCTCTGGATTTCTCTCAGTCCCTATGACTTTCTCTCTCTCCTTCCAGTAAGAGTGGGCCACACCTTACTGAAGTAATCTAATCAAAAGTCCCTTAACTGAAATAATTAATCAAAAGGTCCCACGTACAATAGGTCCACACCCATAGGACCTATCTTAAGAACATAATCTTCTGGGGTCCATCTAGCTTCAAACCCTCACAGGAGCATATATTTATGCAGAGCAATAGTTTCTCAACCCATTCTATAATTATATCTGCTCCTTCAAATCCTCAAGAATCAGAACACAGCAAGAACTCTCAGTGGAGGAAAAATCCCCTAGTGAACACAGAGTTTAAGGTTAAATATAATTTTTGTCAAGTTGTCCTCCAGGATTCATAGACTTTAGTTTCAACTCATTATACACAGAGGATGTTAAATGAGCAGAATAAAATGTGAACAGACCGAGTCTATTTATAAATTACTTTTGATGCTGCACAAAGCATGGCCAAAATTTGAACTTCTTGTGGACCCTCTAATATCCCTGCCCCCATCCTTACCATCTTTATCTACTACTTAGATAAAGACTACTTAGAGTGTGGACTTAATGGATTGTCTTGGTTACTAATTTCTGATTCACAATCCAGCACTTCTGGTTGTTTCTTTGTAATTAAAATCTTTAAAGATGACAAACAACCAATTCACTGTATATATTGAGTTCATTGAATTCCTGTGCTTCTTTATATAGGCAGAACTTTAAATGGTATTTATGTCTACTATTCTAATATCATTATTCCATCTTTTTTTCTGGAAAAAAATTTGAAAGCACATTGAAAACTGGCAAGTACACTGTCGAGTCATTTTCTCTCTGTTTTTGAAATTATTAAACTTCATTCAGGGTAAAAGAATTCTTAAAATGGTAGCTCAGACTATAAGTTTTATGAAACCCCTAATTCTCCTGGTTTACCTTGGTATCCAAGCAGCTAATATAATTCTGCTTATATAGTAGATACTCAATAAATAGTTACTAAATTAACAACTGAATGCCCTTTGTGATGCTTTTACTTTCCTTCTTTACTTCTTGGCTCTAGAAACAGGAGAATAAATTGGTCAGAAATAGTCCTTAAGGATTTGAAATTGCAAGCAAAGTAGAGATTGATTCTTCAGTCCTAGAAAGTTCAGGGATGCGTTTTTCAGCAAAAGGCATAGGAGAAATAGTTTTTTGGCCCTATGCTAAAGAAAAGTTTAGAGCTGTGCTTGGTCGTAGCAGTCCCTATTACAAAAGCAGTTAAAGCATGTCCATTGCAGTTGGTTATTTCATGGCTCTGTTCCAGTTACATAGAAAAGGCATATTTATAATAGAAGAGAATATGATTCTTCCTTCTATTGATTTTTGAAGGTAGAACAATTTAAAACTTGCTGCATTTGACAGTTATGCCAGAAATACTTAATGGAATACTGAACTCGTGCAAAATGGTCTCTCTGGTTTATGGTTAGTCACTAGCTAGGACACAATGCTGCCAGCCATTGCTTATTGCTGCCATCTCTCCAAAGTTTGATCTGTGTCCCTTTTCTTCTGGACCTTGCTTCCTATCAGGCAATAAGTGAAGCCATGGAGTTGGAAACATTGTGGCTTAGTGGAAAGTCTTTGGGGCTAAAATCATGAAATCCAAATTTAGTCTGACTCTCACTTGAGCAATAGGAAAGACTTTAATTAGCTGAATTATGTGAAAATAACCTGTAACCATAAAACACTGCACAGATGTTCATTAGCCTCATAGTTTCACAATGTCCAATATACAAGGTACAACTATAATCCATAAAAATCATTCTTCACATCACTCATAGAATATGTTTTATTCCTTTATGGAAATGCCTCACATGATCCCTCTTCAGTGATATTATATATTAACAAGCCTGTGTGTGGTGGAAAGAATCAGAATCAGAAGCCCTGGTTTCTAATCTTGGATACACCATTTGCTAGTTTTGTGATATGGAGAAGCCACTTTCCTCTCTCAAGTTAGAGTTTCCTCTTTAATAAGACAAAATTCACAGTCAGAACATTGCTGAAATTTCAACTATGGAAATTGGAGAATTTTGTTGGTTGGAAAGCATTCTATTACTATAAGTTATTGAAGGAAAGAACCATAAAGAAATGCCAGGTTCCAGTACAGATGGGTGATAAATGAACTATCCAAACACTCCACTTCCAGCATGCAGCTACTGTAGGCTCTATTCTTGATCCTAGTGTTAAAAATACATGTTGGCTATACAAATATAATTGTATGACAATGATAGGGCCAACCAGTTATGTGCCAAAAAACAGTCAGAAATTTGTATACTTTTTCATTTATTACTCATCACATATCTGAAAAGTAGATTTTATCTACTCACCTCAAAAGTGAGGAAATGAAGGAAGAGGTAGCTCAATCAATTGACAAAGATTAGCCAATTTGTCTGCAACAGAGAAAGAATTGAAGCTCAGGCTTGTTGAATCTGCATTTCATGATGTTACCCAGTATACTTGGGGCCTATGCACCAAAAAGTGTCTACAGAGACCTAGTTATTATGTTCTGGGCATAATACATATATCATTTAACACTTTGAAAGGCATGTCTTCAATGCATGCATTTCCTCTTTATTTTTGCTTTGTTAGAATTATTCTTTACTGTGCAAAAATGGCTTTGGACAAATCATATGAATTGAGGTCTATGTGGTCATCTATAAAATGACAGGGTTATGTCCTCTCCAGCTTTTTATAATTCTCTTGTTATGGGAAGGGAGTTTTATAAAGCAAGCTTTCTCTATCAATTCTTCACTCTTTTTCTTGGCTCCCTTTAGTGGTAGTATATTGTGTGGTCAAAAAAAATTAAATATGACATCCTAATAACAAATACTCCAGATTACAGTGCTTGACAGCACAGAGAAGCTCTCTCTGGCCATGGCTTTGTAGATGTCAGGAAGAAGAGTGAATACATGGGCTTGGACGTCCTGGACCTCAGTCGGATCTGAGCCCCAACCTCTCACCCACCAAGGCCAGAATAAAGTCTTTAAAGTTACTAACATTAAAGGTGATATATGACACCTCCTCAGTATGTAATTAGAAAGGAAGACGATGCTAACCATAAAATTGGTACAAAGAAATTGAAAGAAATCTGATCTTCTGAGAAGATTACTTCAATGCTTAAAAAATCAGGGGTGCCCCACTGTGCTGGTACTCTAGGTATGCTTAGTCTGCCCATTTGGAAGTCTATACTGTCCTCTGCCTCACAGAACCATCACCCAGACCCAATCCCAGGCACATGTCATTCAGGACAGAAACCTCATTTGAAGTACTTTCATGTCATTTGTTGATATAGCATTGTTGCTTTTTTTTAGAAATCCACCTTACTTTTTATTAAAGAGTGTATGGTTCATTTATGGTGACAAATTGATCATTCTGTAATTTATATACTTCTGATACGATATCAAAATATTAACATGCACAAATTCACCTCATTCAGTTGTGAGCACATAATTTACATTCTCATGTTCCCAAAGAGAAAAATGCTAATAAAAGCATGAAACTCATGCTGTCTCTAATAGCAGCCACAGCTGACACTGGACATATGACTTATAGGGATTTAGAATTAAATTTTCCTCTGAATGTTTTCAGGTAATTGTCCCTATTCCACTTTCAGGTAAAGCAATATCGGTGATTTTTTTTCCCATTTGATTATTCCTTTGCTGTGTGGAAGGTAGAAGAATTTGGAATTGTAGTTGTTAATGTTGCATACAGGTATAGTTGCATTTCATGCTGAGACTATTTTCATATGTCTGTATAAAGTCTCTGTATAATAAGGACAGATCGGTCTTGAGGAGTTCTCCTTGATTTATTCATTCAGTCTATTCAACATGTATTTATCGAGTGATTGCTATATGCAAAGTCTCTAGGCTTGGGGGCTACAGCAGTAAACAAAGCAGACAAAACCCCTGCTCTCCAGAGCTTATATTCTAGTGTAGTTTTGACAGTACTTTGTATTTACATGTGTTTTAGTTTCCAAGAGTTGCTGTAACAAAGAACCATAAACAAGGTGACTTAAAACAAAAGAAATTTCTTTTCTCACAGTTTTGGAAGCTAGAGATCGATATCAAGATGTTGGGAGAAACATGCTCCTTTGGAAGCCTGTGGGGAATAATCTGTTTCTGTGTCTCTCCTGGCGGCTGGTGCTGGCCAGCGATCCTGGGTGTCCGTCTCCATCATCACATGGCCGTCTAATGTCTGTGTCTTCCCATGGTGTTAGGGCTTGAATTGTGCCCCTCCCCCTCCCCCAAAAGCTATGTTTAAGTCCTATTCCCTGGTCCTGCGAATGCGATCCTATTTGGAAATAGGATCTTTGAAGATGTGATTAGTTAAAATGAGGACAAACTGGTCAGGGTGGGCCCTTATCCAACATGACTGGTGTCCTTAGGAGGAGAGGGAGTTTGGAAACAGACAGTGAGGCAGAGCAGAAAGAGAGAGACAGTCACGTGACAGAGGCGGAGACTACTTATGCTACGCGCCAAAGGACATCATGGCTTGCTAGCCACTGCCAAAACCCCGCGGACTTCAGAGGAAACACGGTCCTGTCAAAACCCGGATTTGAAGGTCTGGCCTCCAGAGCTGTAGCACAACAAAGTTCTGTTGTTTAAGAAAAATCTTTTGTGGTGCTTTGTTACAGTGGCCCTTGAAAATTAAGAAACATGACCTTCTCCACTCCTGTGACCCCATTGTGTCTTTCTTATAAGGACCCCAGTCATATTGTATTAGGACCCACCCTAATCCAGTTTGGTGTCATCTTAACCAATAACATCTTCAAAGACCCTATTTCCAAATAAGGTTATTCTCACAGGACCAGGGTTAGGACTTGAGCATGTCTTTTTGGGGGACATATTTCAACCTCCAGCAATATGCCTCAGTGTGCTCCCAGTGCAGGCAGAAGGTACTACTGATAGGCTCTCTAAAACTTTATCTTATTATCGATAAGGGGTTAGAAATGCTTTACCTTTCTATATAACACAATGTGTATCTCACAATACTTTGTAAAATATACCATCCGGATCATGCATGGACAAGAGGAACATTTAATAATAAATCGCCAATACTAGAACAAATAACAAGAAAGAGAAAGATAATACCAAGACATGAAGAATATTTTTGGAGCAAAGAGTGGCTGGGAATGAGAAAGAACTGGAGAAAAATGATGCAATGAAATGCAGTGAGGTTTATAAGATTGTATTTGTTGGTAGGGTGTTGGCTGACTAGTGGAGAGATTTAAGGGGAATCGTTTTAATGAAATATATGGTGTATCAGAAATGTGAATTCAGTCATCTCATTTTGGCCTAATAAGAGGGGAGAAGGTCTAGAGGCAGAGCTACTGATAGGGAGTATGTTTCAGTGATTCAGGCAAGAGATCATTAATAATTTGTAAGGATGAATAGGAAGCAATAACTATCAGTGATGTTGAATTAGAATTACATATGGGAGGAGTGTGAGAAATCAAAAATAACTTAGAAAGTTGCTCATCTTAAAGACAAGATGGATGGTGACATCTCCCACAATGATGGTAAACTTGCACAGAGAAGAGATGAATTCATTTTTTAGACTTATCTTAACTCGAAGACAGTCATCATTTAGGTTTCCTTGTAGAGAAGTATCACTTGTCATCAGAACATCAAAATTTTAGGTTTCAGATAATTCATAGCATAAATAGTGAAATGTACTATAGAATAATTTCACTTTTATAGCCTAGGAGAAGTAGACCATATTATTAAGTGTATGGGTTGATACTTCAGTAGCTCTCATAATTATATAGCATATCCCTCAGTATAATCCCAAATATGCACAACAAGGGGGACTGTGATGCTGTTTATAACACTTATAGTACACTTGGCAATTTCAAGGGCATTGACTTAGAATTTGGATAAATTACATTATAATTTAAATAATTTAATTAAATAAATATATAATTGTAACATTTCAGCAACTAATGATAATTTAGTTTTTTCAAAAGTGCTTTATGATAGAATTCAGTTCAAACATTATTCAGTGCTTACCAATAATAATGATCTCTAACAGCAAGAATGACAAAATGAATCTGAATAATTGCTCACAATCGTTGAGCTTTTTCTATGTACCTGCCACTCATTTAATAATAGATACTGCTATTGTCCCCATTTTATGGACTGAGATACTAAGGCATAGATAGGTTATTTATTGTGGCCAGGTTTGCATTGGAGCCAGGATTTGAATCCAAGGAATTGAACCAATCTGTTATACAAAACTAAGCTATTTGCTGGAATGAGAGAAAAGAAAAGATATTGAGTTGTGTGCATTTCAAATTATTTTCTAATGGCAATTTTTCATTGATCTATATAAGAAGCATGTCAGGTAGACAGGTGTTATCTCCCTTTCAAACCAGAAAACTACTCAGGAAAATTAATGAATTGTCAATGTTAAAACTGTTTTTAAGTGGCAGAGTCAGAATGTGAACTCCTCATCTTATTTTTAAAAATTGTTTAAATTATACTGACTTTATTGGAAAAAGGAAGACCTGACATGGTCATACAGCCAGGTTCTCAAAAAAATTTTGTACTTAAAAATTACCCAATACATTTATTTAAAATGCAGACACCTGAGCCCAAATCCCCAAATCCCAGGTATTTCTCATGGTTATTTTCCCATTTATCTTTTGACAACGTACCACCTTCAGGTAGAATTTAAGTGGACTGACATGAAGGAAGGATTCCATTTGACCAAAGGCACCAAAGTGTAAAACCTAAGATAGGTGACAGAAAACAGACAAGTTGATGGAGCAAAGAAGAGATTTTGCAGAGGTGAGATGAAAGGATGTGGGAAATATGTTAAGAGGAGTTTATTGGGATCCAGATTTCCAGCTCATACCTGTTTCTCAGGTGTCTACCTGATTCTTGGACTTCGAAAGCCCTTAAAAGGTTTTGAGCCTGGGAGTGTTAGGATGATTAAATCTGCCATTGGCATGTAGAGTGGCTTATAAAGGCAATTTAAAATTTTATAGATATAAGTGAGATGTGAATCTGAATCACAGTGTCAAAAATAGTAATGGATGGAATGGAAAAGATATAATCAAAACTACTGGTTGAGTAATCAGAAATGAAGCATGGAGAAAGTGGAAAAACAAATAGAACTGATCATTTAAGTCAGTACCATTGAGTGAGTGCTTCTAAGGGGGAAAACATTTAAAAATTCTCTGGGAATATTGTTTCAAATTTCTGAAAAGTATCAACAACAGCTATTTCTTTTGACTTTATTTTTAAAATGTATTGGTGTTTTAGGCTGTCCTCTGTTTATGATGTTGGTGATGGCTGGCAGATTTCTATCTTAGTCTGTTTTGAGGCTCATCTGGCAGTTTCGAGTCTCTAAGAGTTGAGAGCCAATTACTTGGGATCCTTGGACCCTTTTTGTGGATTATCTTCCTCTAGGGTCATGTGGCCCCACCAAATCTACTGGAGGCATCAAGCAATAAAGGTTGTAGGATTTGCAGAAAGTCAAAGCAACCTCTAGAACCTTCGTGTGGAATTCAACTAAAATGAAGCCATTTAGCTTTATGGTTGAAAACTCTCATGAGGTCTTAAGGGCAGGTATCCAGGGATTAGAACAAAGATGTGGGTTAGAGGGAGGAGGGAGAGGGAAGTACAGCATTCAAGAAATACCTGTCTGATTACGTGTAACTGGGAATTCCTTTTTGAAGCAGGAGGAAGGACTAGAGTAAGAACACCAGATTTTGGTTAAGTATTAGGCTCAATTAATGGTATCCTCTTCATATTTGTCTGACAAATGAGATTGTACAAAAGAACATTAAGGGGACTCAAATAGCATGCTGGATCTATACTAATAAAAAAATCACTGGCATAAGAGTCAGGGAATTCATTTCCTTTAATTTTCTATGATTGAATGCTAAATATTCAGAAAGGAAAGAAATTAAGAATTATTAAATTTGTGAACTTTAAAAAATTATGACTTTTCATATTTGGTAAAATATACTAGAGCTTATGTGAAAAAAAAAAAATTGGTCCAGTATAAATTTCTGAGGGGACTATTGGACAGGTCAGTAGTTCTCTAACCTATTGCCCAGTAGAATGTCCTGCTGAACTTTAAATTACCTGGGCCACACCCCAAGAGAGCCTGATTTAATTAGTCTGAGCTAGATTTAAGCCCTGGAGGTTTTTTATTTCTGTTTTTTGTTTTCTAAGTTGCCCCTTAATTTTAATATACAGCCAGAGTTGAGAACCACTGAGTTAGAGAAATGCCAACATTTCAGTGTTCTCTGGCACAACATTGAGCAAAAGGCATAGTAAGGGTGGAAAATGGGAAAATGAATTGGATTACATATATATTTTAGGCTTCTGTTAGTTGGCCTGATGTAGTCATGGAATAGAAATATTTGACCTGCTGTGAATTTGACCTAGCTTGAGCTCAGGCTACAGTGCTCAATATCCTTGTAGGGGCGGCAACTTCCTAATTTGGGTATCTGTTATACTCCAAATGTGACTTACATGATATTCATAGCTTTCTTTCTTTCTCAGATGATAAGGAAATCCTATAATGCTATCAACATTTTAGAAAAGCTAGTTCTGTTTTAAATTATAGCACTCAAACAGAAAAGCACACAAAACAAAAATATGTACTCAATGACTCACGAAGCAGTCTGTCTTAACACCATCCAGGTCACAAAACAGACTATATTTGCCCTTTTGTATCTGTCTTATTTCACTCAAGATGGTGTCTTCAAGGTTCATACATGCTGCTGCATGTATCAGGACTTCGTTCCTTTTTCATGGCTGAATAATATTCCCTTGTATGCATATACCACATTTTCTTTATCCTTTCATCAGTTATTGGACACTTGGGTTACTGCCATCTTTTGACAGTTGTGAATAATGTTGCTATGAACATTAGTGTGCAGATATCTGTTGGAGTCCCTACTCTCAATTATTTTGTCTATATACCAAGTACTGGGGTTGCCAGATGATATAGTAGTTCTATACTTAACTTCCTGAGGAACTACTAAACTGTATTCCACAGCAGCTGCACCATTTTACATTGTCACCAGTAATGAATGAGTGATCCTATTTCTCCGCATCCTCTCCAACACTTTTTTTTTTTCATTTTTTTAATAGCAGCTATTCTAATGAGTGTGAAATGGTATCTCATTATGGTTTTGATTTGCATTTCCCTGATGGCTTATGATATTAGAATATAGGTTACCAGGTAATGGGAAATTAAGGCTTAGAATGTACAGGGTTCCTACTTGGAATGTTTTGATAATGGATTATATGATGGCAACACAACTTTGTGAATATCATTAACAGCACCAAAATATATTTCTGAATGTGATTAAAAAGGGGAAATGTTAAATGATATATGTGGTAACAGAATAAAAATTTTTTAAAATCCATGGAACTACACTATTCAAACAGTGAAACCTAATATAAACCATCTACTATAGTTAATAATACAATTATAAAAATGTTCAATTGCCACAAATGTTCTATACCAATGCAAGGTGTTAATAAGGGGATGGTATATGGGAATCCTGTGTATGATTGTTCTATAAACCCACTTCTGTAATAAAAGAAAAGAAATAGACTATAGCTAGATCCCAGAACCCTCCATATATGCCTTCTCCCAATCATTACACCACTATCCTGCACTTTATGGTAATATTTATTTTTATTTCTTAATACTTTTATAACCTAAACAAGCCTTGCTAAGCTTTGTGGCTTTGCTAAGCATATTTATATAATTTCTAAAAAATTTATGTAAATAGATTCTCATAGTAAGTTCTCTTTTCTGTCTGACTTCTTTTAAATACATTACGTTTATTTGCTTGAACCCATCGGTCCATTCTTTTTTTGTTGATCTACAATATCTCATTTTCAATTTATTACAATATGTGTCCCCTATATTATCTATAGAGGTTTAAGATATTCCTATTCAGTTTTATAACTAAAAATAGTTAGATTAACTTGTACATATCTCACAGTACATATTCACTTACATTTCTGGGGAATATATAACCCTAAGTGTGAAACTTCTGCAATACAGATACGCTAATTCTATTTTAGAAGATAATGATGACTGTTTTCCAAAGTTCTTGTGCCAATTTACACTTCTACAGCAATATATGAGCATTCCTGTTGCTCTACATCAGAAGTGTGCAAAATCCAGCCAGTGGGTCAAATCCAGCCCACTACCTATATTTAAAAACAAGGTTTTATTGGAACACAATTGTGCCTATTCATTGGCTCATTATCTGTGGCTGCTTTCATGCTCCAAGCAGTAGAGTTGAGTGCTTTCCACACAGACCGTCTAGCCTGCAAAGCCTAACATACTTAGCATCCATCACTTTACAAAAAAGCTTGCTGACCCCTGCTCTGCATCCTCACTCACGCTTTCTTCAAAAGCTTTGCCATTTCTGGTGCATTTGCTGCAGAATTTACTTGCGGTTTTATTTGCATTTTCTTATTACTAGTGATATTAGTGTCTTCTTGACCATTGAAATATCTTTGTTTTGCGAAGTCTTTTGATCTCTTTCTATAGCGTCTTTGTCATTTTCTTATGGATTTTTAGCAGTGCTTTATAAAACCTGGTTGTGAGTTCCTTGCCAGTTGTATCACTATCAGTTTCTCCCATTCTGTGGCTTGTCTTTTCATTCTCCTAATGATGTCTTTAGATGACCAGAATTTCTTAAATTTTAATGTAAATTAAACAGTTTTACTTTTGGTTAGTGTATTTCATGTCCTTAAAAAGCCTCTCTTTACTCTAAAGTAATGAATATTACCATACATTGTCTCTGAGATTGTTCTCTCAATTGAAAGCAATTTTGCATCCCAGGGGACATTTGTCAATGTCTGGAGACATTTTCGGTTGTCACAACCTGGTGGTGTTGGGGAGGATGCTATTGGTTTCTGGGCTTTCCATGTAATTCCATTGATCTCTTTATATACCCTTGTACCAAATTATTGGAGCATTGGCAAAAAACAAACAAACAAAAAACCCACCATTCTCTCTTAAATATTGTAGCTTTATATAAAATCTTAATATAAAGATGAGAATTTATTCTATCACATTTATTTTTTTCAAGAGTTCTTTGACTATTCTTGGCCCCTTTTATTCGTATATAAGTTTTAAAATAAGCTTGTTAAATTTCCACAATAATCTTCTGGGTTTTAGATAGGAACTACATTGGTTCTCTAGATCTCTTAGGAGAAAACTGACATTTTGTAATAGACTCTTTAAATCCAAGAATATGATATATCCCAAATTTAATTCCCTTCCATCTTTATATTCTTTTCTTTTGAGAAGTCTGCACATCTACTTTTAGATTTTCTCACAGGTATTTTATATTTTGTTGCTATCATAAATGTTATCTCTTTCTATGTGTTTATTTCTAGAATAGTTACATTAATTTAATTTTGGTGTATTGACATCAATAGTTTCAGATATCATTCTTTCACTATCATATTATCTCTGAATTATAACAGCTTTATTCCTTTCTCTTTCTATTTTTGCCAATCCTAATAATTATATTTCTTTTTTTTATTTCTTTATCCCTGCATTCACTCATTAAGAATCATCCTACAAAATTCTTTCATTATAGTCATCCATATATAATCACTGTTCATCCTATCAAAAATATCACAGTGGCCATGATCATAGAAACAAATAGAACAAATAATTCTTTCTTTCAAGAAATATTTAATGAACATACACTATACACTAGGAATTTTGCTAAGCATTGGTGAAACCACAGTAAGCAAGATATAATACTCAGACTCAGGGAATTTACAATATAGTGAGAGTTGATAGACTAAAAATAATTAAATGGGAAAAATTGTTTCATTCTGTGTATTTGCTTCTGCCTTACCTTTCAGTTTATTAATTTTCATTTGAATTGTCTATAATCTTCTGTTAAATATGTCCTTTGAATTCTTAAGTTAGGTAACTATTTTTTTTCAGTATATTTTCAGTTCTAGACTTTTGATTTGGTTCTTTTCAAATCTGACCTGTACTTTGTTTTAAAGTTTCTGTTTCTTTCTTCTTGAAAATATATTTCAAATCCAACCAAAATTAAGTTAATACATTTAGCAGTGATAGGACTGATAAAGAAAACAAAGCAACAAAAATAATACAGTACATTACTTCTTTTTTAGGCCTTTAAAGGAAATACTAGCTACTTGGTTTGCCAGGTTGCTATGACAAATACCACACAATAGTTTGCCTTCAACAACAAGCATTTATTATCTTATAGTTTTGAAGGCTAGAAGTCTAAAATCAAGGGGTTGGCCAGACTATGCTCTCTTCTTGAAGTTTGTAAGTCTGTAGTGATCTGGTGCTGGCTTGCCATCATCCTTGGTATCCTGTCACCTGCATCTCTGCTCCTGTCACATGGCAATCTCTGGCTCCTTACTTTGGCCCTTCTGGTTTCCACTGAATTCCAATTTCTTTTTACTCTCTGGCCTTCTCTGACTTGTCTTTCTGTCTCTCTCTATCTCTCTAGTAAAGCAGTTGCAGGTTTACAGAAAAATCATGCAGAAAGTACAGAATTCCTTTATAACATCCTCCCCCAACACACAATTTTCCCTATTATAAAAGTTTGCATCAGTGTGGTACCTCTATTACAAGTGATGAATCAGTATTATCATAATTACTATAATTTTGTTATTAATTATAGTCCATTAGGGTTCACTATTGGTGTTGTACACTTCTGTTTCTTTGTTATTTATTTATTTATTTTCTGGAAACATATATACAGTCTAGAATTAATCATTTAATCACTTTAAAGTATACAATTTAGTAGTGTTAAATACATTCATGTTATGCTGCCATACTTAATTGGTACAGAGTTTCTGTTTGGGATGATGGAAAAGTTTTGTAATGAGCGGTGGCTTGGCCTTATAAAGCTTCTGATAATTCAGATTACGACTCACTCTGACTCAGTTGGCTAAACCGTAACTAAAAATAACAGCTCTAAAAAGTCCCTTCTACAAGTGTGTTCACATGCACAAGAATGCTGATTAAGATTAAGAACATGTTTTTATTTGGGGTACATTATTAAGCCTACCACACTAGTGTCTGAATTTTTAAAATTATTTTCCTTAAATTAATTTTAAAGTAGGCCAGATTAAAACTGGCTGGAGTTAATGTAAACTGAATACACTTTACCCTGATCATTTAGAAATAGGTGTGAGTTTATATATGTGCATGTAATTCTATATAAATAGTTTACATTTTTTAAGCTTTATGAGATATAATAAACATGTGTTGAGGTGCACATGATTTGCAGTGTACAGTTTGATAAATTTTGGTTCATGTATACACCTGACAAACCATCACCACAGTTGAGATAATGAACTCAACCATCAACCCAAAAAGTTTCCATGTGAACTTTGTGATCCTTCATTCCTCCCAAGCCTTCCAAGCTTCCCCAAGGCAATCAGTGATCTCTTTTTGGCCATTATAGATTAGTTTGCATTTCCAGAATATTATGTACATGGAATCATATAGTACATGCTATTTTTTCTGGCTTAATAAATTTAGCATATTTATTTATAAATTTATCCATGTTTCAGTGTAATCCAATAATTAATTTCTTCTTACTTCTGTTTAGAATGCCACTGTGTGGATATACAACAATGTGTTTATCCATTCATCACTTTTTTTCTATTCATTTTGTTTTATTTTTTTATTAATTTCTTATTGTTATTTTTAAAGAAGCTTTAAATTACATAAATGTTGCATGAAAAATATAAGGGATTCCCATATACCCCACTCCTCCCACTCTACCCTTTCCCATATTAACATCTTTCATTAATGTGGTACATTTGTTAGAGTGGATGAACATATATTGAAGCATTGTTACTAACCATGGCCTAGTTGGGAGGTTTTTGATAACTAATTAAATCTCATTACTTGTGATTGGTCTGTTGAGTTCATCAATCTCTTCTTTCATCAATGTAGGCTGCTTGTGTTTTTCTAGAGATTTGTCCATTTCATCTAAGTTACCCATCTTGTTGGCATACAGTTTTTCAAGGTGTACCCTCTTAACAATATTCTTTATTTCTGTGGGATCAGCGGTGATATCCCCTTCCTCTTTTCTTATTTTATGTATTTGTATCTTCTCTCTTTTTCTCTTTGTTAGTCTAGCAGAGAGTTTGCCAATTTTATTAATCTTCTCAAAGAACCACCTTTTGGTTTTGCTAATTTTTTCTATTGCTTTCTTATTTTCAATTTCATTGAACTCTGCTCTCATCTTTTTTATTTTCTGCTTTTACTTGCTTTGAGGTTAGTTTGTTGTTCTTTCTTCAATTCCTCCAGGTGTGCAGTTAGGTCTTTGATTTTAGCTCTTTCCTCTTTTTTTATAAGCATTTATGGTTATATATTTCCCCCTCAGCACTGCTTTTGCTGCATTGTATAAGTTTTGATAAATTGTGTTGTCATTTTCATTTGTTTCATTCATTTGTAGTTACTGATTTCTTTTGCAATTACCTCCTTGACTCCCTGATTGTCTAAGAGTGTGCTTAATTTCCATGTCTTTGTGACTAATCTGTTTATCTGTCCCTTACAGATTTCCAGCTTTATTCCATTGTGACCAGAGAAATTACTTTGTATAATTTCAATCTTTCTGAATTTGTTGAGGGTTTTTCTGTGGCCTAGCTTGTGGTCTATCCTGGAGAATCATCCATGTGCACTTGAGAAGAAGGTATATCCTGCTATATTTGGGTGTAATGTTCTTTATATATCTATTAGGTCTAGATCCTCTAACATATTATTCAAGGTCTCTGTTTCTTTATTGATCCTCTGTCGAGATGTTCTGCCTAATGGAGATAATGGTGTAATAAAGGCCCCACTATAATTCTAGAGGAGTCTATTTCTCCACTTAATTTTTCTAATGTTTGTCTCATGTATTTTGGGGCGCCCTGGTTAGGTGCATAAATGTTTATGATTGTTCTTTATTCTTGAAGGATTACTCCTTTTATTAATATATAGTGTCTTTCTTTGTCTCTTACAATAGTTTTGCAATTAATTCCATTTTGTCCAATATTAGTTTAGCTACCACCTTTTTTTTTTTTTTTTGGTTATTGTTTGCATGTAAAATTGTTTTCCAGTCATTCACTTTCAGCCTCCTTGTGTCCCTGGGTCTAAGGTGAGTTTCCTGAAGACAGCGTATAGATGGGTCATATTTCCTTATCCATTCTGCTAATCTGTGTCTCTTGATTGGAAAGTTTAATCCATTAATATTCAGTTATTACAATCAAGGCATTACTTACATTAACCATATTTACTTTAGGTTTCTATATGTCATATGTGGTTTTCATTTCTCTTTTTTATCATTTTAATTATTCTTATCAATAATCTTCTTTCCTACACTCCCCTCCAACCCTCTCTCTCCTGTTTTTTCCTTTCAACTTGTAGAACTCCCTTTAGTATTTCTTGAAAGGCAGGTTTCTTGTTCACAATCTCTCTTAATTTCTGTTTATCTGTGAGTATTTTGAACTCTCCCTCATTTTTGAATGCCAGCTTTGCTGGATACAGAATTCTTGACTGACAATTTTTTTTTTCTTTTATCACCTTAACTATGTCATAACACTGCCTTCTTGCCACCATGGTTTCAGATGAGAAATCAGCACTTAATCTTATCGCACTTCACTTGTATATGATAGCTCTTTTTTCTCTTGCTGCTTTCAGTATTCTCTCTTTGTCTTGAGCATTGGGCAATTTGATAAGTATATGTCTTGGGGTAAGCCTGTTAGGATTTATACTGTTTGGGGTGCGCTGCGTATCCTGGACATTTATGTCTGTGTCCTTCAAGAGAGTTGGGAAATTTTCAGCCATTATTTCCTCCAACACTCCTTCTGCCCCCTTTCTCTTCTTTTCTCCCTCTGGGATGCTTATAATGCATATGTTTGTGCATTTCATATTGTCATTCAAATCCCTAAGTCCTTGCAGGATTTTTTTATGTTTTTATCTAGCTGTTCTACCATCCATCTGATTTCAGATGTACTGTCTCCAACATCACTGATTCTTTCCCCTGCCTTTTCAAATCTACTGTTATGTGCTTTCAGTGCATTTTTTATTTCTGGCATTGCACCATTCATCACCATCAGATCCGTTATCTTTTTATGTATGTTTACAATTTCTCTAGTATGTACCCCCAGTGTCTTCTTAATATCCTTTATCTATTCCTTTACTTCATTAAGTTGATTCATGACATTTGTTTGGACATCCTTGATTAGTTGTTCCATGTTCTGCATCTCCCCCTGTCTTTTAGTTTGTTCATTAGACTGGGCCATGTCTTCCTGTTTCTTAGTATGGCTTGTAATTTTTTTATTGGTATTTAGGCATCTGTTTATCTCAATGGGCTTATTCAGTTAATTAGCTTCTCTTTCTACTTTAGGGTTTTATTTTGTTGTTTGTCTGTGTGTGTGTGTGTGTGTGTGGTAAGGTTCTTTTTTAACACTTCGTTCCTCTTATTTTATGACCTTGCAGTTGTCTGTATTCCCTTGGGAAAAAAAAGATAGGACCAGAAAAAAGGAACGAGATAAGAAGAAGACAAAAAAGAATAATAGTGATAATAATATAAAAAGGTAGAAGAGGAACCATACAAGATCTAGGAAAAGAAATAATATGAGTAAAAAGTCATATACAATACAAAGGAATAAGAATAAAAAAGGTGGAATAGAAAAAATGAAACAAGAATCAAATTAGAGAAATAAATAGAATGAATTAAAAGGCCAGAAACATAGGAAGAGAAGGAAAAAAAAAAAGAGAGAAAAAAAGAAAAAATTAAGTCCAAACAAGAAGAGGTGAAATGAAAGAAAAGGAACAGAAGACAGAGGATAGAAAAATGAGCAAGAGAAAAGAAATAAAATAGGTAGAAAAATAAGTAAATGAAAAAAGAAACAAAGAAAAGGAAAAGACATCAAACAAGAAACAAAACAGCACCAAAAGAAAGAACCCAGGAAAAACAGCCTTCCTTCTTAGGCCCTCAGGTAGCTTCTCAGGCTGCCAGTGCTTATCAATCGATTATCCTGCAGCGTGCCTCCACGGGTGATGAACCCAGTTTTAGTGAATAAAATAAAGAAGAAGAAAAAAAACAGATCCAAAAACACCTGAAACCAAAAATAAATTCTCAGTCTATATGTTCCCTGATGCCACCAGAGTGCCTGATAACCCGGTAGGTCACTCTCTGGATCCCTTCTCTTGGACATACTGGGAACTGAAGCAGGAACTGCTTATATACAAGGCAGGAATTTCTACACTGAACTACACCCACTCCACAGGTTAAGTAGGCCTCTGAAGCTTATCTGGCTCTTCCTACCCCCATTCTCTCAGGCAAGTTGAGCTTCTAATAGTTTGCCTGGGCCAGGCTGGTTAGGCGCCTGTCTCTGCCCCTTCACTGACCTAGTTCCTCTCTCTCCCAGGGCAGCTGGGTGTGACAACCTGCCTGATCAGATCCACCCTCCCCTCCCCCTGGGGCCACCTCAAGTGCTGACTGGGGTACCTTTCAAGACTCAAATGGGGCTCACCTGGCCAAACTCACTGAAAAGAAACCACTCTCCACCCTCTGCCAGACCCCTCTTCCTCCCAGGGAATATTCCTTCCTACTCAATTAGCTGGTATGATCCAGGAGTTTACCAAGGCTATTTTCCTTGAGGGTGGGGTATATGTGCCATTTCCAGCCAAAGGGCAAGTAACTTACGGTTATCCTTTGGTTTCTTTGTCTCTTTGTCCTGTTCCCTCCTGGATGATGCGCAGTACTTTCCTGTTCTTTAAAACCCCAAAGCTGCTCCCTGGGGTAGGTTTTTGCCCTTCTTGGTTGTTTTTTATGAGAGAGTTGAGCTCTGCCTACCTACTTTGATGACATCTTCCTGGAAGTCTCCCTATCCATTCACCTCTTGATGGGCATTTGGGTGATTTCCAGTTTTTTGTGGCTATCACAAATAAGGTTGCTATGAACATTTGTGTATACAACTTGGTATGGACATATGCTTCCATTTCTCATGAGTAAATATCGAGTATAGTAGGTATATCATATGAATAATTTTTGTTTAATATTTTCAAAAAAATTGCCAAAGAGTTTTAAACAATAGAGTATTTAAACATAAAAATTGTTTACTTATCCATTGAAGTTGCCTTCAATTTCCCTCAGCAATATTTTTTTTATTCTAGTGTTCAAATCTTCCATGTAATTTATCATGTTTACCCCTAAGTATTTCATATTTTTGGATCTATACTATAAATGGTCCTTTTTTCCCATTATATGGTTGTTCATTGCTAGTATGTAGAAATACAGTTGATCTTATATATCAAACTTATATCCTACAACCATACAAAACTCACTTATTAGGTCTAGTAATTTTATTTAGTAGGTTCCATAGGATTATATACATAGACGATCACATCATCTAAAGAAAAATAGTATTAATTTGTTTAAAATATTGAATAAAAGTGCTGAGAGCAGGCATCTTTGTCTTGATCCTGATTTTAGAGGGGAACTATTCAGTCTTTCACTATTGTATTAGTCAGCCAAAGGGGTGCTGATACAAAATACCACCAATCTGTTGGCTTTTATAAAGGGCATTTATTTGGGTAGAAGCTTAGAGTTACCAGGTCATGAAGTGTAAGTTATTTCCCTCACCAAAGTCTGTTGCCACATGTTGGAGCAAAATGGCTGCTGACATCTGCAAGGGTTCACCCTCCCTCTTCCTCATAAGGCTCCATGGTCCCAGCTTCTTCTAATATCAGCCGTAGGCTGAGATAAGTCTAGTCTCTCTCCTGGGTTTGTTCCTCTCTGGGCTGAGCTGCTCTGTTTTCTCCACAAGGCCAGCTGTAAACTGTCAGGCGTATGGCTCATCTCTTTTCCCAGGGCCTCTGCCATGTCTAATGGAGCTTCCTTACTTATCTGCATCTCTGTGTGCTTTCTTCCCAGACTCCAGGATCAAAAACTAGCTTGTGTCCTCCTCTGTGTCTTTACTTCCCCAGGCTCTGCATTAAAACTCTAACTCATCTGCCTTGTTTTTTTCTCCTGACATGGCCCAATCAAAGCCTTAATCATAATTTAATCAAGTAAGAGTGAAACCTCTGAATCCAATACAATCAATGTACGCAGAGGAACAGCCCAATTTACAAACATAATCCAATATCTATTTTTGGAATTCATAAACAATATCAAACTGCTAGAACTATTAAATATATTATAGGCTTTTTATATATGTTCTTTGTCAGGTTAAGGAGGTTTCCTTCTATTTCTTCTTTGGTGAGAGTTTTTTTTTAAATCAGGAACAGATAAACAGATTATTGCAAATGTGTTTTCTTAATCAATTGAGATCAATGATCATATGTTTTGTTCTTTTTTATTTTGTTAATATTGTGAAGTACAAGTTGACTTTTGAATATTAACCTCCATTCCTGGGAGATTATCCATATTAAATAATGTTGTATTCTATTTGTTAACCTTTTGATTTAATTGTTTTATCTATATTGGTAGGGGAATTAAAAATCTGTAGTTTTCTTTTCTCGTATTTTTTTGGTCCAGTTTTAGCATCAGGGCAATTCTGGCACCATAGAATGAATTGGGAAGTATTAGTTCCCCTTAAATTTTCTGGAAGAGTTTTTATGGAATTGGTATTGTTTGGTCTTTGTTTTTCTAAATATTTTGTAGAATTCAACAATAAAGTCATCTAATTTTGGAATTTCTTTGTGGAAACATTTAAACTACAGTCTTTGTATGTTTTGGTGGTTTGTATCTTTCAAGCAATTGGTGAATGTTATGGAACAAATGGAATGTATTTGTGTAAAGTTGTTTATATTATTTTCTTATGAAAATTTTAATATCTGCAGGTTCTGTAGTGATTTCATTTCTCTCACTCTTGATAATTTTTTTTTTTTCATTCTTGTTAGTCTATCTCACTCCTGATAGTGGTCATTTGCATATTTTTTTAATTAGATACACTAATCAGTGTATCTAAAATTTTATCAATGTTACTGATCTTCTCAAAGAATCATCAGTGATTTCATCTATTGGCTTTCTCTTTTCTATTGTATTGATTTCCACTCTTATCATTATTACTTCCTTTTTCATTTGCTTTGATTGCATTTGTTCTCCTTTCTCTAGTTTCTTATGGTGGAAGGTGAGTTCATTGATTTGCGACCTTTCTTCTTTTCTAAGATGGCCATTTAATGTCATCAGCTTACCCATAAGTACTGCTTCAATGGCATCCCAACATTTAATAAGTTGTATTTTCATTTTCATTTTCATTTAGTTGTAAATATATTCTCATTTGCTTTTGATTCTTTGTCCCATGGGTTATTTCTAAAATGTTATTTGGTTTTCAAATATTTGGGGACTTTCAAAATATCTATTAATTCCTAATTTTATTTCCATAGTGATCAGTGAACATATTTTATATGACTTGATTATATTTGCCTTGGTAATTTTTCTGTGTATACATGAAAAAACATGTATTTTGCTGTTTTGGTGTGGAACATTGTATAAATATCAACTAAGTAAAACAAGTTCATTGCATTTTTATATCCTCACTGATTTTCTCTCTATTGTTCTCTGAATTATTAAGGGGGTGGTATTGAAATCTCCACCTACAATTTTGGCTCCTTATATTTCTATCAGTTTTTGTTTCTTGTAATTTGAAGTGGTGTTACTAGGGACATAAGTGTGAATATTGCTATGTCCTCTTGATTAATTGACTCCTTTGTCATCATGAAATGACCTTCCTTTTTCCTGATACTATTCTTTCCCCTTAAATCTATTTTTTCCTGATATTAATATAGTCATTTTAGTTTTGTAGACTAGTGTTAGTATGATGTGTTAGGCAGATTTTGGCTCCTATATTCTCTGCCCATGGTAATACCCCTTTGGTTATGTTATATCCCATGCCAAAACAGACTTTGCAAATGTAATTACTGTTCATAATCAGGAGGCCATAAGACAGGGGGATTATCCTGGGCTATCTCAGCAGGCCTAGTAATCACGGGAGCCTTTAAAAACAGAAGAAGAAGACAGAAAAGGAAGTCAGAGATTTGAAGTATGAAAAGGATCAACACCTTATTGATGACTTGTATATTTGGGAGGTCATCTAAGCATGAGGAAGACCTGAATCTTTCCAACCTACTGAATAAGCTTGGGAGCAGATTCTTCCCCAGAGCCTCTATTAAAAGCACAGTCCTGCTGACATATTGATTTCAGCTTTGTGAGATTCTAAACAGACAAGGCAATTGAGCCATTGGTTTCTAACCCACAAAATCTGTGAGATAATAAATGTTTAAACTATTAATTTTTTAAAATAATTTCTTATGGAAGTAAGGAAAACATGGTATATATTTCTTGATCCTTTTACTTTTAACCTCTTTATGTCTTTATCTTTTGCATACATTTCTTTGGTTCAATATGTATTTGTGTCATGCATTTTTATTCAGTCTGAAAATCTCTGCCTTTTAATTTTTTAAACAATTTGCATTTAATATAATTATTGATATGGTTATGTTTGAATCTTTCCTTTGCAATTTATTTTCTTTTTGTCCCATCTGTTCTTGTTTTTCCCCATCCTCTTCTGTCTTCTTTTACATTATTGGATTTTGTATGATTTTATTTTTCTCCTCTTTTGGATTAATAGATTTAATTTTGTTTAGTTATTTTAGTGGTTAGTTTAAGGTTTGAGTATATATCTTTAACTTACCATAGTCTACCTTCAAGTATATATATGTATTAGCATAGTCTACCTTCAAGTATATATGTTTGTGTCTGTGAATTATATATGTATATATATGTATATATATATGTCATATATATTATAGGACACTGTATTATTGTATTAAAAATACATACAATAGTCTATAGCTATTTCTCACCTATTGACCTTTCTGCTATGGTTGTCATACATTTTATTTTTACAAATGTCATAAACTTCAAACTTAATTGTTTGTATTTTTGTTTAAAGAGCAAAATATCTTTTAAAGAGCTTTAAATAATTAGGAAAAAAATATTATATTTTCTACATGTTACTGGTTCTGGTGGACTTTATTCCTTTTGTAGATCCATATTTCCATCTGATATCTTTTTCCTTCTTCCCAAAAGACTTTCTTTCACATTTCTTATACAGCAGGTATGGCTAGTGATGAATTCTTTCATCAAAATCATTTCCACATGGTCATTGCTAATGTATGTATAACTATAATTTTAGTGTATGTTGCTCTAATTTCATATTACCTTGATGAATGCACTTATTAGTTCTAGGAGTTTGGGATGTTGTAGATTCCTTGGGATCTTTTATGGACAATCATGTCCTATAAAAATAGGAACAGTTTATTTATTCCTTTCTGAGCTACGTACCTTTTATTTTATTTTCTTCCTTATTGTGCTGGCTAGGATTTCCAGTACCATGTTGAATAACTGTGATGAGAGTGGACTTCGTTTCATTTTTCCTGATCTTAGGGAGAAAAAAATCAGTCTTTCACCATTAGGTATTATTTAGCTGCATATTTTTTATAGGCAAACCCTATCAAGTTGATAGAGTTCCCCTCCAGTCCTAGTTTTCAGATAGTTTTTTATTATGAATACATTTTGAATTATGTCGTGATGTATGATTCCTTTTATATATTGATAACTTTTATGGGCTAATATTTTCTTAAGGATTTTTCGGTCTATATTAATAAGGAATATTGGTCTGTAAAGATTTTTATATTATTGTTGTCTAATTTTGGCATCAGGGTAATATGGACATCATAAAATTAATTGGAAAGTGTTTCTTCCTCTTCTATTTTTGGGAAGAGATTTTCTAGAATTGGTATGAATTATTGAAATGTTTGGTAGAATTCTCCAGTAGAACCATATGGGCCTCAAGGTTACAGAAGTTTCTAAATTACTAATTCAATATCCTCAATATTGATATGGATATTCAAATTACCTATTTTATAGTGAGTGGGCTGTAGTCACTTGGGTCTTTTAAATATTGGCCCATATTGTACATTTGTGGAAAATAATGTATGTAGAGTTATTCATAATATCCCCTTTTGACTACTACTGAACCTGTAGCAATATCTTGTTTCATTCATTCCTGATATTGGCAATTTGTGTCCTCATTTTTCTTTGTGAGTTCTGCTAAAAATTTGTTAGTTTCATTGATCTTTTAAAAACTCAACTCTTTATTTCATTGATTGTCTCTATTATATCTGTTACAACCCAACTCCTGAAGGGCATGAGTTGGTATGGCCATAAGAACAAAGAACACACCTGTTATTTAGTCAGGCATAAGCTTTATTAGGACTTACAAACGGCAGAGATTCTTTGATGGTGGCCAGTCAAAGAATGAATGAAGTTAGCACCCCACAAAGAGATGAGAAAATGAGAGGTGATACATAAGGGATTTAAGGATAGTCCATAGGATATGAGAACAGAGTTCCTGGCTAAGGTCATGTGAAGCATACACATGGGGTATGGTGATGTTTTCACTATGCTTGCTCATAGGAAAGTCGTTTAGCAAGGATGTTTACAACTTTGAGAAGATTATAGTTCATGATAACATCTGTACATTATCTCCCCTCCAGGGAGGGTTGTTAACTTTTAACTTATGTCTAGGTCATGCAGGCAGCTACATGCTAAAGACTTAGGGAAACCCTAGGTCCCCACGGTATCTTTGTTTTCAATTTCACTGATTTCTGCTCTTATTTTTATTACTTCTTTACTTTTGCTTGTTTTGTAATATTTTGCTCTTTGTTTTTCTAGTTTCTTGAAGTTGGAGCTGGGCTTATTGCTTTAAGACTTTTCCTCTTTTCTAATGTAAGCTTTCAGCATTATAAATTTCCCTTTCAGCATTATCTGTGGCCCAAAAGTTTTGATATATTGTATTTTAATTTACATTTAGTTCAATGTGATTTTTTAAAAATTTTTCATTGAGATGTCCTCATAACCCATAGATTATTTAGAAGTTTGTTGTTTAGTTCCAAGGTAGGGAGATTTTTCTCTTTCTATTACTGATGTCTAGATTGATAATATTGTGGTCAAAGAACATACTCTGCATGATTTCAGTTCATTTAACATTGTTAAGGTTTGTTTTGTGACCCAGCTTATGATCTATTTTGGTAGATAATACTTAGGTGCTTAAAAATAATGGATTTGGCTTTCGTTAGGTGGAGTGCTCTATAAATATCAGTTGAATCCTGTTGGTTGATGAAGTTGAATTCTTTTATATCCTTGCTGATTTTCCATTTATTTGTTCTATCATTTATTGAGGGAAAGGAGTTAAAGTCTTCTATTATAATTGTGAGCTTTTTTTTTACTTTTGATCTATGTGCCTACCTATTTCATTATATTTAATGTGAGTTGCTTGTAGTCAAGCATGTAGTTGGGTATTTTCTTTATTTTTTAATACAGTCTGCCAATCTCAGTATTTTAATTGGTGTATTTAGACCACTTACATTTAATGTAATTATTGATATGTTAGGGCTTAGGTCTAACATTTTCTTTTTTGTTTTCCATTTGTTCTCTTTTTTTCTCTCTGTTCTTTTCCCTGCCTTCCTGTGATTTATTTGAACACTTTTTAGAATTTTGTTTTGATTTATTGTTAATGTTTTTTAGTTTTTCTGTTTGTGTAGCTATATTCTTGGTTTCTCTGAGTGTTGTATTATATGTACATGCCTTATAGTCTAAGGTATTCTCAAAATCTACTGGTATCAACTTTTGACCATTTCGAGTTATCTTTAGAAACCTCCTCCTCCTTTATGTCCTTTTATCCTTTTCCATTTATAATGTAATTGTTTTGAATATTTCCTCAAACTACTTTGAGAATCCTGTTAGACCAGATTATATTTTTGCTTCAGTGGTTAATGATAATTTAGAAAACTCAAGAGAAGGAAAATATATTGTATTTACCTTTACAGATTTATTCTTTCTGTGTTTCTTTCTTCTTATTGACACAAGTTTCCTTCTTTAACCATTTATTTACTCCTTGGAGAACTTTCTTTAGCCATTGTTTTGGATAAGTCTACTGACAAAAGAGTCTCTTAGTTCTTCTTCATCTGAGAATGTCATACTTTCCTCTTCATCACTGAACTATACTTTCTCTTGTTATAGAATTCTGGGTTGACATTTCTTTTCTTTCAGCATTTGAAAAATATTGTGCCACTTTCTTCTGGACTCCAGGGTTTTTGCTGAGAAATCCACAGTTGTATTAGTCAGCCAAAGAGGTGCTGATGCAAAATACCAGAAATCTGTTGGCTTCAATAAAGGGTATTTATTTGGGGTAGATGCTTACTGTTACCAGGCCATAAAGCATAAGTTACTCCCCTCACCAAACTCTGTGAGGGTTCAGGCTTCCTGGGTTCCTCTCTTCCCAGAGCTTGGTTCTCTCCAGGTTCAGCTGCTTGTTCTTTCCACAAGGCCAGCTGTAGACTATCACATGAGTGTTTTGTCTCTTCTCCTGGGGCCTTCTCTCCTTCCTCACGACCAAGCTCCTCTGTGTGCTTGCTTCCCTGGACTCCAGCATTAAAACTCCACATCAGAACTCCAACTCAAAACTCCAACTCTGTCCTTTGCCATGTCTTTAATCTTTGATTTGCCACCCACCAAGGGGCAGGGCTCAACTCCTACTGACATGGCCCATTCAGAGCCCTAATCATAACTTAATCATGCCCAGATGAACAGACCAGTTCTGTTATTAATAGCATAATCCAATATCTATTTTTGGAATTCATAACTATATCAAACTGCCAAACTGCTACAACTGTCATTTGAATAGTTTTTTTTTTTTTTTTTCCTTTCTTCTAAGTATGGTGTCATTTCCCTCTTTGCTTTCAAGATTTTTTATTTCTTTTTCATTTCCAGACATTTGATTATGATGTGTTTTGACATGGGTTTCTTTTGGTTAATCCTGCTGGAATTACCTCAGTTTCCAGTATCTGTAGATTTAAGTTTTTTGCCAAACTGGGAATTTTTTTTGCCATTATTTCTTCAAATACTTTTTCAGCCCCATTCTTTTTGTCCTCTCTCACAAGGACTCGGATGATACATTATACTATATTTTTATATATAGTCCCACATGTCCCTGAGTCTCTGTTTATTCTATTCTATTTGAGGAGGACTACTGCTTCTAGAAAGATAGAGTAGACCTACTTTTCCCTATTCTTCCCTCTAGGTACAACTAAAAATCACGAGCATAATATAAAACAAATATAAAAATACTCTGAAAGGTGAAAAAAAGAAGGCAGAACAGCTAAGGGCCTCGATCCCAAAGAATTACATGGCAGTGAGTTTCCTAGGTTTTCTTTTTGCCTCATACATCCCAAACTGAATCCTGAAGAATCTTATAGCATAATACCCAAATAGTCCAGGTTTTGATTTAAAAAAAAACTCAACATCTCAAGAAACAGGAAGATCTTAGACGAATGAAGAAAGACAATAAACAGACAAACACGGAGATGGCACAGATGTTACATTTTCTGGGAAAGATTTTAAAGCAGCCATTTAAAATGCTTCAGTTAAGCAATTATGAACGCACTTGAAACAAATGAAAGAAATGAAAATCTCAGCAAAATTTTTAAATCTCAGCAAAGAAATAGAAAATATAAAGAAGAACCAAATTGAAATTTTGGAACTGAAAATGCATTTAAAACTCAATGAGGGGGACGGATGTGGCTCAAATGGTTGGGCGTCCATCTCCCATATGGAGGTACCCGGGTTTGATCCCCAGGACCTCTCGGTAAAAAAAAATAAAAAAACTCAATGGATGGGCTTAACAGCACAATAGAGAAAAGAGAGGGAAGAATCAATAAACTTGAAGATAAAACAATAGAAATCACCAATCTGAATGGAGAGACCATAGATTATATTGACATTTTAAAAAAACTTAAATATATCCCTATTATCTCACAATCTAGGTTATACATTTCTTCTTAACATTAAAGCATTTGATAATTTTACTTTGGCTCTAAGTGCTATTTCCTCTTAAAATATTGTGGGTCCTGTAGACCAGATGTTCTAATACAATGATGAAGACTTTGTAACCATTTGAATAGTCTGTGTAAATATCAGAGACTTTCTCCTCCACATTCTGTGACTTAACTTTCAGGACACTCTTAGTAGAACTCATGAGCACATTTTAAACTTAAAGGTAAACAGAAAACTTCAGGATGAACAAACCTAGTTCCTCTGTCTCAGGCTCTCTATTGCCCTGGAGTTGTCAAATGGAAATTCCAGAGCCCTTACACATTCTATAATACACTCCTCTTCTAACACTACCCTTGGTTGTCTGATGGATAGCAGGGAATTAAAAAATACCCAGGTGAACAACCTCCGTTTTCGTCAAATGTTTTTTGGAAAATGTAAAGTTGTAGAATGAGAATCAGAATCAAACAGAGATTACATTCAGGCACTCCCACTTCATAATTGTGTGACATTGGAAAAGATACTGAAGTGCTTGTTTATGACACAGTCTAGTAAAGTAGAAGACACATATTAAGCATTTAATAATTTTAAATTCCATTTTCGCTTTTATGCAAAAGTAAAGTTATGAACAATGGTGGGTGTGTGTGGAGGTGTGTATGTGAGTGAGGTTGGGGGTAGGGAGTGTATATGTTTGTGAGGGCTGGTTGTGCATTGTATGCCGGTGTGTGTGTGCGCTCCATGTAACTTGGGGGTATTTAAAGGACCAGTGTAATTTGTAACAAAACCAGTTTGGAACCAGATTAAAACAGAATATTGTACGGGAATTTCCAAAACTATTTTCATACCCCAATATCATTGGGAATTTCTGAAGAAAATAGAGCATTTCATTTAGCTGAATTCAATAGCTGAATTCATAATCTTAAATGAGAAATATAAACATTGTTATATAGTTAATTTGGGCATATACAACAAATAAGGAACATTATGTAGTGCATGCCAATATTAACTTATATTTTCTCCTCATTCAGAAACTGGAAAGATTTCTTACTCCCTGTGTCCAAGACAATGAGATAGTCTGTTTCTTTGAACTTGAACAACGTGTTTCCCAGTACTGATCATTGATGTGCCCCTAGCCCTTTTATCACATTTTTGTCCAGGTCTGAAATGATGATTTGATTCAAATCTTTCACTATTGCTAAATCTCTTGCATCTGGGAATGATCAAACTTCACATTATGCACAGTCTATATCAAATAATTTCTGAGGGTGCTTTTTATCTTTCTTATATGCTTTGCAAAATTCTTGTTCCTTACTTTCTGTTTTAATCAGGGAATGACTCTCTAAAATGAGACTCTATTATCTATGTGTCTGCTTACCATTCCGTGATTGGCATTCACTCTACCCATTTCACTTTCTCTCTGACAAGCTGAGATAAACAAAGTTTAATCTGCCTCGTTTGAAAGCAGCTGGGTCTTATGAAAGACTACACCCAATCCCCACCCCCCAACCTTGCTCTGTGCATCAGCTATAGCCTTCTTTTCTATTTGGCATACCCCACCCTTCACTTCTCAAAGAACATGCTCTAAGTGTATGTGTCATGATTTCAAGCAAATGACTAGTGGGTCACCACTTAGGAAACACAAGCATGGTATCTCAGACTTCTTAGACAAAGAGCTTTGTCTAGTTCTGTGGACTCCAGTCCCAAATTCTCAGGAGCACATTTAAGTCAGATATATGCATGGATTCATCAGCCGGGTTTAGAGTTAATTAATTGGTAGGAATAGTAAAGTATAATAGTGACGCTACAGCCACCTCTGTGAGGAGGATGTAGCTGTTAGAGAAATGTTGTCACCAAAAAGTATTTGCTACCAGAATATTGCCATTGAACCACACCCCATCGATGTAACATGGACTATGAGTGATAAGGAACCATAATGCTTTTAATAGAGTGAAAGCCATTCTGTGTCACTTCTAAAGTTGTCTCTATTAATCTCGTGGTTTGGAAAAATTGTGAGTGTGTCAATAGGATCTATGAACTCACATTTGATCACTGACCATAGCATTATACACCTTTAATACCAGGCCAGTCATGGCGAAATTCTTGGAGTTCCTGTGAGAAATGAAATTCAATAACTAAGGGACTTGGTTCATGACAGTTTTGTGGGACTATTATAACCAATGGGCTATGATTGCTACTAGGGAGTGAGAACTATGTTTTGACTCTGTTAAATGTATATTAACAATTATTGAACATTGTAGACATATAGTTACCTAAGACAGCTACTGAATTCCAAATTTCATGCCAGAAAAATGCACATACAATTTGGATGAGCAGATTCCCTGTATGTGGTCTTTCTATGCCCAGATAAATTGTTATCGTTACCCAGAAAGCAACAAGTTCATAGTTCTGAAATTATCCATTCATCAGAAACAGTAGAAGACATAAGATAATATTTCATTTCAAATAGTATTTTACATTCTCTCTTTGTTCCTTCCTGAATTACTTTCCATATCTGGCAAAACTTTCCCCTTTCTGTGGCACAGAGGAGTTTTGAAAAATCCCTCTTATCTCACCAGGAAGAAGAGCAAAAAATGTACCTTAATTGTGATCTCTCTACATTTATAATACCGTTAACTGCAAATACTGGATTCTGAAGCACTGCTGATAGTGTGAAAAGGTTTCATGCTGCCTTGTCAGCAAGTTTTCTCCCTTTTTATCTTGATTATTCTAGAATGTGATCATTGAACTGACTGTTCATATAGTGGAGCGAGGGACTGATAAAACAGAGTTAGAAAAAAACACTACTTTTAAGTTAGGCTGGGGTGAATGAAAGATCATTAAACTTGGTAGTATACTCTTTAAAAATAAGAGAAAAAACATCAAACAATGACTTAAGAAAAATAGTCATTTGAAAAGACATGTGTTTGATGACAGCTTATGAAAAATTACATCAATACTTTGCCAGTTGTATGATGATTAATGCATTATGAAGGAATCCCTTTTGTTCTGACAGTTGAAGTAAGAACTATTTCCTTGCTTTGGCCTTAGTTTCTGCAATGTTGCCTAGAAACCCGGTCTCCAAGAGGCATTGGCCCATCAAAGTGCAGTTAAGATAACACATTTGGTTTTCAGATGGAGATGATCAGAAAGAAGTAGAGTGAGGGTTTCGCTTATGTGTAGGTAGAGGCTAAAATTATTCACAGAATCTAAGATAAATACATACATATATTTTGTAGATGCAATGCATAAGAACTGAGTAGAATCACAAAGAGAAGAATAAAGCTATCAGGATGATTTCTTTTTTAAGAGAGCAAAAATGCAGGCTTCTCAGTTGTTAAAATCGTTAAAGGAACCATGTGTAGAAGCTCATTATCTGCACAGTAAAACAATTAACAATTGACTCTGTGCCAAGCATTTTCCCTTAGAATGTTTCAGAATTTCCCCAGATTGGTTCATATTGGCCAACTGCATTTCTAATCTAACTGTTTGTGGGTTCACAACAGTGACACCCAGAGAATCAGGTGAAATGATGTCATGTTTGTATGTGATTTTCTTATATTGTTTCTGCTGCATTTGGCTTTTCCATATTTCTATGTTCTTTCCAACAAGATAGAGTTACCAAAAGAACACTGAGGATAAAATGAAAATTACAAATTCTCCTGGCTGGGCTTACCATTAGGAAAAAAAAATAGATGTCTGCAATAACTATTTCACCACATATAAAAATAACATTATGTTCATATCTAGCACTCACCACCCCATCAGAGTTTTAAGCAGTAAATGGTATTTCAAGAATATTTAGGAAACCAGAATATAGCTACCACTGTTAAAAGCCGAAGAGACATACAATATACAATGTCTCAGTTGGTCTCTTGGTCCTTGAAAAAATATCATGAGTGATTAATTCATCTTGATTTCCTCTTCAGAAAGCAAGGGTTTGCTCATTTCTTCCAACTTCTGCTCCCATGCTTTACTTTGAGGCTCTTGCTATGGACGACTAGCAACCAAAATCATCATGAGCAAAAGAATATTAAATCTTGTAACGCTTCTCAAAATTTAAGGATAGAAAGATGGTGTTTATTTCTAAAAATGGTGTGGATTAAGACAAATCAGACATTAGTCAAGATGAATATGCTGATGTCTTCTGAGAGTTACCTGAAGCCTATTCACGTCAAAGTGTTTCTATTGGGGCAATTCTTTGTATCCTAACCTTTCACAGTGGAAGTGTTCTCTCTTTTAAAATTCTTTGTGTTGAATCAAACTGCAGTTATCACCATAACTCTGACAAGGACTTAACTGTAGCATTTTAGACAGATGCTGCAGCAAATGGGTTGCTATTACCTTCTGTTCATTGTTATGAACTAAGATAATCACGTGTGAGACTGTGTTGTAACGCATGCCAGGGTTAAAGATGTACTGTGGACATACAACATGAGATCACTTTAAATGGACTTTCTTTTGTCACACAGAACTCTCTTATTCTGTAATATTAAGTCTAAGTTATAGTCGTTTATCAGATATACTGTCTAAACACATGTAACTGAGATGACATTTTCTTTGTTATAGAGATAGAACTGGTAGGTTAAAAAGTAATATTATAATAATTGAACAGGATTGCTTACAGCATAATGGGAACTCTCAACTATGATTAACACAATGCCTGACACTTTAGAGTAAATAAATTATTGTAAGTAAATAAATAAGTCAATTAGTGGAAGAGTTGGAAGCAAGATGCAAGTGAAATAGCATAGAGTGACAGGAAAAACAGAAGTAGGATTTGGCACGGCATGCATAAATAGTTAATAATATCAAATATTAAATAATATTATTGTGATTTATTCTTATCTTTAGTGTGCTTTGATGCTGTTATTTGGCCCAAGACTCTCATTTGAATTGGATATTCCACATAATGGTGGCTGAATAGGACAATTTGATGAGTGCTTTCTTTGGGTACTGTCTTAAATATATACTACCAAATTGGAAAGACAACAGCAAATAACCCCTGTACATTTAGTGCCAAAACAAAAGGGCTATGAAAACTTGGAATGCATTCCTAAATATCAATTGCTTGAGTTTCAAACCATTTTGATATCTTTGTATATCATGGCCTGCCTAATCTAACCAGGGTTAGCTTGTCTAAATACTAATCCTATTACCTTTATTCAAAGTTTTGCATGTGCTACATCAAAAAGACTAATATTTTGATTTTTGGTGTTTGTTTCAAATTTATAGGTGAGATTAGCAAACTCAGATTTGGCTTAATAGATTATTCATGCCTAACCAATGAATGAACTGGATTTTGTCTTTAGCTTTTGCCTGCAACGAAAACCAAAAACCATCACAACAAGGATGACCAGAAAAACCCCAATGACAATAACCAAAACCAACAACAAAAACAGTTCACTTGCAACCTGGTGCAAACATTCTTGTTAGTTTGCTATGCTCAGCAGGGTTGGAATTGCATTGAGCCAAGATGTAACAGTGCCCTGTTGAAGTTCTTTGTCTTTTAAGCTTCAGTGAAAATCACTGGGAGGTTCTGACCTTTCCTAGAGGTAGTATGTGTTTGGGTGCTGTTTGAGTATTTGCAGTGTGTTCCTCGTGATCCTGTTATAAATGGCTGAGTAAATCCCCAAACCCTCAACTTCCTGACATACAAAAGAAAATCATTTTAAAAATAATAAATTATTCCCAAGGTAAAAATGAACAGACACATACACTTTACCAAATTAGTCAAGAAAAATAATTGGATTTAAATGCATTATTCCCAAATCTAAATAGTTTAAACATTACTGTTGCTGATATTGATCATCAAATACAAATGCACACCTATGCTCTTTTCTCTGTGCACTTGAAATGATGGAGCAATGCTGGAAACTGAATTTGCTATTTTTTTCATATGTTAGTGACTAAAATCCTTAAATGTTTGAATGGACTGTTACTATGATTATATTCACTGATAGATATTAAAGATAAGGGGAATTTTCATGTGCTAAATAGTGAAGAATAGTGGGAAAAGCAAAGCCTTTGGAGACAGAAAGACCTACACTGAGAAATAAGCTCAGTTATTAAATGTTTGGATTTAGCCAATATGTGTAACCTTTCTGTGCCTTAGGGTCTCATATGGAAATGCACATAATAATAATAGTAATAATAATAATACTTATCCCATAAGTTTTGTGAAGAAGCACATATTTAAGTGCCTAGCACAAGATAAGCACTCCATAGATGGTAATTTTTGAAATTACCATAAAAGTAATTGAAAACAATTTATCACATATTCTGTTGTTACAATATTGTTACAACTTTTGACCCATCAGTAACCATCTTATTCTCATACTGTTCTAGTTTTGCTTTTGCTTTATCATTTTATTTATGTACTGCTATAACTAACAAGGAGAGGATTGCTCAGTTCAAAAATGACAATAACTAATGACCGAATACAATGGTCATTTTTCAAGGCTCATATAACCTAGATTCCTAGTCACTTTAGTCTTAGCTCTTGTGCTGATTTTTTTTCCTTAAAATTGCTTCCTCCCTTGAACTATATAGCAGATTATATTTTCCAAAAGTAGTTGCACAATATCTAACCTCCCATATGATCTTCTTACAATATGAAATTGTCTTTGTTCCATGGAAAGTAGAGGGACTAAATCCCTCCCTTTGAAATGGGGAGGGCTATTGTGATTGTTTTGACCAATAGGTATAGTAGAAGTATGTTAGGTTCTTTCCAAGGCTAACTCACAAAACTTGATACAGCTTTCATCTTTCTCCATGCAATAAGTACTCTTTAAAAAAAATATATTTTTAATGCATTTTAAAAAAGTTTTTTTAAGATACTTTAGATTATATAAATGTTACATAAAAAATATAGGGGATTACCATATACCTCACTCCCTACCCCTCCCACACTTTTCCACATTAACAATATCCTTCATTAGTGTGGTACATTTGTTACAATTGATGAACACATTTTGGAGCATTGCCACTAGCTGTGGATTATAATTTACATTACAGTTTATACTCTGTCCTGCACAATTTTGTAAGTTATGGCATAATATATAATGGCCTGTATCCATCACTGCAATGTCATGCAGGACAATTCCATTGTCCAAAAAATGGCCCCATATTACACCTATTTTTCCCTCTGCCTCCCTCAGAACCTTCAGTGACCACTGCCTCCACACCAATGATAAAAGTTCTTCCATTGCTAGAATAACAATAAGTCTATGGTAGAACAATAGTGTCTACTTTAGTCCATTGTTCATTCCCCAATCTTGAGGATTTGAGGATGGAGTAGCCCACTCTATCTCTAATTGAGAGGGCCTTAGACCCCATGGGGCAGATGAATGGGACTATCTTGCTTGCAGTTGCAGACTCTCTCTGTTCAAGGCGATGATGCTTAGGTAATGTTAACGCTATCAGCCACCATGTCTAACTTAACTAAGACTGCCATATTATGCAGAATGTCAAACTACCCTATATGGAGAAACCACATGGAGAGGACATAATATTAATGAAAAAGAGAGGACACTCAGATAGCCCCCAGGCATTGTAACCCCCATCTAATCTAACACCAGCCCCTCTCTGACTGCAATTTCATGAGAGATGCTAAATTAGAATGACACAGCTGAGGCTTTTCTGAATTTTTGAACCACAGAAACTGGTTATTGATTTAAGCCACTAAGTTTGGGATGATTTCTTATGCAGCAATATAGAACATACATAAGATTTCTTGGTCTACCCCCATGTCTCTGGCCATTCCTTCTCCATCACTTTCACAGACTTCCATTTCCTCTGCCTTTTAAATATTTATACCCATTAGAGTTTTCTTCACAGTCCTACTCTCTCTGCCTTCCACACATTCTTACCCAGAGATTACATTTGATGTCATGATTGCAAATATTACCTAAATTTTGTTGAATGCTATGTGTATATCCTGTCAGACTTATCCTATGCACCAGAACTTTATACCCGACATTGACTAAAAATGCCTACATAAGAACTTTTTCTTTGGGCCAAGATGGAGTGACAAAGGGCCATATTTGCCCTCCTGCTGAAAACTTAAAAACTAGGCAAAATACAAGAGTCAATGATTTTCAAAATATTGGACAGCAGGCAACAAAAGACAGTGATCCCTGATAATCAGGAAATATACAAGGCGAGCCCAGTGATGGCCCCAGCTTACTTCCTAGAGAGAATTTCCAGACTACAGAATAGAAAGAGAATCCCAGGTGGAGTCCAGTGGTCTAGCTTAATTGAGGAGGTGGAACTGTGACTCTAGTGGGGTGAGGGCAGCTAAGATTCATATGATTGAGTGGTGGAAAGGAGCTACAAAAAGAGAGAATTCCAAAGATCTTTAATGGATCACCCATGAGTATTCAACTGAGTACTGATCAGGGCATGTATGTGAGGAAATTATTTGAAGTCAGATAAAGAACTACCTGAAAGAATTAGAAGGACCAATCTCTGGAGATCATGCAGAATTACAAATCGTTTTTGTTCTCAAGGGCCAGACTGAAAAACCTCATAGGTCACAGGGAAATTGGTACTCAAAAGGCTCCTTCCTCAATAGTGGGGGGAAAATTAGCCTTGGACTAAAAAATGATTTATTCCTGCCCAATAAACTTAAAACAAGAATTGAAATGATCAGATTGTTTCTGAATAAATTGTGTCCCAAAGTAAAGCTCAAAAATATCTCCCAAAATGAAAAATAGGAGTACCCAACAAGCTAAAGTTCACAATTTTTGACATCCAATAATAAACTATCAGGCATGTAAAGATATAAGAAAATATGACCAATGATGAGGAAAATATGTCAGCTGAAAATAACTTAGGAATGAAAGAGATAGCAGAATCAGTAGAGTAAGATCTTAAAACATTTATTAATGCATTCCATGGGTTCAAGAAACTAGAAAAAAGATAGAATATGTTGAGCAGGGACATGGTGGATATAAAAAGGAACTAAGTTTAACTTCTAGAGATGAAAATTTCAATGTCTTAGATAAAAAAATATACTAGAGAATTAACTGGAGATTTGACTTGCAGAAGAATAAAACATTGAATTTAAAGATATAGCAATAGAAGTTGCACAACGAAACAGAAAAGAGAATGAAAAGAGCTTTGGAACAAATCCAAGCAGCCTATTATATGTGGAAACGGAGTCCCCAAGAGAAAGAAGAGAGGTAAAACAGAAAAAGAATCTGAGTAAATCATAAAAGAAAATTTCCCAACTTTGATGAAAACTATAAACCCACAGATCCATTAAACTCAACAACAAGAAACAAGAATAAAACTGCACCATGATACATCATAGTAAAATTGGGAAAACCATTAATTAAAAAAAATTTTTTTAAGTACATTAAGGACACTTTATGTACAGAGGAACAAAATAAGTAAGACAGCAGATTTCTTGTTGGAAATAATGTAAATGAAAAGAGAGTGGAGTAACATCTTTAAAATACTGAAAGCATAATAATAACTTGTCAACTTAGAATTCTACCCCCATTAAAAACATCTTTCAAAACTGAAGACAAAAAATAAAGATTTTGTTTAAGAAATACAAAAGCTGAAAGAATTAATCACCAGAAGACTGCAAGAAATGCTGAAAAATCTTTCAGGCCAAAGAAAATTTATGTCAGCCAGAATTTATGTGTGGATGTACACAAAGGACTGAAGAATACTGGAAATGGTAACTACATGGTTAATTATAAAATAATGTTTTTCTTATTTTTCAAGTATCTTTAAAAGATAATTGGCTCTTTAAATCATAAATAATAATATATTGTAGAATTTATTACATATTAGAAGTTAAATGTGTGACAATAATAGCAAAAGGGATGTTATTACCCCAGAATAATGTTGTAGAGTTCTTACAGATACGATGTCACTTGAAATAGCACAATATCACTTGAATATGGAGCGTGATAAGTTAAAGTTACATACTATAAAACTTAATGCAGCCATTAAAGATCCAATGGAATCGTGAGAAGTAATCAATGAATCCAAAATATTTAAACATGCAAAGAAGAAAGCAAATAAAAAACAGAAGGCACAAATGGAAAACAAATAGCAAGATATTAGATTTAAATCAAACCTTATCAATAATTCACTAAATGCAAATGCATTTAACACCCCAATTAAACAGCAGTGATTATGAAAGACACTATTAAGGGAATGAAAAGAAAAGCCAAAGACTGGGAGAAAAATATTTGCAAAACATATATCTGACTAAAGATTTGTATCCAAAATATGCAAAGAACTCTTTAACTCAAAAATAATAAAGCAAACACCCCAATTACAAAACGTGCCAAAGATCTGAACAGATAGTTCACCAAAGAACATATACATATGGAAAATAAGCACATGAAAATGTACTCAGCATCATATATCACTAAGGAATTGCAAATTAAAACAATAATGAAATACAATTGCACACTGTTAAAATGACTAAAATCTAAAACAGTGATGACACCAAATGCTGGTGAGGATGTGGACCAATAGGAACTCTCATTCATTGATTGTGGGAATGCAAAACGGCCAGCCACTTTGAAAGAGAGTAAGGCAGTTCCTTGTGAAGCTAAACATAGGCTTACTATATGATCCAGTAATCACATCCCTAGGTATTTACACAAGAGTTGAAAATGTATGTCCTCACAAAAACCTGCACACAAATGTTTATAGCATCTTTATTCATAATTGTGAAAACTTGGAAGCAACTAAAATGATGAATGGATAAACAAACTGTGGCTCATCTGAATAATGGAATATTATTAAGCAAGAAAACGAACTATCAAGCAATAAAAGGACACAAAGGCCCCATGAATGCATACATGCCTATTGCTAAGAGAAAGAAGCCAATCTGAAAAGGCTACGTATGATATAAGTCTAATTTTATGGCATTCTGGAAAGGCAAAACTATAGAGACAGTAAAAAGACCAGTGGTTCCCAGGTGTTTTAGTTTGCTAAGGGCTGTCAATGCAAAATACCAGAAATGGGTTGGCTTTTATAATGGAAATTTATTAGGGTAAAATCTTACAGTTGAAATGCTGTGAAACATGTCCAAGTTAAGGCATCACCAAGAGAATCTGTCTCACCAGAGGCTGGCTGCTGGTGATCCTGGATACCTGCCACATGGCAAGGCAAAATGGCAGCCTGTGTTTGCCTTCTCCTCCTGCTCACTTTCCCCCCAAACTCAGCTGTGGGCAATCAGACATATGGTCCATCTCTTCCCTCTCCTCCAGGCTTCATTTCTTCAGTTTCTAGTGCTCTACTTATTCCATTCTCTGTCCTCTCTCTCGGCCTCATGGGGTTTCTTTGCCTTTCTATGGCTGCAGGTGATCCTGGAGTCTTCTCTCGCATGGCAGGGTAAAAGAGCAGCTCTCTTTCTCTCTGTGTGTCTCTGCATGTTTCTCCTATTTATATAGGAATACAGCAAGTGGACCAAGACCCACCATGGGTCATGCCTCACTGAAATAGTTCAATCAAAGGCCCCCAACTGAATTCAGTCCAATCAAAGGGTCCTACACCCACAGGAATGAATTAACTCCAAGAGCATGATCTTTTCTGGGATTCACCAAAAGCTTTAAACTGTCACAGGAGGTATTGAAGGGAAGGGAGGAGATTGAGCACAGGGCAGTTTTAGGGCAATGAAACTATTCTGTATGATACCATAATGGTGGATACATGGCCCAATGCATTGCTCAAATTCTATAGAACTGTGCAACACAAAGTGTGAACCCTAATATAGACTATAGTTAATACTAATTTATAAATATTGATCCAAAATATTACAAATATACCACACTAATGCAAGGTGTTAATAAAAAGAGAAACTGTGTGAGGTCATGGGATGTGGGAAGAAGGCATATGGGAACTCTCTGTACTTTCTGTGTTCTTTTTCTGTAAACCCAAAACTTCTCTAAATGTAAAGTTCATTATGGAAAAACAGTGGTTGTCAGATTTGATAAAGGAGCAAGTGCCAGCTATATGTTGCAAATAATAATGACTATGTTAAATTAAAATGATGGAAAAATTATACTACATTAACACCAATCAAAAGAAAATTGTAGAGGCTATAGTAATATCAGACAAAGTAAGTTTCAGAGCAAAAGAATATCACTAGCGGCAAAGAGGATGATTTCAAAAGAACCTAACAATCCTAAATGTTTGTTGATCTAATAGGAGAGTTTCAGAATGCATAAAGCAAAAACTGATAGAACTGCAAGGAGAAATATACATATCCACAAATATAGCCCAAGATTTTAACACCTCTCTATTGATTTATCAATAGAAAGAAAATCTGTAATGATACAGAAATATTGAACTACCTTCTTAAACACTTGACCCTAATTGACACTGATATCATATACCACCCAGCAATAGCAGAATACATTATTTCTAGGTGCACATGGAACATATTTCCTAGACAATTTATGGACCACAAAGCAAATGGTAATAAATGTAAATGCATTCAAATCATATAAAAGTATGTTCTTTTGAGTACAATGGAATTAAATTAGAAATAAACATCAGGAAAAATATTTGGAAAAATTCAACTATTTGAAACCTAAAATAACACTTCGGGAATAGAAGGGAAATTTCTCAATCTGATAAACTTTATCTATGAAAAAAACTACAGAAAACCACATACTAAATATGAAAAATTAATTGCTTTGCCACTAAGAGTTACTAAAAGTCCTTGACAATGCAATAGGGCAAGATAGAAAAATAAAAGGAATCAATTTGTAGAGAAAGAAGTAAAATAATCTTTATTTACGGATGTCATAATCATCAATTTAGAAAATCTTGTGGAATTTTTAAAAGCTACTAGAACTAATAAGTGTGTTTCACAAGGTTATAAGATAAGAGCAATATCAGTTATCTCTTGTATTTTTATACTAGCAACAATCAGGTAATGAAATTTTAAAACAATATCATTTAAAATATCAAGAAAAACATGAAATCTTTGAGGATAAATTTCACAAAAGATGTGAAATATTTGTACACTGAAAACTACAAACCATTGCTGAAAGTAAAGAGGATCTAATAAATGGAGGGGTGTATTTTGTTGTGATTTAGAAGACAAGATATTGTTAAATATTAGTTCTCCCCAAACTTATCTATAAATTCAACACAAATCTCTGTCAAAATCTCAGTAGGCTTTTTTTTAAAAAAAGAAATTGTGGAGCTGATTCTAAACTATACATGAAATGCAAAGGACCTAGAATAAACACAGTGATTTTGAGAAAGAAGAATAAAGTTGGAGGACTTACACCCCTGATTACAAGTCTTATTATAAAGCTTACAGTAATTACAACAGTGTGGTATTGGCATCAAAATACACAAAGAGATCATTAGAACAGAATAGTGATTCCAGAAGTAGACCAAATATATAAGGCCAGTAGATTTTTTAAAACAAATATGTACAGGCAATTCAGCAGAGAAAGGATGATCTTTAAAAAAAAAAAAAAAAAATGGTGATGGAATGATATGCAAAAACCAAACTTTAATCTATACCTCATTCTAGGTACAAAAATTATTTCAAAATGGGTCAGAGACCTAAATAGAAAACTTAAAGCTATAAAACTTTTAGAAATAAACATGATAGAAAATCTTTGTGATATTAGGGAATGTTTCTATTTAGGTGATCCATGTAAAAACAAAAACAAAAAAAAAACCTTGATAAATCTGACTTTACCAGTATTAAAACTTCTATTCTTTAAAAGAGACTGTTAAAATAATGAAAATACAACCCACAGAATGGGAGAAAATATATGCCAATCATTTATCTGATAAGTGATTTGCATCCCAAATAAATGAAGAACTCTTGAAATTTCAATAATTAAAAATAAAACCATAAAACCATGGGCAAAAGATTTGAACAGACTCTCTACCAAAGAAGATATACAGTTGGAAAATAATAACAGTTAACAAAGCTCCTGAAAAGAGGCTTAGTATCATTAGTTACTTAACAGAATTATTTGGAAATGCAAATTAAAACAGAGACAATGAGAAACCAATACAAATGGCTAAAGTAAAAAAAAAAAAAAAAAATGACCACAGCAAGTTAACAAGGATGTAAAGGAACTGGAACTCTCATACACTTCTGGGGAGACTGTAAATGGAATAACAATTTCAGAAAAAAACTTATCAGGTTCTTTAAGAAGTTAAATGTACACCTACCATATGATATAGCCATTCCGATCTTAGAAATTTACCCAAAAGACATGAAAGTATATTTCCAGCCACAGAATTGTACATGGATATTCACAGCAATTTATTTGAATAGCAAATGTGGAAAATGACTGAAACGTCCATTAACAGATGAATGGATAAATAAGTTGTGGTATATCCATAATTAGAATACAATTTAACAATAAAAAGAATGAACTATTGATACATACACCATCATGGATAAATCCCAAAATAATTATGCTGGGTGAAAGAAGGCAGGCATAAAAGAATATATGCTATATGATTTTATTTGCTTAAATTTTAGAAAATGTAAGATATGGCAGAAAGCAGACCACCATTTTCTTGGAGACATGAATGAGAAAGGAATACAGAAGGACACAAGACAATTTTGGGGGAGATGGATATGTTTATATGTTGATTATGATGATGGTTTCATGGCAGTATACATATGCCAAGTTGTACATTTTATGCTCTATTGCATGTCAGTTTCACTCAGTAAATCTGTTTTTAAAAGTTAAACAAAAATTTGTAGAGGTTATCACATTCTGATACTGCCACTTTAGCTGATTTTTTTCAACTAGTTATATATAATCTCTGTGTCTGTTTCCTCACCTGTAAATTTGGATAATTATAGTTGCAAATACATAGATTTTTCTGTTTTGGTTTCATTTGTGTGTGTGTGTTTAGTAGTTCTTAGAATGCCTGAAATGCAATGTGTTAGTTATTAGCTATGCTTATTATGTAGGAAGAGGCAACAGCTTCCTCACCATTCTCATGGACTACATCTTCTCCGTGATTGAATCGGAGTCCATCCAGCGAAACAATGGAAAGTGACCAGTCATTTTAAAAATTTTTTTAAACGTTTGTGTTGTGCAGTTCCATGGCTTTTGAAAAATTTTTATTTTTGTACTATATATACAACCTAATATTTCTCCTTTTAACCATATTCAAAGATATAATTCAGTGCTGTTATTTCTGTTCATGGGCTTCAAAAATTTGTATTTGACATAGTGTAATTTAATATATTTTTTTAGAACTACGTATTGTTTAGGCTTTATCTCAAAAGAATAGAATGCCATAGACAGATTTTTCTAACCCATATAATAAAGAGGTTTTCCATTTTTGTCAGCTACTTACTGATCAGATTCTTTGCCAGTGTAGTACACTCTAGTTCAACAGAAAGCCGCATCATATCCCTGCAAATGATGGATCCAGCAGTTTTTCAACTGCTGGTTATTATTCAGCAATTTTATTGATTTTAAGAATCTTTCATCCTGGAATAACTTCCACTCATACAATCTCCGCAGTGGCATAAACTTAAGTTTATACACATAAACTTCCTTGGAATGAGTACTTATAAAATAAAGTACCACCAAAGAGCTGAAGACATGTTTCAGCCCAAGCACAGATTGCTGTCAATAAATAGGATTCCTGCATGCTATCCATAACTCTTTATTAACAGTTTCAGTGGAATAAGACACCGTATCTGAGAGCCCAGACTAAGTATAATGGGTTTTTTATTTAGTTGAACTGAAAGCAGCTGCCTTTTTGTTTGAATTGCTCCCTGAGCTCTCCTGCAGATATATAAAAGGATGTTATAAATAAGTTAGAAGTTGATGATTCTCATTTGTCAGGGAGGGTAGCCTAAGTAAAAGCTGCTACAGGGAAAAATAGAGGTGAATATTAAGAAATCCTTCATAATGGTAGGGTGACTTAATCATTCAGAGGATATATAAGGACAAAAATGCTATCTTTACTTTGGGAGAGATAGACAGAAGGCCTTCTTGAATCTTTGGTACTACTCAATCAATTTTAACACTAAATAACACTTTAAGCCTAAAATGTATGTAGATCTGTGAGTGTGCAGGTGTGTGCCCATGAGCCTCTTTGGGGCTGTGCATTACATCAGTGGAGTGGAGATTCGCATAGCGTGAGGCTTTTACAATCCATCCTTGCTCACCTGCCCTCATAGGGCATGGTCCAAACTCCCCATATCTTATCCCCACTCAGAAGTTGTTCACTTGCAACAGAATCAGCGTGGTCGATTTCTTGACCATGAGCCTTGACATCCATCTTGTTCTCTCACATGTCAACTTATATTTTCTTTTTGAACTCTGCTTATTTCTTCACTAGTCAGTGCCAAGGCTCTGCCTTCTGAGCATCTATCTCCCTGGGTTGACATGGAAACTCCTTCCTCTGTGTTCCCATAGCACTTTTTGCATCCTTCTGTTGTGACCAGTCATTCATCATAATCTCTGGTAATCTGGAAAGTAGCTTTTAAAGACAAGGGTCACTTTTTTTTTTTTTTTAATTAATTGGTGCTAAGCCAGTATTTGACATGGTATTTAGCAATCTTTACAGGCTTGTGAAATGAATGGCTAAATGACTAAATGACTAAATGAATAAACCTGGTGCCTTAAGAAGTTGAAAACTGCAATTCTTCAGGGGACTCTAGTGAGCTGGCGCAGGCAGTAGTGGCACAGACATTGGTTTGCTATGCTCGTCTCTGGCAGCAAGTACTGCTCTTGCTGCCAGGGCTCCTCGTATCCCTGGACAAATCCTGAATTATTAGGGAATCTTGCCGGGTAATCAGATGAATGTTTAAAGAAAAAAAAAAGCACTCAATCCTGGGAAGAATTAGAAGCAAGGACTGAACTGAAATAAAATGATTCGCATGGTATAAAGAGACATAAAATTTAGGTAGATGGAATGTGGCAATGAAAAATTCAAGAGGAAAAAATGCAAGAAAGACTTCAAAGGAAAAGACTGTGAAATAAAGACAAATACTTCAGTACTTTGGAAAACCCAAGATGAGATATATAAGTTACCAAGCTGAATTATTTTTTTTTAGGAAAACAAACCTTGGAATAATTCTTTCATGAAAATTATAATCTATAAGATTGACATAAAATTGGTATTAAATTCAGGTAAAAGATCTTTTAAGCTTCTAATATTCCAGAATATAGCTTAAGCTATCCTGAAAAAAGTTTCTCAGGATGTATGTGGGCACCATGGAATCATTCTCACTTGGTATATACGATCACAAATTCCATTATCTATCTCTGCATAACCAACTACCCCAGAATTTTGTGATAGAAAATGATGATCATTTTGTTATTTTCTCTCCTGGATGTTGACTGGGTTGTTAGACAATTCTCACCTGGGGTCTCACGTGGTTGTGATCAAAGGATGGCCGGGGCTGGAATCTTCTCAACACTCACTCACGTGTCTGGCATCTGGGCTAGTAAGACACAGCAACCAGCCACAGCTTGGACAATCGGAGTCCTCTAGCATCTCTTCCTATCTCTATGTGGGCTCTCCAAGAGGGCTTTCCAGCATGGTAGCTTCAGGGGGTGTTCATAAGGGCTCCAGAGTTGTGTATCCCAAGAAAGATGGAAGCTATATTGTCTTTATGGCTTCAGAAATCATGCAGTGTCACTTCCATCACATCTATTTATTGAGACCATCACAAAGTCCTCAGCTTCAAGGGGAAGTTACATAGACTCCACCTCTTAATGGGCCAGCATTTTAAACCCTCATACATATTTTCAAGTACAGATGAAAACACATACTCACAATCCCTTATTATCCCTTGGATGTCATGAATTTCCAGTATGATTCAGACATGCTTTTAGAACTGCTCCTGTCTTGCTAATATGCATGACCTCCGTAGACGTTTAAATGGAACTTTATAGAGTGAAAATGGCAATAAATTAGAATGAGGTAATAACTTCTTCATTGTCTATTTTTAGAGAGGCTAATTCCTAGGGAGATTTTATAAAGTGCATGTAATTGCAATGGGATTGAGATGCTCGTTCTGACACCCTATCACAAGCAAAGGTTGCTTGGGAAACAGAAACTGCCAACTGTTTTGCATCCAGGGGCTTGCCTGACAGGATAACTGATTTTCCCAGTCCCTGGTCTCTATTTTCTCACTGCAATATCTCTGGTCATATTCCCACAGGGACACTTTCTGTTTATGCCTTATTTCCAAATAACTTCAGAAAATTGACTGAAGCCAATATCACTCTACTATAAATCAAAATAAAACCTTAAAGCCAAAGCAGTCACCAGGATTACTTTATTTAAAAACATTTAAAAACTAATCACTCATTATTCATTGAAACTATTATAGCTGCCCAGTAGAAGTATTTCTCAACCTTTTTTTTTTTTTTTTTTCATTTTTGTCCCCTAAGGTACCCTTGTAGACACTTTTATTCAAATTGCTTCCTTCTGTGGAATTTTAACATGACAGATACACTGCATATCTCCTTACACACTGTAGGCATATCTGTACTATGTACATTTAAAAAATAAGATTTTTTTCACCCTGCCAGAGCCAATTTTTCCTCTTCACAGGTGATGTTGCCTCTGTTGAAAATGTATGCCTTATTGGTATATATTTAATCCAGTGATTCAATTAATTAAGATAACAAATCAGGGACACCATGGTCACCAAGAAGTACACATTTAAATATTGGTACCTTCAAAGTATCAGTGTATAACACAGCTATATAATAAGTGTCCTCATATATCTAAATATCTGTATTTATTGCGTGTGGGGGACTCCTCAAATGCTCATATAAAGAGATGATCCTACTGTCAATCCAAGAATAAAAGCAATAAGGGGTCAGTTCACATAGTTCAGACTGAAAATATATCTCCATAGTTCAGATTCAATGGCTGGAAAGAGGACTTTGAAAAATAAGGGAGATAAATAAAAGCCACAGATGGCCTTCAGAAACACTCAAACAAACCCTCTCAAACTCCTGAATTAATCTGAATAGAGATCTTGGAGCAGAGCAAATTTCACAAAGGAGATCTAGTAATTTATCACAACTTTGTGCATGCCTTGAACATTAAAGTAAGTTTGTGTACTGCCAAGCTTCAGAACCAACCATGCCAGAGTCACGTGGACTCACATTCCGGCTGCAGTGGGGCAGGAAGTTTCCAAGTCAGAACACTCATGACCCTGACACACTCCATGGAGGAGAGTTTATTGTATGTTTGCCCTCTTACAAGAGACATTGGATACTGGTATGTGATTGCCTAACAACATGTATGTAGTGTTTTCAGTTCCAGATCCAGGGCACTCATGGATCCTCAGTATATAAATACACTCTTATTAAAGCATAGGCCATGTTGAGCATTTTTAAAGAGCTCTGTTTAAACTGTGAAAGTTTGAGGGAGCCATGTAGTAGAGAGAGACTTATGTATGAAATAAGCTGACCTGACGTCCTGCCTTTATGGCCACCACCACCAAGAGCGTCCCTCGTCCACTTGGTAAATGCTGAACCATCTTCCAAGCATTGCCCCCTCAGCAGTGTCTTTCCCTACTGCCACCTCCTCACCCCAACAGACTCCATGTGCCTGTGCATGCAGCTACAGTAGGAACCATATCCCTGTAGGTTTGCCTGCCTGGCTCTCACACACATCCTGTGACTTAATGAGCCCCTGAAAGTAAAGGCATCTCAGTTATCTTTGTATCTCTAGTTGGCAGCAGGGTGTACGCACTTATAAAATATTTTTGTAGGAAAGAAGCAGACTGGAAGACTTGTTCTAAATTAGTTTAGCTGACGTTCTTTGGGGCAAGGCTGATATGGCTTCAAGGTCAGCTCCTGACACTGGCCTTCTCACACTGAGTACACCGGCACTGAAAGTAGGCAGTGGAAGCTCCAGACTGGATTGGGCCACTGCTCCTTGCTTGTAAGAACAAAAGGATAATTATATTGCATAACTCCACTTTCCCTCTCTTTCTCATCCAGAAAGCTCTGGAGAAAAGAAAGCCAATATGGTGCCTTTGAAAGGATAGATAATTTGTATTTTCTTGAATCGCAATTACATTTTATGGTCACATGAATGCCTTTTAAGGGGCAGTCCTCCTCAGCTACAGGATAGAACTTGTCTCATTTTCTATCAACAGCTCCTGTGACTTCCTACAGAATTCCAGAATTCTGATAAACTGTCATGTGGAAAAATGATAAAGTGATTTATGCTCAATTTTGCTGGAAGGGAGAAATGCAAGGGCTGTCAGTCTGGGTCTTGAGAACAAATGAGTTACAGTTCATGAGGCAGCTCAATAAGACTATCATTTCCCATCAGCTACCATCACTGACAGCCAAGATTTACTAGCTGGGGAGTGGGAAGGGGCCTGAGATTTGGTGCCCGGTGAATTGGCACTATTATTCTATCAACCAGGCTCATATAGACAAGAGGCCACCATGAATATTTGATGGAAGCATCTTCCCAGAAATGCCTGTGAAACATAGCATTACTTTTCTTCCATTTGCTAAGAGGCTCTCCACTCTATCCATGTATATCTCTTTGAAAAATGACCTCTTGTACACCACAAAGACATTTGGGATCATTTGTTTTTTCTGCCTGGTGGTATGTTCCTCCTGGCCGTCTGTGCATGCAGTACACTAATTCATTGTCCTCTGTCCTCATAGTACGAAGCGAAAAATCCCTCATCTACTGAGATGTTATATACATTACATCTGTCATTATCAATCTGACACAGTGCCAGTGAGCGTAAAGCTTTCGAGCCCCCTATGTGCTCAGAGAAAACAGACTTTGATCTATGGCATTTGCTGGATTCTCCAGGAAAACAAAATGTGGAGAGGTGGGGATGGTCTCAAAGAAAGCATAAAAATAGTTCTTGCTGATTTTCTTGGAGGTAGAAAAACATAACTTTGGAAATCCTAAAATACTATTTGCCTCTTTTAATTGCAATGTTTGTATTCAGTGGGGGTGAGCATTTTGGGGGAGGTACATTTCATCTGGGTTGGGTTATTTTTAAAAGAAAGCATGTTTAACATTTGCTGTCATAGGTGTTTTGTGAACATGCTGGGGAATTTGGGGCATATAATGAGGATATTTTTGAACTCCTAGACATTTTGTTGGCCTTTCTACTAGCACTGCACAGGCAGATTGTTTCATTGAATCATGAGACTTTCTCTTGTGAAATTATCTAACCATATATCTAGTGAAATAAGGAACAAAAATATGTCCCTTATATAATGAATATTATGCTGGTTCCTGACCATCTGTCATTCTTGCAGTGAGTTATTTAACCTAATAGCAATATTGGTTTCAGGTTGCTCTCACCATGTTCTCATATGGGGCATTTGTTTGAGTCTGTGAGATGACACATAGGGTTATGTATGCAAATATGGGCATGGAATTCTGAAGCAAAACAATAAATAAGCGTATATACATACACACATATATGTACATAAACTTATTTGTTCCTACATTCAGCGAACATTTATTCATTAAATATAGACAGAAACTAAACTTACAACTTTGAATAGAGTACTGGGTTATCTTATACCTTACAATCAAATCAGAAGATATGGCAATAAAAATAAATTATCGGGGGTGGGGGGGGTGTTTAGAAAGATGTCAGGGATCAGCTCTCTTGAAAAAACAGCAGAGGTGGGGCAGAAACTGTCCAAAGGAGTGGCTTGAGGATCTGCAGACCAAGAGTGTGTAGCATACACTGTCCAGGATGGAGTGGAGACATAAAGAACAAGAGACTGAAAAGAATACCATGAGTTACTAACCCCCTTAGCTGCAATGTCACCCATCCCCTGCCCTCAAGGTGAACAGCCTCAGTAAAACCAATGACTGAGAGGGAGCTGACACAGTCCTCTCTGGGAAAAGGGAGAATGTGGGGGAGGGCTGAGTGTGGTTTCTCCTCAGCAAGTTTAAGCAGGAGGGCCTTGCTTTGAACTGTGGCTTTTACCAGCTCTGAAACACAAACCTCTAGTAGAGGTGGAAACCTACCTGTTGATAGGCTCACCAAAGGGCGCCATCTGCTGGCAGGTGGGAAAGTGGAGGAAAATAGGAATTTTGAGATTCCCTCACGTCTATCCCCAGGCCCCTTGGATCTCATCAGCATCCCATTAGGGGGTCTCTGGCCCTGTTTTGATAACTTAAACAGGGAAATTTTAAAGTTTTAGAATAAGTTGAACCCAAAGTCAAAGAAGAGCTATAAAGTGAAACCACTAGGCAAGGGAGAGATATGACCATCAGACTAAACTCACTAACATAATCAGATGCCTAGACATCAGCAAAACATTGCAAGTCTTACTAAGAAACAGGAATATATGGCCCAGACAAAGGAACAAAGTAAAAGTCCTGAGATACAGGATTTAAAATAACTAATCAATGATGGTCACACAAATCTCCTAAATCAAATCAAGGAGTTGAAGGGAAATATGGCTAATGAGATAAACTATATAAAGAAGACACATAGCATAAAGAAGAATTTTAAAGCTTGCAAAGAAAAATAACAGAGTTTATGGGAATGAAAGACACAATGGATGAGATTAAAAATACATTAGAGGCTTATAACAGCAGATTTGAATTCTCCAAGGAATGAATAAGCAAACTAGCAAACATTTGAACTTGAAAAGACAGAAGAACAGAAAGAACAAAGACTGGAACTTTTTGAACAGGGTCTCAAAGAATGAAATGACAGTGGAAAATGTACAAAGATATGCATTATGGGTGTCCCAGAAGGAGAAGTGAAAGGAAAAGGGACAGAAAGAATATTTGAGGATTGAAAATTTCCCAAACATTATGAAAAACATAAATATCAATATCCAATAAGGACAACACATCCCAAACAGAGTAAGTCCAAACGGACCTACTCTGAGATACCTACTACTCAGAATTTCAAATTCCAGAGATAAAGAGGGGATTCTGAAAGCAACAAGAGAAAAGCAATTCATCACATACAAGGGATGCTCAATAAGACTAAATACAGATTTCTCATCAGAAACCATGGAGCAGAGAAGGCTGTAGCATAATAAATTAAAGGTACTGAAAGTGAAAACCTACCATCCAAGAATTACTTATCCAGCAAAACTGTCCTTCAAAAATGAGTGTGAGTTTAAAGTCTTCACAGAGAAACAACAACTGAGAGAGTATGTCACCAAGAGACAGGATTTACAGGCGATATGAATAGGAATGCTTCAGCCTGAGAGGAAAAGACAGGAGAGAGATTCTTGGAGAAGAGTGTAGTAATGAAAATTATTAGTAAAGGTAACTTCAGTAAAAAGACAGACAATAGTAAGATTTGACAACAGAAATCCAAAGGATAAAATGGATGACGTAAGGAATGCCTTTATAAAAATAATGCTAAATGTTAATAGATTGAATTTCCCAATCAAAAGATACAGACTGGCAGAATGGATTTTAAAAAATGAGCTACCTATATGCTGTCTACAAGAGAGTCACTCTAGAAGGACACAAATAAGCTGAAAGTGAAAGGCAGGAAAAAAGTATTCCACAAAAAGTATTCAAAAAAGAGCTGTAATAGCTACAATAATATCAGGCAAAATAGATTTTAAAAGCAAAAGTATTATAAGAGATGAAGAAGGTCACTATATATTAATAACCAATAAGAGGTAACAGTAATAAGTACTTATGCACCCAACCTGAGTTAGGCACACTCTGGCAAAACTGAAGGGAGAAATAGATGTCTCTACAATAACTAGTTGAAGTCATTAGCACAATATTGGATAGAACATCTGGAAAGAGGATAATAAGGAAACAGCTTAAATAATATGATAAATGAAGTAGAACTAACAGACATATATAGAACATTACAAAATAGCATAAGTTGGTTCACAAAACAGGTCTTAATACATTTAAAAAGACTGAAATTACACAAAGCATTATCTCTCATCCTAATGGAATGAAACTGGAAAGCAATAACAGATGGAGAAAGGGAAAATTCACAAATATATGGAGATTAAGCAACACACTCTTAAATAATCAGTGGGTCAAAGGAGAAATTTCAAGAGAAATCAGTAAATATTTTGAGATGAATGAAAAGGATAACATAGCATAGCAAAACCTATAGGCTAGACCAAAGGCTGCATCTGAGAAGGAAACAGATCTCAATGCTTACATTAAAAAAAAAAAAAAAAAGAGCTAAAATAAAAGACCTAACTACACACCCGGAGGAACTAGAAAAAGAACAGCAAACTAATCACAAAGCAAGCAGAAGGAAACACATAAAAAAGATTAGAACAGAAATAAATGAAATGAAGAGCAAAATAACGATAGATAAAATCAGCAAAACCAAAAGTTGGTTCTTAGAGAAGATCAACAAAAATCAATAAAACCTTAACTAGACTGACAAAGAATAAAAGAGAGAATATGCAAAAAAACTGATTGGCACATTTAAGAAATCAAAAGAAAGTCAGATGCCAGACCATAGATGTTTTGGTAAGTGGAGACCAGAAAGAATATTAGTTTAGGCCCAAGGTCTGTGGAACTGTGGGCCAAAGGCCAAATCTGGACCAATACCTGTTTTTATATAATGAATCACACCCATTTTTTAATGTATTGTCTATGGTTGCTTTCATACTACAATGGCATATTTGAACAGCAGAGACCCTAAGGCTCACAAAGCCTAAAGCATCTATTATATCACCATTTACAGAAAAAGCTTAGACATTGGAAGGTTTTAAGAAGGGGGATGGTACGATTCAATTTGCATTTTTGAAAGATCACTGGGGCTGCTATGTGTAGAATGGAGAGTAGAAGCAAGAAACCCTATTGGAGGGCTGGTTTCAGACAGAAAGGATGATGGTTTAGGTAAGGGTGGTCAGTCGGGGATGGAGAGGAGGGAATGGATTACAGCACTTGATGTTGTATTACATGTTGGAGATGAGGGAAATAAAGGACTTGTTTTGGTTTCCTTGGCTGCTCAAGCAAATACCATGCAATGATTTGACTTAAACAATGGAGATGTAATGGCTCACAGCTCTGAGGTGAGCAAAACAGTCTAAATCGAGGCATTATCAAAGTGATGTTTTCTTCCCAAAGACTGTGGTATCATGGGGCTGGCTGCTGGCAGTCCTTCGTCCTGGGCTTCTCTGAACATGGCAGCCTCTCCGGGCTTCTCCCTTCTCTTCTGGATTCTGTCGATGACCAGCTTCTGGCTGCTCTGTCTGTGGCTGTCTCTCTGTCTGAATTGCATTCTGCTTATAAAGGACTCCAATAATAGGCCTGAGACCCATCCTCATGGAGATGGACCACACACACCTTAACTGAAGTAACCTCGTTAATAAGTCCCACTTACAATGGGTTCACACAGACAGGAATGGATGAAGTTTAAGAACATGTCCTTCTGGGGTATATATGGCTCAAAAAAAAAAAAAAATCACAGGACTTGATGGTAAATACAAAATATTTTGGCTAAACACTGAGTAGATAATGATATTTCTTACTGGTGAAAGAGTAGGTTTCACTGGTGTGGACAGATGGAATAAAAATTCTGTTTTGGTGCTCCTAAATAAAATATTCAAGGAGTCAAGCAACAATAAAATATTCAAGTTTTGAGTCCAGAGCTCTAATAGCGATTTAAGAGACTTTAACCTATCTAAGAAATAAATCCAATACATTCCTAATTAATTGATTCAAGTTTTAAAATTCTTCTTTAAATACATCAAAATCTTATGTGTTTATATAAGTATGTATCAAATCCTGCTTAAATATATTTTTGTTGCTTTTTTTAAAGCTTAGCAACATGTGCCATAATAACCTCTCTCTGTTAGCTTTGGAAATTAATCAAGTTTTGAAAATGCCAAATCCCTCCAGTTTCTTTTTACAGAAAGAGAAGAGAAGACCAAGGACTTTCACAGTTATTAAGGATGTTCACAGCGGAAATCCGCAGTTTTCTTTTTGGTCTCAGGGAGTCAGATATACTTAATAAGGTTCCATTAAAGTGGAAAGGGAATGCACTGTTGATGAGTATTCTCAACAATCACCCCAACTAATGTTAAATGAGTGTCTTTGATGCACCAAACATGCATCTAAGTCCTTTATATGTATTAAATCTTTTAATCCTCACAACACTCTGATGATGTCAGTATTTTTGTTAACCCTCTTATTATACACAAGAAATCAGAATCACAGAGAGTTTAAAGTTTCATGTAGTCTTATAGCAAGACATTGGCTGTACCAGGATTTGAGCCCAGGTGGTTTGATTCCACATTCTTACTGGGTGATGTGTCACAAAACTGAGAGGTCTTTCCTGGATATGTTTCCTGAACTGCGTGTGAGTACACAAATTATGCCACTGAGATCAAACAATAAAAATGTATTACATTTTTATCAAATGCTTTTCATAGGCTTAACAAATCCTTTATATTAAAAAGTCCCAAAGCCTTTCATTCTGTGGTATTTTTCATAGTCCAGAGAGACTCAATTTGGTTCTAGGAAATCTAGTCTTCAGAAATTCAAATTCTAAAATAAAAATACCAGATTAAATATAAGTAGTGTTTCCATCATTTTTTAATTGGAAATCCTTAAATGGAAGAAATACTTGATTTTAATCACCTTTTAGGCTTCACCTAACCATAATACTAAATCTTAAAAATAGGGAATAAACTGGCAGGTTTTTATGTTTAATCCATGTAGTTTTGCCTTACTGCTTTATCAATAAGTAAAATAGTTTCTGCCTTCTGTTCTTCCATTTGGTACATTAATGGAAATGATATGCTGGGTATTTTGTGGGTATTTAGCCTATACTTTCATTTGATGACTGTTTTGATTTGCCAAAGGACTGCCAATGCAAGGTACCAGAAATGGGTTGGCTTTTATAAAGAGGATTTACTTGGGGTAAAATCTTTTACAGTTCTCAGTCAATGAAATATCAAAATCAAGGCACCATCAGAAGTGCTTTCTCAGCAAAGTTCAGCTACTTTTGATTCTGTTGTATGGCCACATGGTGAAATCAAATGGCTGCCAGTCTCTGCTAAGGTTGCTGCCTTCCCTTCCAGAATCTACCATCTCCTGGAGCTCAGCTGTGATTAACTAGGAATAGGGCTTGTCTCTTTCCCAGCCTCCTCTATCAGTCCTGGCTGCTCTGCTTCATCCCAAGTTCAGCTGAAAGCTATCAGGCATATGGTTCATCTCTCCCTGGGCCTCAGCTCTTTGAGCCTCTCAGGAGCTTCTCTCCTTGCAGCTTAGCTGTGGATGAAACTGGAGGCCTTTCATATTGCAGGATAAATTATGGCAGCTTCCTTTCTCTGTGTCTGTGTCTCTCTGTGTCTCTATTTATTTCAGACCTAGCAAGAAGGCAGATACCCAAGGTGGCTCACGCCTCACTGACATAGTCCAGTCAAAAGGGTCTCACACCCACAGGAATGGCTCCCTTTTTCCACTGTCTCTGTCCCTGTGAATCCCTTTTTATCTGACCCAGCAAGGGGGCAGAGACTTGACCTGAGTCATGCCTCACTGACATAGTCTGATCAAAAGCCCTAAATTGATCTTATCAAGTAATCTAATCAAAGGACCCTCAAGTGAATTTAATGCAATCAAAGGGCCCCACACACTCAAAGGAATAGATTAGTTCGAAAATATAATCTTGCTTTTTTTGAGATTATAAAATAATTTCAAACTGCCACAATTACAAAATTTCATTCATTAAAATTAATGCCCTGAAAATACCCTCTGTTGCTTTTATTATTTCTTCCCAGAAGATTAGTTCAGATGCATTTCTCAGCCCCATTTTTCTAAAGCTTGAGAAAGAAACCCCAAAAAATGAGGTCTTTTCCAGCTGACAGCCTTCCCAATTTATAAATTTTATTTCTACTATCACATTTTCATAAAACACAATATACTTTTTAATCATTAAATTTAGTACTGACCTAATTTAGAATAATTAATAGGTGAGAATAATAAGGGTTTCAGGCTTGCATCCATTCATATAAACATATGAATGCTTTTGAGAAATATATCTGAATAAAAATTTCATCCCCATAATTGAAATTTTAGTGGCACCTCTTTCTCCCACAGCCTGCTCCAATCTTAAAGCAAATCTCCTTGTCTCTATCTTGGGATCTATCCAGAATCCTACCATTTCTCCCCACTTCCACTGCTGCCATCCTGCTCCAAACCACCATTGTTTTCCACTTGTCATCAAACTGACCATTGCCACTATTCTCAGTCCAGTAGCCAGAGTGATCTTTTGAAAGTATATTACATTTCAGGACACTCCCTGCTAAACATCTTCAAACAGCTTCCAGCTCTTTCAAATGAAAGCTTTACAATGGCTATTAGACTCTTTATAATCTACCTCAGCTGTCCATCATTTCCTTTCTTCTTTTTATCTCCCTTATTCTCCCTCCTCTTCAACCATACTCATCTCCAACATTCCAGCACACACCTGTCTCAGGGCAGTTCCACTCCCTCTCCCTCTCCTTGGAATGCCCATCCTCTAGGCTATACATATGCCTCTCTGAATTGAATACCTTTTCAGTGACGCTTATCCTGACCACCGCTTTAAAAATTGCAACTCACCACCCTCGCAATCCCAATACAGGCTGCTCTACTCTTTTTTTCTTTTTCCATAGCACTTTACACTGTACATCATACTATATAACTAGTGTATTAAGGTTATTTATTCTAGAATGTGAAATCTAAGAGGGCAGGGATTTTTTTCTGTTTATAGTATATTCTCTAGTAGCCCCACAGTTGGTATAAAATAGGTGCTAAGTTTATATTTGTTGAAAGAATGAACCTTTTCCTTTTAGTTGAGGACAATTTTCAGTTTTATCAAGTATATAATTACAGCTTTTACCATGTATTTTTTGCTGATCAGTTGATCAAAAAGCTTTCTGTTCAATGATACTATTTGATGGCTTCTCTTCCCTCCCTTCCTCCCTCCCTTCCTTCCTTCCTTTCTTCCTTCCCCTGTTCCTTTATCTTCTCCTTCTCCTACTTCATTTCTCCCTGTATCATTATATAATATATAGCAAGGATTAGGTCTTATGAATATGCAGAGATAACTCAGAAATAGTGCCTCCCCTGATGGAGAAGTCTAACCTTAGAAGCCTAAAATAAAAATCTGCAGGCCATTGGGTTAAGTGCTATCAAAAGTGGCACGTACCTTGTACACTGAGTTGGGGTGGGGCTAGGGAAATAATTCTAGTGTAATAATACTTTTAGAGCAGGGTATCTTAACCAAGGATCCAAAGGGGTCAGTGGACAGATTTTAGGGTGTCCATGAACTTGAACTGAAAAAAATCAACGTATTATCTTTATTTTCTCTGACCTCCAATGTTGAGTGTCATAAAACTGCTGCTGCTACATCCTGAGAAGAGGTCTGTGGTTTTCACCTGACTGGCAAAAGGGTCCAAGGAACAAAAAAGTTAAGAACTCCTGTTTTAGAGGATGAGTATATAATATATCCACTTTCTCAGTGGACAGGGTATGGTGGCTAAATTGTAGGAATTACTTGCTGATAGTTGGATTTTCTTTCTTAACCTTAATTAATGGTCCAGTGTAAAGTTCTGATTTTTCCAGTAGTATTTATCTAATCTTAACCTGCAGCCCATCACATTTAGAAATACAAGGACACATGATTGTGGCAATAAGGCCCTTTGACATTGTGTTAATTTGTGAATTCCGGCTTGGACTTTAGACATATCTATCCAGTAAGTGAAAATTTTACAGGAGTTGCTTTTTATGTATATAACTTGTCATTGCTTAGATTATTAGTGTGAAATTTTATACAATTTGAGGTCTTTTATGTGAAGAAAACAAAAATGTAGGTTGTTAATCAGTGTTGAGCTACAATAATTGTCTGAAAACCTCAGAATTTATTTTTAATTTTGCCCTCATTCTAGTTTTTTTCCCAAATAATTAACCTTATAAGCACTACACAAACTCAGTTTTAGAAAAAACAACACCAGAACAAATTATTTGTACACTTGATATTTTCTGCCTTCTGAAAGATAAAAGGTCAGTCCTGCTAATTCATGATCTTTATATCATAAACTATTCCTTTTTCTCTTTTGTGTAGTCAGCCTCTAGCACTAACCTTGGTTCTCCCTATCTGCTCTTAAATGTGCTTTATTTTCTTAAGAAGACAGAGAGAGAGAGAGAATATAAAAGAAGACAAGAAACCATGATTAACAAGCAAAAGCATCTAGGCTCAATACCCTTCCCTTATCATCCTCTCTTTCTCCTGCCTTTTACAGATGAACATGTTGCCATTTCTCCATGTTCACTCACTTTTAACCTGCTCTAGTGTATCTTCAGCCCTTCCACTCCACCAAATAGCTCTCAATGATGTCACCAATGGCCTTCCTATCACTAAATAAAAAATGTTCAGTCCCTAACTTACTTGCTGTCTCAGCAGCATTCACTACCAATTTCCACTGCCTCCTTCTTGAAACATTTTCTTTTCTTGTCTTCTGGGACACAACAGCTATCTGTTCTTCCTCTGTGAATGCTTCTTCAATGTCCCCTTTTATAAATGTGTCTCTATTACCAAGCTGCTTGGTCCTGGAGTTAGTAGAGACATGGCCCTAAGCCTTCTTCTTTTTTTCATACTATCATATGTGACCTCATCCATCCCTGGGGCTTCAGTTACGCATTTATTAATATATGCAGATGATTCTCCAAATGATATCACTAGCACACACTTCTCTGAATTCCAGAATCATATATGTAACTTTTTACTTGATGACTTTTTTCAATGCCTAATGGTATCTCCAAAGTTAGTGTTAAACAAAGACTCATTCTCACATATGCGCTGCCCCTCTAAAGAAACTGGTATATTAAGTTATGGACCCCCCCAAAACACACATTCCTAATATTAATCTGTGTCCCTGTGGATGTGCACTTATTTGTAAATAGTACCTTTGGAAGTTATTTTTAGTAAAGGTGTGGCCCAACTGAATGAGGGTGGGTCTTAAGCCTTTTTCTGGAGGCTTAGAAAGAGAAGAAACCGGAAGCCAGAGTCAAAGAGGGCTACAGGAAGAATCTGGAAGTCAACAGAAACTGGAAGAGCAGAAACAAGGAGAGATTGCCATGTGACAGGAGCCAGAAATACCATTTAAGGAACCCCTAGAACTACAGGCAGCCAGCAACAGGATGCAGCAGCCTCTGGGAGAAAGAAAGCCTTGCTGATAGCTTGATTTGGGACTTCTCCCAGCCTTGAAACTGCGAGCTGATAAATTCCTGTTCTTTAAACCACCACATTGGGTGGTATTTGACACAGCAACATAACAGACTAAGACTGAAACCTAACATTGTTTTCTTCCCATGTTCCTATCTCATGCATGGTAGCACCAGGTATCTGGTTGTCATCTTCTTCATTACCATCCTTGTCTGCTTTGGGCGAACTACTACACTAGGCCTTTTTATGGACTTATTGTCTTTAATCTAATTTCCCCCATCCAGCAGATGCAATAGACCCAAATAGACATATTTTAAGAAACAAATCTTATAATATCAGGATTTTCCTATCCAATGGTTTCCCATGTTTTTAGAATCCATACTAAGCTCTTTAAAATTCTACCAAGTCTGGATTCTATCTACCCCTTCCTGCCTTGTTTTTGTTTTGTTTTTGTTTTGAAAATCAAATCTTTTATGCTTTGGGTGTAGGACACATCAATTCATGCAGTACTACCAAAGAAAAACCACTTCCAATTAAACTATAACACAATGCTTGTTCATCACATGGATTGTAAACCGCATCCCAACTTTAAAGATGTAAAAATTTTTGTAGGATGTGTAAAAAAAAGTATACTTGGGAATGATGAAATAATATTGTATTTCTTCAGCTCTCTTTTGCTTAATCTCTGGTTGAGATTTCTTGCTTTCTCTACTTATCTCAGGTACAGTTCCTTAGGGAGCAAATTTTAAACTAGATTTGCATACAGGAAGTTTACTGGAGCATGCTTTCAGGAACAACACCTGTTGGGGATCATGTTAAAGCATATTTGGGTACATGGCAAAACTGAACTGTGATACCATCACAATGAAGGCATCAGATAATCCTACAGGGAGCCCAGGCCTGGTATGGCCTTTCATTGGTGTACTGAATTGGGCAAGGAGCCTGGACCTATACATCTCCACAGTGACCCATCATTGGATATGGGCTGGCCCTCGGAAGCAGGCAAGACCTTGAGTGAGCATCAGCCATCCAAGCAAACAGAGAATGAGTGCTTCAGTCCTGGGTAAGGTTGTTGAATCTAAGTGACACACCTTATTATCCACTACAGTTCACTCTCTGCTTTATAAAGTAACATAACTTTTTTCCCCTCTTATTCTTGGGCAAAACTTGAAAGAGGAAGGTTAATAGAATGAACTTAAGCCCCTTTTGCTACAGCTTGCCTTAAGGTCATAGCTGATACTTCCACCAGCCATACTGGATTCCTCTCAAACTCCACTAGGACTTCTGAAGGTCTAGGTGGCTTACCAGCTGAATTGACTCAGATCCTCATTTCTGAGGAGTCTGTATTCCTCATTACCATGCCTTTCTAGGACCATGCCTGCTGCACTTTTACATTTACCATCAACATTTGGTAAGTGAATACCAAGAAATGTCCAAGTGGATCACCTGGCTTCCAAACATACTATTCTTTGACATGGTATAACATCACTTTGACTTCTTGTAATAGTCAGTATAATTTAGCCTTTCCAGGATAGAGACTTCTCTTTTTGTGAAGAGCCCTAAATAATAGGACAACACTCATAGCTTGAGATTTAATGGGTCTCTTTTTTGTTCCTTAGTGGAAGTTTTCATTTTTGGGAATCTGGACTTTGGTATCCATGGCATCTAGAGTAGGGGAGATGGGAAGTACAAATTCCCCCAAAGAGTTCACTCAGAATGATGGTAAATGGGGACATTTCACTTTCACTCCTTATTTTCTAGACACATGTATTCTGTCTCATGAGTACATGCAGCATCATGTCATAGTACTTGACTCAGAGTATATACTCTCATCCTTTCATCCTTTCAGCATATCATCTCCAGGCTCACACTTGGAGATCTGTGCCTTCAGCAGGCCATGCCTTCACTCTGTAAAGCTGACAGTTTCTGGGCAGTCAGTATGTTATTGAGCCAGTGGGTCTCATGGTCATATACCTCCTACTGTCCCTCATTTTATGGAAAGTGGGTTCCTTGATCCAAGATAATGTTATTCAGGATCCTATGGAAATAGATCAAGCACTTTATGTACTCAGATTGTAGTGATGGCTGAGTCATGTAGGCAGAAAAGAAAAACCCATACTCAGAACATATGTCAATCCCAGTCAAGATGAATGCAGTGGTTTAAAACCTATCCACAAATTCTTTGAAACTTCTCCATCAAAACCTAGAGTTGAATACCTTCTCTTGAATATGGAATAGCATTAGTCACTCACTTTTAATGAATAGACTGTGGCAGAAGTGATGTTATATTACTTTCTAAGATAGGTTGGAAGAGGTAGCACAGTTCCTGCCTGACTCTGTCTTGTTTTGGGTGCACTTGTTTTCGGAACCCACCACCATGCTCTGTGGACGTGAAGCAGCTTCTTAGAATGACCACATAAAACTGTTTTGGTCACAGCCCCAGCTGAGGTCCCAGCCAAGAGCCACCATCAACCACCAGGCAAGTGAGTGTATGTGCTGAAAGATGACTCCATTCCCAGCTCTTGAGTTGCCCTAGCTAATATTCAGTGGAACAGAGAAGAGCTGCCAATTTGTGAGCAAATAAACATTGTCATTGTTTTAAGCCATTAAGTTTTAGGATGGTGTTTTATTTGGGGTAAAATCTTACAGTTCCAAGGCTGTGAAGTCCAACTCAAGATACCATAAGAGGTGTGCTCTCACCAAAGTCAGCTGCCACGTGTTAAAGCAAGATGGTGGGCAATCTCTGCCTGCTCTCTGCCTTCCCCTCCGTCCTTCTCTCTCAGACTCAGCTGTTCTGCTTTCTTCCCAATTTCAGCCGCAAGCTGGCATAGGGCTTGTCTCTTTCCAGGCCTCCTATATCATTCTCAGCTGTTCTATTCTCTTTTCAAGTTCACCTGTAAGCTATCAGGCATATAGCAGGGCTGGTCTCCTCTTGAGCTGCTCCGTGGGCCCAGCCTCTGGGGTGGGGGGGCGTCACACTTAAGCAATCCTCCCTCTCTCTCACACATTGCAGAATCAAATATGCTGGCTTTCTTTGTTCTCTGTCTGTCCATTGGAATCCATTTATATCAGACACAGCAAGGGTATGGGGACTCAACCTGAGTCACACCTCACTGACATAGTCAAATCAAAAGCCCTAAAGCAATCTTATCAAGTAATCTAATCAAAAGCCCCTCAACCAAATTTAATGCAATGAAAAGGTATCACACCAGAGGAATGATTAGTTTACAAACATAATCTTTCTCTTTTTGGGATTTATAAAATAATCTCAAACTGTCACAGATGGTTTGCTCTGCAGCAAAAGATAACTAAACATTGATTTACTGACCCTTCTAGGTGGAAAAGGTACAATATGGTTAACTTTCCACAATATGTCTGGTATGTCTCTTCAAGAGGTAGTGCTATATTGGAGGTTCGGTATTTTCTCTCTCTAGTTGGTTGAATATTTGGCAGTGGCAGTAGCTAGAAAATCTGTTGTAATTAAGAGCTCAAGATCTTGGGCCCATGTGTAGCCTTTCCCCCTGCTTTCATGACTACTTCATGTAGTCACACATTAAGCCAGTACTTGGGAAGCCAATAACTGAGTCATTCTGTCTACTTGGTAGATGCTCTCCTGTGATCTTTACACATTGTGTTTACTTCTATATATCCATCCCCATACCTCTATCCAGACTTACCTATCCCTGATTTTTCAACCTTTCTCCTTCCAGAACACAAATCAACCAGCTAAGACATTTTCCACTTCCCATAAGTCAGTATATATCTTTACTTCAGTCAGTTTTCTTTCCAAGTGAAGTAGATAACCAGGGGTGCTGCAGAAGCTTTAAACATTGGAAAAATTTCCCCTCAACTCTATATTTTACAGTCACTTCTGTGTGGGGCTCTGATATGGTCACTGTCAATTTTTGTCTTTCCCCCATCTACTGAACTGATCCACTGTGGTAAATTGATATTAGATAATATTCTAGAACATATTAAATCTAAGAACATGAATTTCTTCTGTCTCCTAACATTTTTATATACCAATGGAATTCCATACTCAAAATTAGAAAATCAGGACCAATTTCTCATTGAGAGAAAGATCTTTTTTGTCCTCTAAGAAATTTCACTCTAGGAAGCAATCCTATAAATATTTTTATAGAACTGTTGAAGGATATATGTACAAAATTTACAGTGTAGAATTATTTGTAAGCAAAGAAACTGAAAATTTGTAACTCTCCATCAAAAGGCGATTATTAAAAATAAATAGTAGATGCACACAATAGAATGCACACAACAAAATGCAGGCTATACGGTCATGAAAAAGAACATAGTACAGTAGATAAATGAATTTCAATATGGAAAACTCTGCGACATGTTTTTAAGTAACAAATTAAGATGTAGAGCGGTCACTTCCATGTGCATGAAATGTTCTGGAAGGATATACAAAAAAATTGTTAATCCTTCCTAAAAAAATAATTAGGAGTTGGAGGGCAAAGAAGACCATTCTCTTTTTTTGTTGTTGTTGTTGTTTTTTTTTTTTTTTTTTTTTTGCTCTTCTTTGCTGTTTCAGCTTTTATATAGTATGTAAACTATTTCTACTGTAAAAATTAATTTAATTTTCAAAACAGTTTTTATTATTCATTATCTCAGGAAATTAAAACTTTAATATAAACATCCCTACATTTGTTAAATAATGAGGCTCTAGAATATTATCTAAAAATGCTTTTTATATCATATGCTATTTTCGGGTCATTCAATATTTGCTCTTCTATGGCAAGACAACTTTTCAATAGAATCCATAAGACTCCACCACTATTCCAATATTGAAAATGCAACCAAAATTTTTCTCACAATTCTCATACCAATGTTGGATCAGGTTTCAGAATTTCATGCATTAATACTCTGTTGTGTTTAACACCTATAATCTTTTACCATAGCAACAATGTTCTAATAAATGCCAAAGGAAGCAATGACCAAAATCCAAATATCATTGGCAAGTGTTGGAACATTAAAAAAAGAAAGAAAATTTTTAAAAACATAAGGCCAGGAGCTGCTACCAGACTTGGCTTGCCATCAGAGTGCACTATATGACCTCGTCATTGTCTTCGTAAAATACAAGTATGAAATTGCCAGTGGATCATTCATTTGACTAATTCTTGCTATGTATATCAGTATATTTTTGGCTTTGTGAAAGTTCATCAAACTCAAAACAAAAAGTGTCATTTTCTTTCAATTTCATATGAATTCAAAATGAGGGGGAAAACTTATGTAATATAATTGCCTAATTAATTGTAGAATACCCACACAGCATTGGTTTCTTGCTGTGTGTTTAGCTCTGCCAGGGACACTGCATCCTGAGGTTTGATGTGCCCCACATCTTATTATTTGACTCCATTGTCCTTAAAGCAAATTACATGTTACTTCTTTTGTTTCTTTTTGATGCCTCTATAAGAGTGCTATATGTATAGGAAAAACGTTGGAATAGTCTAGTGGTTCATATTTAAGAATTTGAATCTCCTTTGAAATGGGCAAAACTCAAGCCTGTCTCCCCAAAAATGCTTATATACAAATGCACAAATTTTTATAAAGTTTTATAAAATGCCAAGTGGTATATATACTTGTACTCTAAAGGCAATAGAGTCTGTGACACCTTGGCATCCCATTTACTATGGTATAACACAAACTCATTTGTATGGTATATGTGCCCCTTGGTCATCTGGCTTTCACCAATTGTCTATCCCAGTGCATTACAACCAGATTATATCCCCCAAGGAACATTTGGTGAGGTCTGGAAATAGTTTTATTTTCATGACTACCAGGGAGGGGTTGCTACCAGCATCAAGTCGATAGATGGTAGAGATGCTACTAAACAGCCTGCAATATACAGGAAAGGCCCCTCCACAAAAAATAATTATCAAATCCAAAATGCCAATAGAACCAAGGTTGAGAAATCCTGGACAAGTGTTAACTTTTGCCACTCTCCACATCTTACCTAGTCTTTAGACAAAGGAAATTTCTGTGGGAAGGGCAAATGTTTGCATGTGGCTAAAGTCCTATTGGTTGACTCCTCATCAGTAATTCATAGAACTCTCCTGTGAATGTGTCCATTGTAATATATACCAGCTTATCTCTATTGCCCACCAGAACTTGAACTCCTTCAAGGCTACAGAAACCCAAGGGCCTGGTAGATGGTAGCCATTCAATAGCTGTTTATTGAATTTTAACTGAATAAAATTAGATAAGGTTTTAAAAGTTTAAACATTTTTGAATGTTATTTGATGCTTTCATGAAAGAATGATTTTTTTTTTTTTTAATGAAGAAGGATAAAAATGCCCTTAACCTGTTGTGTTTGCGATAGGTCCAGGAGGCTGGATATTATGAAATTGTGGGGTGGAGGGAGTGGAAATGAGGAATAAAATTCCAATCACAACAAAGTATTCTGAGTCAACTCAGAACCTATGCAGTTGCAGGTGTTTTCATTATGCAGAAGATGTAAAATACAGTGATTGAATGGCGCTTCAGTAGCACAGAAATGATAGAAGAAGAGGTCATAGAATTTTAATTGCCTTCAACTCTTTTAAGCATTCTGCTATCCTGTTGTCATTTCAGCCTGACTTCTGCTTAATTGCTTTCTATCTCTGCAGGGCACAGTAACTCTGGGAGCTTCTCTGGGATTGAGAGTTTTTAGTTGTCAATGAGTTTGTAGAAGTATAACTGAAATTCATTCTCTCCAATTGCCACCCCCTTGGCAAATATTAACACTTATGGCCCTCTGTTTCCACGTTGCTCCATGAGGTGCCATTACCCCTTCAAGCCATCAGTTTGCCCTCTGCACTGAGACAATTCAGTCATACGTATGTGTAATGAGATGCATTTAATTATGGTCTCTCTAGCCCGTTTCTCAAGGGCATGTGTCTATTTTCAGTTTTCTTTGCAATGCTGTGTACACTGGACTTGTCAGAACACCTGGTCCGAGTTCAGGCTCTACCCTTTTTCAACTCAACATTATACAAATCACTTGCTGCTTTGGGCATCAGTTTAATTATCTGTGAAAAGATTGATTGGAATAAATGATCTGGAAAGCAGCTTGTAGATCTAACCTCATTTGGTTCTATGATTAGTATTGATAAAGAACATCACTGCTCAAATCTCACGTGTGTGTATAAAGTCACGGCATGACCCTAAACCTGCTTGAGCTTTACATAAGTCATCTCAGATTTTACTAAGAACTAGGTAGAGTTAATGGCCACCCAAATAAATTTTGCACTGGAATAATGACCAACACTAGGAAAGACTTGCCAATCTGCTAATGTAACCAATCAAAACATGCCTTTCCTTTATTTGGAAAGAGCTTCCTCCTTCTTGCCCAATATCTAACCCTTACAATGTACATTCAGGGAGATTGGCTGACCAAAAGAGCAACACGACTCTCTTTTTCCTGGCAAGCTAATAAATTCAGCTTTCATATGAACATATTTTGGGCTTTGGTTATACATCCACAGTATAGAGACAAAAAATATTAAAGAGGTTGCCCATTACCTTTCTTAGGCTCTTTTAAATTCATGATTAACCATTTATTCTCTACTGGCTGCCTTATACTAAGGAAACAAACTCTAGGAGCAGGACTGGAGCTCCTGGACATAGATTCTGGCTAGTGATGGTAGCTGCTGCTGCTTTTACATACTATTTCACTTATTCCAATGACAGACTTTTGGAAAGACACTTGGCAGTAAACTACTATGCATCATCAACCTCTTCTGATAGAGGTTCCTGTGAATTTGAACCTACCTAAGTTAATACTTAGCATGTTGACAAAGTACATGAAAAAGATTCTTTTTTCTTTCCTTACATGGCTGATAAAGCAGCTATATTTTTAAATGCATAAACAAACACAGACTTCCTTTATTCACCCTACCCCAACACACAAATTCCCAGTGTTAAATCAGGTCAAACCCCAGTTGTGCCTAAGTGGTCTTGAAAGCTACTTCCTTTAAAACTCGGATTACTGATACTTTTTTAGTTTAGTCCACTGTTGATGAACACCAAAAGTAGCTGAACACTCACATTCTACACGATATGCCAAAAAATACATAGTCTCATTTTCTTAAGGCAGAGCATAATTAAATCTTTACCATGACCCTTCTTGCTATATCAGGAGAATTCTAAAACATTAGCATTGATCCCAAAAGGGAGGTGAAGAATAATCAGTGATATAAAAGCAAATAGAATGACTGTTTAAACAGAATATACAACAGTGGTTCTCAAAAAGTAGCATCACATCAGCATCTCCTGGGAAATTGTTATAAATGAAAATTTTCAGGTCACACCCTAGGCCTACTGAATCAGAAATTCAGCATGATGCCCAGCAATCTGTTTTTAAAATGTCTTGCTGGTTTGAGAAGCTAAACTTTGGGAATCATTGAAAAATAATATCTTTTTCAGGCTATCTTTAGTTCTGGAGAACTTTTTCAAAAATGGAGTATGTAGTGAAGATCTCAAAATTACTGCCTGCACTCACTTTATCTCTCATATTCATAGTACCCTTTACAAACAGAAAATATTAATTTTACTGCCATATCAGAGCAATGGAAAAAAAATATAAGAGAAACCACAAGCTTACTTGACCCTTTCTCAATAAAACCTTCCTGCTTTTCAAGGCAGAAGGATCCTTGATCACTGAATGTCAAATTTCATAATATCAAAGCAGTAAATTTTGGTGAGGTTTAGAAATATCATTATAACATGAAAATGTCTGATATAATCAGAGATGAACGTTGTATGGTCAGATTTCATTTCTGAACTTCAACAAGAAGAATGATTTTCAGTCACCTAAATGATGCATTTTTTTTTTTTTTAATCATATATTCAACCTGAGTTTTTTTTTTTTTTTAAAAGCATGTTCTTCTAACTGTCACTGTTTTAGTTTGCTCAAGCTGCTGGGAGCAAAATACCAAAAATGGGTTGGCTTTTATAATGGGAATTTATTACAGGAAAATCTTACAGTTCCAAGATGTGAAAATGTTTAAATCAAGGCATCATTAGAGATGCTGTCTCACCAAAGGTCAGCTGCTGGCAGATCCTGGACTCTTGCCATGTGGCAAAGCAAAATGGCAGCCAATCTCTGCTTTCTCCTTCAGGTTCACTTTCTCCCTGGGCTTAGCTCTGTGTGATCAGATATATGGCTCATCTCTTCCCAGGCCTCTTCTCTTCAGCTTCACTTGCTCTGTTGATTCCAGCCTCTGGCATATCTCTCAACCTCATGGTCTCTATCTTTCTGCAGCTGTAGATGATCCTGGAGTCCTTTCTCACATGGAAAGACATAGCAGCTGTCTTTCCCTGTGGGTTTATGCTTTCAGTTATCAATTTATATAAGTCTTCAGCAAGAGGATGGAGAACTAACCTGGGTCACACTTTACTAATGTAGTGTCATCAAAGTCCTAAAAGCTATCTAACCAAAAGTGATGTATTCGAAAGATCCTTGAGCTGAATCTAATGCAATCAAAGAGTCCTGCACCCACAGGAATGGATTAGTTCAAAGGACATGATCACAAAGCTTCAAACTGTCACAGTCACTATGTATAGTGAATAGAATTCATGGTCAAAATGTAAAACATTATGGCCCATCCCTATCTTCTCTGCTGACATGTATAGAAAGACAATTGATTGATGGTTTTTGCCTTAGCTTATGCCCAATCAAGTCTTTCCCTTGTATAGACACAACCACTTTTGAGGAACAAGGAGTCATTAATTATATAACATCTTAAAAAAAGTGAAAATAGATACATATGGATACCTTACTGAATGTGTTCCATAATTTTCAAAGGTAACCACACAAACATTTAGAGAATATTCTAAATGGATTATATGTATATTTAGGTTAAGCCCCCTAAATAACTTATAGGAATTCAGATAAATAACATGATTTTAAATTGAAGAGTGTTTTAATGGTAATTTATAATTTTATAAAGTGACTGTTTAACTAAGGTGTGCTTTCAATATTTTGAAAATACTATACTATATAATTTAATCTGACTTCAGTATTTTTCTATTTCAGTGGTTGCATTTTGGGGCAGCACTACTTGAGACATAAAACAATACCTAGACAGGCATTAGCAGGCACAACTAGGGGTGGACATTGTGTGTCATCCTGAACCCAGGATATCTGCCAAGTATAGTCGACCAATATTATTAAGTACAAGCAATAGAGTACCATGCACTATTCTTACACAGGGACAAAAAATAGAAATAAATGACAAGCCTTTAGGTTGAAAGCACAACAGGTCAGCTCCCTAGCCAGGCAAAGGATGCACACAAATCAGTCCTGAGTTAAAATTAAGTATTGTAGGCTGGAATAATTATATCTATGCTTGGACCTTGCATGCAATTCATCCCATGTTTTCAAGCAAATTGTACACACACACATGTCAAATTTCAAAGTGGTAAATTATGAAGTTTCACTGAGAACATCCAATGTCATGAAATAAAACAACTTTTGGCATAGTCATGGTAGTTTGGAATACTTACATGACCAAATATGTGGAGCTGTAAATCATATTAGGAAATGTTGATTGTATTTGGTGTGTAAGTTGTCCATAAGGAAGACATTGACCATATTACAATTACTTTTTGGTTCAATTGTTTATTTGGTTATTTTATTTTTATCCACTATGGCCAAAGATTGAAGTAATGTAAATTAAAGAAATTTGATTTTTAAATGGGTTCAGTAAGTGAATTATAATTCCCAGAATGAATTGTTAGATTGCAATGCTAATTTTGGATTTAATTATTGTAATATAAGGGAAAAATTACATTTTCAAATGGGAAGAAACAAAAATATTTTCCAATAACAACTGCATAGTCAGTTTTAGTTGTTTCTCCTTTTCATTTTTATCCCTATTATCACATCTATCAAAATATGATGATTAGTTTTACTGATCCATTGAACCAACAGCATGAAAGACTATCAAATATTAGTAGAAAAAATATCTGACCTATTTTCATTTTCTATTTGTCCTATATCACATAGAAGACCCTAGAATGTGTGTGTGTTTATATGTTTTCTAAGTGTTACAAATTAATAATTCTTAAAACATTTATTTTCATCTGAAAACTCCCTTTTGGGTGTGTGCATATAATAAATTTTTGATATCCAAGGTCTGTGTGATTAAAGGTATTAATCTAAACATTAATAATCCACATCAATACTGCCATATAACAAGGCATTCTTATTAGTAATATAAGCCTATGTTTATGATTTTAACTTTCAATTCTGTTGGGGTGATGATTTTTTTTCATACCAAGAATAAAGTTTTCACAATGGTAAGCAAAAGAAGAGACACTAGTATTTAATAGACTTTGCATACCTTGATAAAACTGTTATTTGATTCTGAGATTGGTCAGCCATTTCAGTAGAGTGGAAATGTCAAGCTATCAGATTACTCCTCACATATGAGCCTGAGGTTGTTAGGTAATTGAAAATTATTTTAAAGAAACATAATTTTGTTCCAGTTCATTTTGACCAAAGTAACTACATATTTCCAGTCAAGGAATGTGTTTTTGTAATACACCATTTTCGTACCTCCATCTAGTGTAAAAATTTAAACAGATATAATCAAATTCCTTAAGGCTTTATAAATCTGCTGCTTAGGAAGACCATGTAAGATTCAATAATGATGTAGAAAAATACTTAATCCAGCTGTATAGGAGTACAAAAAGTTGCTAAAACATACATCAATAAAACCAGGTATGGAAAGATTCAGGTAAACTGATGAAACCTTTTAGCCCAGGCACAAGGTTTAATTTCATCACTAATATTTTAGGCCCTTCCAGCTGAAAGCACCTATCTGTAATCATTGAAAGAAAAGTATTATCTTTAGGGCCCTAGTGGATTCATATTTATTTTTCTATTTTATTAAGGATCCTTGATTTCTGTTCTTTGCTCTTTGCAATTTTTTTTTTTGAAGCACAACACAGCAATGGTTAAAATGCAATGTTATGATGCAATGAAGTTGCTGTTTGCCTTTAGAACTCATGAAGATAAATAATGATACTCCCAATGAAGAACTATGAATTTCATTTCAGCTATATAGACTGGGTGATTGATGAGTGGGGGTTATACTTATTCTCCAGTTTCCAAAAAGTGATCAGACCCTATCTGAATTGTTGTTGACATTGCTTGGTTTCCCAGTTTCAGATGGCTATTCACAAGTTAGTGATGCTTGAATAAGAAGGAGGTGAGAAAGCAGTTATAATTTAGAAAATATACATCATATAAATAATTGAAGAGGCTGAATATGTGTGACTTGGATGCAATCTCAGTAAGGGGGTCTTAGATAACTTCCTTTAAATACATGAAAGACTATGATGTAAAAGAGTGAACAGACTTCTTGATTCATAGATGCCCAATCCTAGGATCATCAATGGGCATAGATAGAATAATGATGATTATTCTAACAGTGGAAAAGGACGTGCACTTTGGGAGGAGAGATAAATTACTCAGACTGAATTACCATCTTTTATGCATGTGGTAAAGGTTTCTTGGATTTACTTTTAAAGTCTCTTACAACACTTAATTGTATACATGTGGAATTACATTGAGATAAAAGAAGCAATGTGGCCTGAATTGTTCATTTTGCAAGCCTTAGTTTATTGACCAGAGCATTTTTTGCAAAGTGGGGTGAGCCCACCTCATTGGATATATAGGACAAACCTTTGGGATGGGGCAAGAAAGCATTAGAACTCTAATTAGGTTACTTTATCTAATTTTCTATTTTCATGATCAACATAATATTAATACAGTTGTACATAACTATATCTATAAATAAACGTGTACATTTTATAAATATAAAAATACATATAAATATAAAAATTTGTATTCATAAGGGTGTGATGTAAAAAATATTTGAGAACTGCTGCAATGAAGATATGGAGTAGAGAAAAGTTAATTTAGAATAACTGTACTGGACTTCCATAAATCAATGGCAGAAATAGAGTAGAACTCAAAGACAAATTAACCTTCAGTGCTTTATGTTTTTCAAGTTTATGCCAATAAGAACAATGCAGGGATTACAACTGATCATATACTGGAAGGACAGGACTTGTTAGTCATGTTAATGCTAATAATTTCATACATTGTGACAAAATTAATTGTGTATGTAAATTGGGATGCAGTAATAATGGCATCATAGATGAAGCACTACACTCTCACATCTAGGGTCATTCTACATCTAACCCAAGGTTTTAACCACAATTAGTTTAGTGGTTTGGGGTTATTACTTGCTAGGCAGTAGTTCATTAGTATGAATATAAAGCACATAATTTATCATAATTAGGCTTAATTGCCTAAGTCTCTCTTCACTAGATGCCAAGAATGGAGATGGTATGGACAGCAATTCCCATCTCAGCACCTGAAAAGGAAAAGGACAGTTTTAGGTCATTTTCTTCAGCATTCTGTAATGAATGTGATCTAATTTTACTCTAAAGAACTCTAAAACAGAGGACACCCGTATCTAATCATGCTATATTTTATTTTGTCTTCTTGAGAATTATTGGCTTCGTCTTTATTTTCTTACCCTAATCTCTTTTCTCTCTTATCCTTCTTTGGTAGCTTTCTCTCTCTCTCTCTCTCTCTCTCTCTCTCTCTCTCTCTCTCTCTCTCTCTCTCTCTCTCTCCCTCCCCTCCTTTTCTCTCTCTCTCTCTCCTTCTCTCTCTCTCTCTCTCTCCCACACACACACACACACACAGAGTTTCTGATGTCAACAGGCTCCAATCAAGCAAGGAACATACAAAAAGGAATATGACTATCAAAAGAGCAACAGTGTGATGGAAAATTTACATAAATAAATGTCAGTCTTGCTTTTACATTAGATTCTGAAAGAATTTTGTAAGAGGCTAAAATGGTGAAGAACTTTTTCTACCTAAATGCTTGAAAAAAATATTCTTTCCAATGTTCAGCATTTTTCATTAAGAGACTATTAAAAAGGTAAAAAAAGAATCATTTTTTAATATTGGGAGTTCTTGGCAGAGTTGTTAAAAGTACTCTGATTTAGAGAGGAAACACTGACACTTTTTATCATCTTTATGATCACCAAGTATTTCTAGAGTACTTAAAAATCAAGAAAAACAAGGAAACAAGTTATTAAACTAAGGCTGTGGTTTTTCCCCATCTACAAGGAAAAAGATTTATATAACAAGTTGATTAATAGATCTAAAATTTTCATAGTTAAAGAAATGGTGTTTTTTTTTTTCCTCTTTCACTCTTACATAAGACAAAATACTAGCATTAAATCTATAAAAATGCCATTATACATTTTTCATAACCTACAAAATTGTGTGGGGCAGATTGTACACTATAATGTAAACTATAGTCCACTGTTAGTAGCAATGCTTCAATATGGGTTCATCAATTGTAACAAATAAACCATACTAAGGAAGGACATTGTTAATGTGGGCGTGGGAGTGGGAGGGGATGGGGCATATGGGAATCCCCTACATTTTTTATGTAATATTTATGTACTCTAAACCTTTTTAAATAAATAAATAAATACGAATCTAAGGAGAAAAGGACAAATAAGTTCAGAGCCAGAAAATCTGGACCAATATATTATCCAGTAAATACGTTAGCCAGTGGCTATGGCAAAGAGTGTTCATAAATAAACCAGGATAACTTAATTATGCCAGAAGTCCTTAGATCAATAGTATGTCCCTTTCGGAGTGACTGGTTCATATGCTGATGTTCACTTACACTAGACTATGACACAGAAGTAGACGCATTGACACCCGAGTGTAGTGTGGATGGTAACTCTGTTAAGAGGGGATTTTGGTCTAGTTTTCATCATAAAAATAATTTTTATCTACTTGGGATTTTAATTTAGACTTAAATTCTCAGAGTGTAATATGAAAGTCATAGAAATAAAATTGTGGCGGACAAAGCAAACTGGCCAATGCAATATCTTGTGCAGAAAGCACTATTCATTGGCTAACTTTTCCCATGGTGGCTAATGCCCTAAAATGCAACAGTGTGAGTCTTGATTTAATTTATGATATGTGATAATTTTTTTTACATTAGAGTTGAACATTACAAAGTAAACAAAGAATGCTGATTTCTAGTTGTAGCTTAAAAGTAGAAAATCCATTGACAGAGACTAAACTGAATATTCTTCTCTTTCAAAAGTGAAAATGTTATGAATGGTAGTAAATTTTTCTGTTAGATAAAAATCAGTGTAGTGAAGATCTTATTTTCTGAAAACATGCTCTGAGAATTGTTGAATTATTATTTTTGAGTTTTACTTCTGGTGGGATCAGTGAACACATGAGTGGGAAGTGGGTGTGCCTTGTCATGAATTGGAATGTATATGAGTAAAGATGAGAATTTTTATTCCCATCCAACTTTGTTTTTTGGCACTATTTAATAGGTCTGACTTTCCTTAGCATTCAAAACAAATGGTGTTCTCTTCAGTAATATGATACTACACTTAAGAATCTCTGTAATTCAACCACTCAACCTTGACAGTGTTAAAGCTAAAAAAAAGTAACCCACTAGTTTCCAGAAAAAAATAATGAAACACAGGGAATCTGATTTTATCTATCTGTAATTATCTAGATTCTTTTAAAAAGTAAAATCAAACATACATAATCATCTTTGCAACTATTGCGTGTTGAAGTGAAGTTTATAAAGTTTTGGACTTTACCTCTGCTTGTTACTCATTTCCTGAAGCATGGGCATACAATTATTCAGTCAGAGATCATTGAGAACAAGTTGATATTTAATTTTTAACAAGTATGGATGTCCTTATTGTCAGGGAGGAGTCACTATGAAGACTTAGATGTGCTGTGAATAAGCTTGACCTTCAATATGAACTGTCCAGTACTCACACATGTGTATAGGCTGTTAAAAGAGAATTTGAAATGAAACATCTGCAACCGAAGTACTACCAGCTGAAGTGTAAAATAATTTAAATAAACAGCATTAGTCTAGTTTTTGAAATGATTTTGAGCACATAGAGAAAATAAATAAGTGGAAAATGAACAGATTATACTTCAGAAAAGCAGTGACAATTATATACAGTGTTCATCAAGAAAGCACCTCAATGGAAAATGACTGTGATATTAAAGACAACCCCCATAGTTCCCTTCCAGTATTTTTCATTTTGTTTCTTTTATAACATGTTAATACTTTTCTTAATTACAAAATTAATATATTTCCTATAAAAAGGGGAGGGAAGGAATAAAGGAAAAGGTAGTATTTTCCCATTACCTGCTAGTTCCATACCTCAGAATTAATAATGTTTACAGGTTTGTATTCTTCCAAACATTTGTCTATTCCTACCTAAATATATGTACAAACATGTAAAAGATGAGCCTTCAGCCTGAGTGACCCCCAAGTGGTCTTTTGCAATTCCCTTAATATTCTAAAAATTGCATTAAAGCCCATCTCCTGCAATGCACTCTGGACAGACCATCTCATATTCTCCTGCTTTCTTTATTTTAAAGCTAGGTAGAACATGGGTTAGGGTGGGGTCCGAAGGCAGTGTAACAGCCTTAGTGATTATTTTAAGTGACAAATGATTTCACTTTCAGATATATCCAAACTTATGCACACAAGTCCCACAGAGACATGGTCCTTCTCAGAGACATGGAATTGATTTGTATTATGAAATATGTGTATTATACAATATTCTATAAACTACTTTGACCACAATCCTTTTTTTTGTTGTTGTTCAGTGCATCTTATAAACATAGCATCCTGGGAATATAATTGGTGAAAGACTGGGCTAGATGATGACAGTTCCCTTTCATCTCTGATGTTCTAGAAGTGTCAGATGTTCTGAGGCTAAGCAGTGATATGACGTCCAGGTCTTGATTTCTCAACTCACTCTATAGGATACACAATATTGCAACCCACTTTCAACAATTGTAGTGTATTAATATCTATGTATTAATACTTAATACTTTAAAATTATTAGTTAATTAGTTAAAAGTAATTGATAGTATTAATTACATTTATTGCCAGTTGTGGAACAAAGCATTGAAGATACTTTGTATCTTCCTTTAAAGCCCCAAGTACCTCTGCAGTGTGTTGGAATCAAAATTCATTTCTTAGTTTTAGAACCAAATCCTCTGTGTAGAATCAAATTACTCAGTAACCTGTGTGCATGGAATGTGCACGATTTTTTAATATTGTAAGATACTCAAGAGATCAATTTTGTTGCTCTTTGAGAAAGTGACTTTTGTTTTTTGAAGTGTTAGAAGTATTTAGACTCTGTCTTTTGATAGCCTTTAAATTGGTAAGTAAGTTGCCTCCATATCATATTTGCTTAAAAGAATTCTATTTTCAGAGCTCTGAATTTAGAACGACTTATACTACATTTATTGCATACATTTCTATGGAAGTTTATTACAAAAGTAAAGCATGTAATTAATTTAAATAGTAGAGAGTCATCAAAAAGCAAGTAAGCCATGTGATCAAGGAGCCATTCTATAGAGCTATTGTGTAACTTAATTATTTTCAGGTAGAATATAAAATAACCAAAGCAAATCTAAATAAACTGGTGCCACAGGTTTCACATTTCTTCTTTGTTGAAGATCTAGCAGGATACTTAATATTTGTAGACAGTGAAAAGTATACCACTATCTGGTGCATTCTCAGAGGATGAGAGGAGAAGCTGTAGGACTGCAAATTTTCTGTGATGTGGAGTCTGTATACAATTAACCACAAAGAAAAGAATGCATTGAGGGAATAATATGTTCTCCTGATTCCTATCTGCTCCATACCCAGTATCATGGATTGTACTTACATTCAAATTACTCTAGTCTGTCAGAAGGAAAATGTGAAGAAAAAAATAAGAACAAAATAAACACAATCTACAAAAAGGAAAAGACAATCATCAAATTTATTTGGAAGGGTAAGGAGCCCTAAATAGCCAAAATCCGTCTTGAAAAAGAAGAATGAAAACTTCCTGACTTTAAAACTTATTGCACAGCTACAGGGCTCAAAATAAAATGATACTTTTGTGTCTGGCTTGCTTCACTCAACATAATGTCCTCTAGGTTCATCCATGTTGCCATATGCTTTATGACTTCATTTCTTCTTACAGCTGCATAGTATTCCATCGTGTGAGTAGACCACAGTTTGTTTATCCATTCATCTGTTGATGGACACCTGGGTTGTTTCCAGCTTTTGGCAATGGTGAATAATGTGACTATGAACATCGGTGTGCAGATGTCTGTTCGTGTCACTGCTCTCAGTTCTTCTGGGTATATACCCAGTAGTGGTATAGCAGGGTCACATGGCAAGTCTATATTCAACTTCTTTAGGAACTGTCAAACAGTCCTCCATAGTGGTTGTACCATCCTGCTTTCCCACCAACAGTGAAGACAAATACTGTATGAATGCATTACTATGAATCAAATATATTGTGTAATATATTGTTTGATTCACAAAAAAAAAAAAAAAAAAAAAAAAAAAA
>JAKSZT010053888.1:7374712-7526243 GCA_026826555.1 Tolypeutes matacus | reverse complement strand
AAAAAAATAAAAATAAAAATAAAATGATACTAGCACAAGGCTTGACTTATAGACCAATGGAATCAAGTTGAGAGTTCAGAAATAGACCTTCACATCTGCAGCCAATTGATTTTTAACAAGGTTGCCAAGTCCATTCAATTGGGAAAGAATAGTCTCTTCAGCAAATGGTGCTGGGAGAACTGGATATCCATATGCAAAAAAATGAAGGGGGATCCCTAACTCACAGAATATACAAAAATTAACTCAAAATGGATCAAAGTCCTACATATAAAAACCAGGACAATAAAACTCCTAGAAGAAAATGTAGGGAAGCATCTTCGTGAACTTGTGTTAGGCAATGATTTCTTAGACTTTACACCCAAAGCACAAGCAACTAAAGAAAAAATAGATAAATGAGACCTCATCAAAATTTAAAACTTTTATACATTAAAGGACTTTATCATGAAAGTGAAAAGAAAACCTACTCTATCAGAGAAAATATTTGGAAATCACATGTCCAATAAGAGTTTAATATCCAGAATATATACAGTAATCCTGCAACTCAACAATAAAAAGACAAATGACCCATTTAAAAAATGGGCAAAAGACTTGGATAGACATTTCTTCAAAGGGGATATACAAATGGCCAAAAAAACAAGTGAATAGATGCTCTATATCACTAGCTATTAGGAAAATGCAAATCAAAACCACAATGAACTACCACATCACACCCACTAGAATGGATACTGTTTTAAAAAAAAAAATAGAAAATTACAAGTGTTGGAGAGGATGTGAAGAAATAGGGACACTTGTTCATTGCTGGTGGCAATGTAAAACGATGCAGCCGAGTAGAGAGCAGTTTGGCATTTACTCAGAAAGCTAGGTATAGAATTACCATATAACCCTACAATTCCTCTTTGAGGTACATGACAAAAAGGATTGAAAGCATGGACTCAAACAGATACTTACACACTGATGTTCATAGCAGCATTATTCACAATTGCCAAAAGATGAGAGCAATCCAAGTGTGCATCGCCCAATGAATGGATAAACACAATGTGGTATATACAGTCAACATTGTAATATGTACTATTATTCAGCATTAAAAAGGAATGAAATTCTGTTTGTGTGAAAACATCAATGAACCTTGAAGACATCATGTTGTGTGAAATAAGCCAAACACAAAAGGACAAATACTCTACGATCTCACTGAATGAAATAATAGAATAAGTAAAATCATAGAGTTAGAATCCAGAATATAGGCTACCAGGCAATGGGTTTGGGACAGAGAATAGGAAATTAAAGCTTAAATTGTAGAGAATTTCTATTTGGGTTGATTATAAAGTGTTGGAAATGGATTATGGTGATGGTAGCACAACCTTGTGAGTGTAATTAACAGCACTGAATTATGTATTTGAATAAGGTTAACAGGGGAAATTTAGGTCATATATGTGTTTCTATAATGAAAATTAAAAGGTAAAGCAGGACTGCACAACATAGTGAACCCTACTGTGAACAGTGGACTATAGTTAAGAGTACAATTATAAAAATGTTCTTTTATGATCGCAACAAATGTACTGCACTAATGCAAGGTGTTAATAATGGGGTGGTATATAGGAACTCTATTTTATGTATGATTTTTCCAAAAACCCACAACTTCTCTAATTAAGCAAATAAATAAATAAATGTGACCTAGAATCCCAGTTTTGTCAGGTAGCAAGAGGAAATTTAGAACATTTTTTCTAAACCTTACAACTTTGTAGAGCAGTAAAATGAAGCAAGGAGTAGTCCCCAAAACAAAAGAATTAATCAACCTAGACTGTAGGGAACTGATTGTCTTGTCCAGTCCTATATTTGTGATTTCAATGGCCCTAAACAAAAACCACAAGAAAGACAGTGTCTGGCTCTGAATCTTACTGGTGGCCTGGAAAAGAAGAACTTACTGATCATAAGACAAATTGCTTTATCAGATTTACATTGAAGTATGACATGATATCAAAAGATTATAAGACTGCAAATCTTTGGCATAATATATGCAACAAATTGTGAATGAGCGCCATGTTAAAAATTTTGTTCTGTGGTGATTATAGGTAGAATAGTAATAACAAATGACAGCTGAAAGAGGATAAAAAAATTTGACACCTAAGTGAAAATATTATCTGTATTCTTAATAATTATATTTGTAACTGATATTGCTCAGTTAGTTTGTCTTCTCCGTGTTTTCATTATGAAGAGACAAGAGCATTGTCACTGAGCTTCATGTTTCTTAACATTTACTTACTGTATTAGTCAGGGTTCTCTAGGGAAACAGAATCAACAGTAACTAGTATCAGGTTTTATAAGAGTCTCTCACATGATCGTGGGGGTGCACAAGTCTAGGTTCCACAGGCAGGCTGCAAACCAGGGGCTCCGATGAAAGTCCAGTGAAGGTCCTTGATCTCTGAGAGATGATGGCTGTCCAAAGACAAGCTGGGAAATTCTCTCTGAATGCTAAAATCACTTCCCCCTTTAAGGCATTCAACTGTTTGGATAAAGTGTCATCCATTTCTGATGACAATCTCTGTAGTTGATGTAGAGGTAATCAGCCATCTATGCAGTAAACTCACTGATGACTAAAGCCCACAAATGTCCTTGTATTACAGTTAGCCTAGTGCTTGCTTGACCAAACAACTGGGCACAATTACCTGGCCAAGTTGACACATTATCCTAACCATCACAGTCCACCCCTTGTCAACTCAGCAACCATACACATTACCTTAAACCATACTTAGTCTTTAAATAAAAACAATAACAGACATGCATATATATATATATATTTCCGCCTAACAATATTCAACTCTCCTGTGAACAACTGGAAACTAATTCCCTACAGAATAGGGTACAAGTCCTTGGGTAATATTCACTCTTAAACTTGACATCCTTAAATACTATGACATGAAACTAACACAACTTGTCATATGGTAAGGGTAAATGTTGGAGAAGAAAAAAAAGAAATTCCTTTTGTGTACATATACAATCTACTCATAGTGAAACATGAAGAAAGATTCATGACTATTATAGTCCTGCTTTCTGTAACTGGTCACGTGGTCAAAGTTCATATTTATCACTGTGTTCTTCCACTCCCCATTCCATGTTCCTGTTACCCTCAGCAAGCACTTCAGCTGGCCATGACACTGTGCCTTATGGGGTGACCCAAACTTTCATTCTTGAAAATTCTGCACCATTGTTAGTCCTGCTTGGATTGGGTTGTTGCAATTTTCCATTGAGTTTAATCACAGGACATGGCAGTACTAGGAGATGCCCTAAAGGATCTCCTGCATTCCAGGCAAACTCTTCTTTATCCTCATTATGTAGATGCAGTCCTACTTCTCCCTGATAGTCAGGATCAATCACCCCAGCCAGCACAGTAATTTGCTTCTTTGCCTGTTGGTTCAGAGGTAAGAGGAGCCCAAAGTGGCCAGGTGGTAGTCTTAACCTCCAGTTCAGTGGAATCATTGTTGTGTTCCCTGGTGACAGCACTCCTCCTTTTGGGACTAAGAGCTGTAGACCAGCAGAGTTTAAGGTTGCAGGGACAGGAAGCAAAAATTTTCCTAGCGGGTCACTGGGGGTAATAGTGAGTGGTGCCACTCCCATTTCCACCCTTTGATTCCTGGACCCATGAATCCTGGCTAGAGTGGATGCTGATTTAGAGCATACACAGCCTCCTGGAGAACATTGCCCTAGCCCTGCAAGGTATTGCCACCTAGTTGGCACTGTAATTCAAAAGGCCATTCCACCATTCTACCAATCCAGCTGCTTCAAGGTGATGGGGAACATGGTAAAACCAGTGAATTCCATGGGCATGTGCCCATTCCTGCACATCATTTGCTGTGAAATGGGTTCCTTGATCAGAAGCAATGCTGTGTGGAATGTCATGGTGGTAAATAAGACATTCAGTAAGTCCACGGATGGTAGTTTTGGAAGAGGCATTGCGTGCAGGAAATACAAACCCATATCCAGAGTATGTGTCTATTCCAGTTAAAACAAATTGCTGCCCCTTCCATGGTGGAAGTGATCCAATGTAGTCAACCTGCCACCAGGTAGCAGACTGATCACCTCGGGGAATGGTGCCATATCGGGGGCTAAGTGTGGGTCTCTGCTGCTGGCAGATTGGGCACTCAGCAGTGGCTGTAGCCAAATCAGCCTTGGTAAAGGGAAGTCCATGTGGCTGGGCCCATGCATAACCTTCATCCCTACCTCCATGGCCAATTGGTTCATGAGCCCATTGGGCAATGACAGGAGTGGCTAGAGAAAGAGGCTGATCATTAGTCTCAGAGCGGCTCATCTTATCCACTTGATTATTAAAATCTTCCTCTGCTGAAGTCACCCCTCTGGTGAGCATTGACATGGGACACAAATATGTTCATGTTTTTTGGCCCAACCAGAAAGGTCTATTCACATGCCTCTTCCCCAGACCTCTTTGTCACCAATTTTCCAATCATGTTCCTTCCAAGTCCCTGACCATCCAGCCAAACCATTGGCAACAGCCCATGAATCAGTGTACAGATGCACCTCTGGCCATTTCTTCTTCCAAGCAAAATGAACAACAAGGTGCACTGCTCGAAGTTCCACCCACTGGAAGGATTTTCCCTTACCACTATCCTTCAGGGATATCCCAGAAAAGGGCTGCAGTACTGTGGCTGTCGACTTTCAGGTGGTACCTGCATATCGTGCAGAACCATCTATAAACCAGGCCCGAGTTTTCTTTTCCTCAGTCAACTGATTGTAAGGGACTCCCCAAGAGGCCAAAGCTGTGGGCTGGGAAAGAGAAGGTTACATGGAAGGGGTGGTGACCATGGGCATTTGGGCTACTTCCTCATGTAACTTACTTTTGCCATCAGGGCCTGCTCAAGCCCTATCTTGTATATACCACTTTCAATTTATTATGGAGTGCTGCTATGCACACCCAACTTTATGGTCTGGGGGGTCAGACAATACCTAGTTCATGATAGGCAACTCAGATCTCATGGTAACTTGATGGCCCATGGTTAAGCGTTCAGTCTCTACTAAGGCCCAGTAGCAGGCCAAAAAGTGTTTCTCAAAAGGAGAGTAGTTATCTGCAGAGGATGGCAGGGCTTTGCTCCAAAATCCTAAGGATCTGCATTGTGATTCTACTATAGGGCCCTGCCAAAGGCTCCAGACAGCGTCTTTATTTGCCACTGAAACTTCCAGCACCATTGGATCTGCTGGATCATATGGCCCAAGTGGTAGTACAACTTGCACAGCAGCCTGGAACTGTCACAGAACCTCCTCTTTTTCTGGTCCCCAGACATAACTAGCAGCTTTTCTGGTCACTTGGTAAATGGGCCAGAGCAGCACACCCAAATGAGAAATGTGTTGTCTCCAAAATCCGAAGAGACAAACTACACATTGTGCCTCTTTTTTTGGTCGTAGAAGGGGCCAGATGCAACAGGTTATCCTTCACTTTAGAAGGGATATCTCAACATGCCCCACACCACTGGATACCTAGAAATTTCACTGAGGTGGAAGTCCCCTGTATTTTTATTGGATTTATCTCCCATCCTCTCTCACACAAATGTCTTACCAATAAGTCTAGAGTCTTTGCTCCTTCTTGCTCACTAGGTCCTATCAACATGATATCATCAATATAATGGACTAGTGTGATGTCTTGTGGGAAGGAGAGAAGATCAAGATCCCTGCAGACAAGATTATGACATAACGCTGGAGAGTTGATATACCCCCGAGACAGGACAGTTAAGATATACTGCTGGCCTTGCCAGCAGAAAGCAAAATGTTTCTGGTGGTCATTACTAATGGCAATTGAGAAAAAAGCATTTGCCCTATCAACAGCTGCATACCAGTGTTAGATCCTGGTTCAGTGAGACTCGGAGGCAGATCAGAGTTCAGGCAGAGAATGTCTATTAGATCACCAGCATGGCAGGGGTCTGAAATGAGACTTCAGCCCATCTGTGTGGCATGAGTCTGAAGAGAAATTTTAGCCTGCTTGACTGACTTGGGTTTGCTCTTAAATAGCCTAGGGATGGGGTATTAGCAAAAACAATGACTTTTACTCTGTTAGGGAGGGGGTCTTGGGGAAGATGAGGTGTACATGTTAGAATGCATGTTCTGTCTTTCAGGGACAGAGTGTGGGGGGTTGTCTATCTTTTATCAGGGCAGAGGAGACTTGTTGGTGCTGGTTGGGGGTCACAGGTGGGTTATTTTGTCAAATTGGGCTAACATTCCCAACTTCTTTGGATATAGTTAAGGGTTAGGAAGGGAGAGCAGGAATTGGGTGATAATTCATTGATCTACTCCCTGCTGTTGTGGGACATCATAGGATTCAGTTGTTTTGTTTTCAGTGTAGTTTTTGGTTCAGCGGCTGGTACTGTATTTTCCACAGCAGGAGAAGATTATCTACATGATTATAGGTGGCATTTCAGACAGTTGTTTGGATAAACTGAGTTATCGTGCAGAAGATATATGGGCCTGCTGGTATGAGGAGAATGAGAGGTATAAGTGGGGTAAGGATAGGAAATAGCCATGAAATTCAGGGCAGGCTGTGAGGCTATTGCTCCCAGGAATCTGAGGAGATGGACCAATAAGATTAATATGAGAGGGGTAAGGAAGAATAAGAGAGTGGCAATAATTTAACATTGAACATTAATGATTGACAGTGAAATTATAAAATTTGGTGGGCTTAACAGTATATAAGCACATTAAAAATCAGTTTAGGCATAAGAAGAGTTTACATAGACACACACAGAGTTTTAGTGGGAATAGGAGACTTTAGATTATTAACTGTGGTTTTATAACAATGTTTTTGAGTGATTTTTATTTTTCATGGATTTAAGATTCCCAACCAGTAGGGCTGCATAGGCCTATGGCTAATATGATTTTATTTTTCCCCAGTTTGTATAATTTGAGGCATAGGCAACAACAAATCATTATTACTTCCCCTTTTGAGCCATAGGGAGGCTGGCACTTTAACATGTAACCTTAGTGCCTGCTTTGGTCTTACTGTTAGCATTTTAACTGGAGCTGTGGCTATAGACCACAGCACTGAATTTAAACTTAGTTCATTGTTGTAAGAATTCCATCCATGTCATCATTTTTTAATAAAAAGTTCAAACAATATTCTGGTTCATAGTTTAAGACTTCATGAGGTGACTGGTAAATAGTTTCTTGGTTACTGTCAGTTTGGGCTGGCATCCCATACAAGGCACTTACATTTTCTAGGCAGCAAATAGTAGCTGGCTGGTTACAAGTCCTGATGCAATGTCTGCAGCACTGAAAGCATACCTTGCCTCTTCCCAGAGCCAGAGGGGACTGATGTCACAGTTGTTGGAGTGAGCACGATGGACACTCGTGGGTGATGTTCACGAACTGTTGGCGAGTAACACGCAGCTGGAAGTGCTGCCACAGGACAGGGTTCAGTATTCACGATGTTCATTTCTCTTGCGGAGCCACTTGGCTGCTTTTCAGGTTTTAATGGTATGGCTCTGGATTGTCACAAGGGCATCTGCTTTAAGAGTCCTGAGAGGAGTGTTAGAGAAGTGGGCAGGCATATGACAGATGGTTACCTGTTGCTGCTGGCAGGTGTTTTATATGTCTTTTCACAGATCTCTTCTCTGCAGAGGGTGCTTCACAGCAGTTCATTGTTTCTGTTTTGTTTTTAGTATTTGCAATTCACTCCCAGATAGGGATGGCAGTTTTCAGAGTGATCGAACACTAATTGGTCAAGCTTTTTACTTGCAGCAGGGCATGGTATGCTGCACAAAGTTGCATTTTTATTAAGGGACTATATTATAATTTGGCCTCTTTTACAATTGTGATTACAACCCAAAGGGTATTTGTTTAGAATGTTGCCTCTGCCACAAACTTTTCTTAAAGCTAATGTTGGTGCTGGCTACGTCTAATCTACAGGGTAAATTAGAGTCCACCCACTTTACTGCTAGAGCCTGTGTTATTGTTTTAAAAGCAGCCTGCTGAGAGTGGTTCTTATTTCCATGCACATTTTATTTTTTATTAACACATACAATGATTTTAACATCTGAGCTAAATGAGGGATGAAGGATTTCCAGTATCCCAACACCCTCAGAAAGGTTATTAATTGTTTTGGAGTTTGTGGTGTGGGAAAACATTATACTTTAACAACACTTATGTGTTTGACATGGCAGCAGGGACCTTGCAGCCTGTCCCAATTGTTTGCTCCTCTCAGGCTCTTAAGACAAGATACCATTGTTTCTGATACTTGTCTTAATTCTGAAAAAAGAATTACTGGTTAACATAATATCATCAATCTAATGAAACAGGGTTACAGCTACAGGCTTCTTTCACACAGCCAGTCTCTTTGCCACCAGGCCAGGACAGAGGGTTGGGCTGCACACAGTCTTGGGGAAGCACTGCAAAATTCTCCATTGGCCTTCTCACATGAAGGTGAATGCAGGCTGGCTGGACTTGACTAAAGAGATAATAAAGAAAGCCTTAGCAAGTTTTAAAACAAAGTGATAGTGACATTATTGCACATTAATTTCTTGCAACAAACTAGCAATATTTGGGACTGCTACATATAAGCATTGTGTTACTTTAACTTATAATAATTTATTGTTATTCACCACCCATGGCAGCCTTCAAAGGCTAGTTCTTTTCTGCAACTATAGAACTGTTTTTTTGGCAGAGGTGGGGCAAATCAGAAGAACATAAGCTAAAATCAACATAAGCTTGACTTTCAGGTGGAGAGGTTTCTGTGACACATATCATTTTTAAATATAATTAAAACCATGATTAACAACATGATACTTTTATCTAATATTATGTACAAAACCTTATTAAGTTTTCAGTAATTTTATACATTTTTAAGTATTCATATGAACATTTTACTCATACAACTTTGATTAACAGAGAGTTAAAGAATCCCTTTTAATTTTATAATAATTTTCAAACATTTTAAAAATACTTTTTATTCAACTTATAACATATTAAATGAACTTAACTATTTTATTATTTCACTTTTTTTAAGGTGAAAGAAAAATATGTTTTTCAAGATTTGACTTTGAGAAAGCAAAATGTTAAACGTTGTTAGGTTTAAACATCATATTCCTTTAAAAATGATAAGACTTGTTTTTCTTAGACAAGTAAGGAAATGGTAAGGTTAAAGTACAAGAAACTATTTTGATAAAACAGACTTTTTTCTTTGTATGTTGGTTATTCAAGAGGAAAACTCTTTATAAACTTTTACTAAAACAGACCAATGGTATAAGAAACCTTGTTACTTTAACAGAGAAAGAGCAAAACTTTAATTTTGCATCAGTATATTATTTGATACTACAGCTTTTAAAACTTTATAGATAGACAAAATAAATTTTACTCAACTTTAACGACAAAAATTTTTTCTCCATGAACTTTTTGTACTTTCTCTATTCATTCAGATTCTGTCCCACATTTTCCTCTTTCTTAATAACCAGTCATTTTATTTTAGGAAAATAATATTTTCTTTTTATTAATAATAAAAATACATTTTTTATTTTCCATATTTAAGTTACCAAAATGACTTTGGAAACTGTTTTAAAGCAAACTTCTTACAACCTACAAATACCATGATTACATTAACTAACAGGTATTTTATTTTAGCAGTACAGGAAAAACTACTTTTTTTATTATTTTATGAAAACTTAAGATTTTCAATGGAATCAAGATTATTTTCTCTTTACCACCACTTTAATGTGCAGATTGAGGTGGCCTCTGACAGGTTTTTCTGTCATGAAGTTATTTTTTGTTATTAACATCAATTCAGTTTCTGTTTAATAATGATTTTCTGGAATTAGCTATTTAAATATTTCAAACAGTGCTTCTACAACCTTATAACTATTCATAATTACATAGATTATAGTTACTTCTTCTTAATACAAATTTTACCTTTACAGAACACATTTCCTTACTAATGCTACTTCCTACAATACCTTCTGCAACTTGCCATATGCATTCAAGTTTTGTCTTACATACTTCCATGCTGCTTTATGAAAACCAGCCATCTTATTTTAGGACAATACACACTTTCTTGAACAAACTTATCAAATTTCAGTCAGCACTTCTACAAACTTTTTACTTTTTTCAATATCCATTGAAGTTTCACATTCCTCATCCTGTTCTGTGAAGAAAAATAAACTATTCATTTCAATTTAGGCAAAAACAATTTTTTTTGAAGAGGTTTGTAGTAACTTCATTAGTCAAAACTTACAATTTTCATCATTTTAAAGATTTAACACATATAATGCTAATTTATCTTATTAGCATCCATACTTATTTATTAATATAGGCACTTATTTGATTTTTTTGGTCATTTAAATAAAGTTCTTTTAAGAATTTTCATTTATTAATTTAATATTACCATCTGAAGGTATCAAAATATACATGATACTGAACCAACAGACAAACACAACTGAAACATAAAGCTCACTAACTTGACTCATAATTTTTACCTTTTCATTATGGCTGATTTTAAGCTTTTTATTATTTTACATTTCTGATTTTACTACTTTTAAGATTTTTTTTTTTTTTTTTTTTTTGATCAGTGTTGCTTGTAGTATGCAAGCCTCTTTTTGGAAACACTTTTATTAATAATTAGCAACCAGTTAGGAATATTTGAGCAGTATAAATGCAGTTAAGTTTTAATTTAGCAGTTTAGATAGACAGATATTTAACACATATATTTTGGATTATTATTTTTAAGAATTCACTTAGACAGACTTAAAATTTAGGAGTAAGCTAAAGGCTTACTTGTAAGAGGTGAATAATTGTAGGCTTGTTTTTTTTGCAGGGTATCAAGAGGGACAGGCTATTGGGGTTTGGTGGGCAGCAATGATAGGAACCCCAGTGTTTCACATCGAGGAGAGGTAAGGGTTCAGGGAATTCAGGGAAGGCAGAGTTAAGTGGCTTCTGTATTAATAAGAAATGAGAGATCAGAGAGAGAGAAGGGGATGTGAATGCACACAATGCTTTCTGTTTTGGCCACTTTTCAGAGAGAGGACAGGAGCTGGGGAAGGGGGCTTGAGAGCGGGTGGTAGGTGAGGAGAAGGGAGGGGATTCCGGGGTGTGTGTAGGGGAACAGGAGAAGGATGGAGTACGTTCTCAGGGTGCTAATAGGCCACATGCCACATGGTGGGGGTGTGATCAGAGGGGTTGAGGTTGGAAGGAGGATTTTTTATGTGCAGGAGAGGGGGTCAGCTGTGGAGAAGGAAGATTTGATAGGTAATGCAGGATTGGCAGAGGGAGGGAAGAAAAGCCTGAACATAGGGGGCCTTAGACCACTTGCCATTGCATTGGATATTGGTGAGGGGGAAGGGTGAGTTCAAGGACCTCTTTGAAAAAGGGGGTATGAGAGAAGAGATGCAATCGTCCTGGGATCGCTTATTCTCAAACCAATTAGGCGGGTGAACAGAACTGGAGCCGGGCATCCCCAGAGCAGGGAGGTCAGGTGATAGGGACATTGGGAGTCCCTGATGCTGGAGAGGATCACTGACCTAGCATTAGCATTTGGGGATAAAAGGAGGCAGGTGACGGGAAAAGAGACAGAATCCTACGGAGAGGCTTCAAGACTCACCCAAAGACAAATCAGTGTCTGGTGTTGGTTGGTGAAGCTGCATTGGCTGGGTAGAGGATATTGACGGAATTGAATTGCCTCAACAAAGCCTCCTTGGTTTTGGCACAAAAATGTTAGATCCCGGTTCAGTGTGGCTTGGAGGCAGATCAAAGTTCAGGAGGAGAAAGTTTATTAGATCACCAACATAGCAGGGGTCTGAAGTGAGACTACAGCCTGCTTGACTGACTTGGGTTTGCTCTTAAATAGCCTAAGGGTGGGGTATTAGTGAGAACAGTGAAAAATTACTGACTTTTACTCTGTTTGGGAGGGGTTCTTGGGGAGGATGGGGTGTATGTGTTGGAATGCACATTCCATCTTTCAGAGACAGAGGGTAGGGGTTTTGGCTATGTGTTATCAGAGCAGAGGAAACTTTTTGGCACCAACTGGGGGTTGCTGTTGGGTCATATTGCCAAATGGGGTTAACAATCAGGTACCAGGGGATGTGTTGATTTGCTCAAGCAATGAGCAGCTGCAATTGGAGTCACCACCTGGTTAAGTTTATGATAATCTACTGTCATCCTCCAAGATCCATCTGTTTTCTGCACAGGCCAAATAGGACAGTTGAATGTGGATGTGGTGGGAATCACCACCCCTGCATCCTTCAAATCCTTGACTGTGGCACTAATCTGTGCAATCCCTCCAGGAATCCAGTGTTGCTTTTGATTTAATATTTTGCTAGGTAGGGGCAGTTCTAGTGGCTTCCACTTGTCCTTTCCAACCTCCACTTTCTGCCCTCACTCCACAAATCAGGGATCCAACGCCAGTTACTGAGTATGTCTATTCCTATAGTGCATTCTGGAACTGGGAAAATAACCACAGAATGGGTCCAGGGACACACTGGGCCTACTGTGAGATGGACCTGAACTAAAACTCTATCAATCACCTGACCTCCATAAGGCCCTACTCTAACTGGTGGACCACAGTGACATTTTGGGTCTCCTAGAATTATTGTCACTTCTGAGCCAGTGTCTAAACATCCCGAAATGTCTGATCATTTCCTTTTCCCCAGTGCACAGTTACTCTGGTAAAAGGCCGTAGGTCTCCTTGGGTAAAGGTGGGAGGAAGATTAACAGTATAAATTTTTGACAGTTTAACAGCATCCTTCCCCAAGGGAACCTGGTCTTCTCCTCATTCAAGGGGCTCAGGGTCTGTAAACTGTCTCAAGTCTGGGATTTGATTAAGGGACCGTGATTTTCTGCATCTGTAATTTGAGTTAGGGTTTTGTTCACTCAACCTAGAACTCTTCTACTTATACAGATCCAGAAGAAATTAAGTAGACTGCCCATCTGTTTCACTTCTAGGTACCCCATGATCTATTAGCCAGTGCCATAACTCTATGCCACTCAGACTATTTTGAGTGCTGCTTTGAATCTGCCTTTCATTGCAGTAGCCATGCCCACCTTGTCTTTGGAGATTAACTGCCGATACTTGACTTTTACTGGACCAAGATCCGATTATCCCCATAATGTTTAAGGATTCTAATTCCATTACAGCCCTCCCTACAGTAATATCTGGACTACAGAGAAGACCAACCACAGAGCTCTTCAGGGAAGATGGAGTTAATCTTACAAATTTATTCCTCACAGTCTTGGTTAAAGGTGTGTCTTCTGGACATTCCTGGGGTGGGTGGGCAGGTCTCAAATGGTAAATCCATTCTAGCATTCCAATCTCTCTAAGCCTTTGAATTCCTTCTTCTACTGTATACCAGGGCAAATTGGACATCTCCACCTCAGACATGCTAGGCCATCGTTTGGCCCATGTTTCAGTCAGCCACCCAAACAGTTAGAGCCCTTTCTAACCCCTTGAGCTACAGCGTTGAATACAGAATTTCTGCTTAGTGGCCCCATATCAGTAAATTCAGCATGATCCAACTTTATATTCCTTCCCCCATTATCCCATATCCTTAGTATCCATTCCCACACATATTCCCCTGATTTCTGTCTACATAAGTTGGAAAACTCATGCAGTTCTTTCAGAGTATAGCATACTTCCTCATGGGTCACACTTTGTATTTCACCTTTGGGGACTTGTGATTTTAGTCTAGTAATAGGTCTGGAAGAGAAGAGGGGTGGGGGGGTAGTAAGGAGGAAGATTAGAGATTTCTTGCAAGCTACTGACCTCAGCGCATTCCTTTGCATTTTCTTCTGGTAAGACAGGATTAATCCCTTCAGGCAGGGGTTGGAAGGCAGATTCCTTCCTCAGGGCAAGCTGGAGGCTGGAAAGTGTATGCTGGATTTGACTAGTACCTGCCTCAGGGCTGGGAAGAGGTCCAGACTCCTTGGGGCAGACCAGAGGTTGGGCAGTACGGGCTTCAGTTTGGCTGGTACCCACCTCAGGGCTGGAAGGAGGTCCAAACTCCCTGGGGCAGGCTGAAGGCTGGGTGATACAAGGTTGATAAGGTGTGGTCTCCACAGGGCAGGCCATTGCAGGCTTATCTGGTAAAGTCTCAACAGAATTTAGGGTTCCAATGTCCCCACCAATATTATCATCATCACATGTCTCCATCCCAATCCTCTGAGTTCCACTCCTTTCCAATCAATGCCTTTACTTTAACTGCAGAAACCCTGTGGGATTGAGATTTTAGTTTCCTTTGTAATTCTGCTACTAGTACAATGAGAGTCTGAGTTTGGTTCTCAGATATCTCCTGTGGCTGCAGGAGATGAGATTTTCTTTCAGAGCACACATAGAAACTTTCACATGATTCATGCCGTGTTTAAGTTGCAAATTTGAAGCCTTTAGCTCATCTCTTTCTTTTGTAACTGTATCCAGAGTATCTAGGAGGAGCCAGCCAACATCATTAAACCTTTTTACTCCACAAAACTCTGTTAAAGTGTTGAAAACACTCTCACCCAGATCCTTGCTTCTTATAAGCATGGAAGTAGGGGAATCCAGTGATGATATTTTGCATTATCTCCATTGCCAACTCACACCATGGACTCTTAGTGGCCTCTTCATTATTGGAAAGGGAGTCATTAGTACCCCTGAGTCCAATTAGAGTAGAGAGCCAATTGCAAAACTCCCAGAACCACCTCAGACATCCCATGTTTAAGACTCTGTTCCTCAAGAACCACTCCCAGTACCAAGCTGTATTAGTAGGGTTCTCTAGGGAAACAGAATCAACAGGAGATATCTGTCAATAATATGAGATTTTAAAAGAGTCTCTTACGTGACCATGGGGATGCACAAGTCCAGGTTCCGCAGGCAGGCTACAAACCAGGGGCTCTGATGAAAATCCAATGAAGGTCCTTGATGAGTTTCCGGGAGATGTTGGCTGTCCAAAGATGAGCTGGGAAATTCTGAATGCTGAAATCACTTCCCCTTTTAAGACATTCAACTGATTGGATAAAATGTCACTCATTGCTGACAGCAGTCCTCCTGGTTGATGTAGATGTAATCAGCCATCTATGCAGTAAACTCACTTATGACTAAAGCCCATAAATATCCTTGTTTTACAATTAGTCCAGTGCTTGCTTGACCAAACAACTGGGCACAATTACCTAGCCGAGTTGACATATTAACCTAACCATCACACTTACCCTGTTGTTAATATTGCCTCATCAGCTTATATTAAACTTATATACTACAAATTACTTTTATATATTTACCAAAAATTCCCTAGGTCATTTTGCTAAAGTGTATCTTCTATTAATATTGTGTAGCATGATTTTATACTATTATTATTTGAATAATCTCCATTTTTCAATACGTACATTTAATCTGCTTATATTTATTATGATTGCTAATAGAAATGGCCGTTTAGTTTATGTGAATATATGTATTGTGTATTTATGCACCATGCTCTTTCTCATTTCCTTTTGTCTTCTATCCTTTTTATGTTGACTTTATAAGGTTTCTTAATTTCCCTTTTTCCTCCTCCAATGGTGTAATAGTTTTAAGTTTTGTGGATCCCAGAAAAGATCATGTTCTTTGCACTAATCCATTCCTATGGGTGTAGGGCCCTTTGATTACATTAGATACATTTAAGGGATTTTTTTTTTTTTAGTTTACTGAAGTATATCACTCATACAAAAACATACATAAACAATATGTGTATAGTTATTACAAAGCAAACATACATAACATCATACAGGGCTCTCGTACCTCATCCTACCAACAATACCTTGCATTTTTGTAAAACATTTTTAAGTAATGATAAAAGAGCATCCTCAAAATATTACTACTAACCAAAGTATCTTACATTTGGTGTATTTTTCCCCCCACCGACCCTATTATTATTATTATTGTTATTATTATTTTATATCATTTATACGTGAACATACATAAACAATAAGTATATGGTAAAAGTTGTGAACTTACAAAGCACACATATAGGGGTCCCATACATTAACCCACCACCAACACCATGCGCTATTGTGAGACATCTGTTATAAATTATGAAAGAATATCATCAAAATATTACTACTAATTATAGTCCATATCTTACCTTTGATATATTTTCCCCCCAACCCACCATATTATTATTTTTTAAAATATATTTTTATTATAGAAGTTGTGAACTTACAAAACAGTCATGCACATATGCAGAGTTCCCATACAACACCTATCTATCAACATACCACACCCTGGTGGAACATTTATTACAGATTATGAGACAATATCATCAGACTGTTACCACTAACCACAGTCCATAGTGTGTATTTGGCACACTTTTTCCATACTTCCCCATTATCAACAGAGTACATCTTTGGCATAGATGCAAGAATATTACAGTATTGCTGTTAACCACAGTCCACAGGTCACTCCAGTTGTATTTTTCCCATGCCTCTCCACATTCCCACCACTATGCAATAGTGACATACATCTGCTCTAGCTCACAAAGGACACTCTTGCATCTCTGCCCTCAACCACAATTCTCATCCACCTCTGGGTTTACTGTGTTATTCAGTCCCTAGATTATTCTCTAGCTTTCTTTCAATTGACATTTATATCCCTAGACTAATATTTAAGGGATCTTTTGATTAGATCACTTGATAAGATCACTTTAGGGCCTTTGATTGAACTACATCAGTGAGAGGTGAACCAATTCTCCGCCCTCTTGCTGGGGTCTTATATAAACAGAGAACTAAAAGACAGCCACCATTTTTATCCTGCCATGTGAGAGAGAGGACTGCAGGAAAACAGAGAAACCCTGAGAAGCTGAGAGAGAGGCTGGAGGCTGGAATCAGTGGAGCAGGCCCAAAGCAAGGAGAGGCCAACATTTGCCTTGCCACATGGCAGTAGTCCAGGATCCAACTAGAAGCCAACCTTTGGTGAGAAAGTTTCTCTGATGATGCCTTGATTTCGACAGCTTTGAAACTGTAAGCTTTCATCCTAATAAATCCCCATTATAAAAGGCAACACATTTCCAGTATTTTTGCGTTGACAGCCTTTAGCAAACTAAAACAAATGATTTGGAAGCTAAGTATTCTATTTCTCTTCCTTCTATGATTACCCTTAGCATGGTCACTTACTTAGCAGGTCTATGGTTGGCCAATGTGACTACATTCCTCCCAAAGAAGACACACAAACGTGGTCCTGAACACCACACCCCAATCCTTGTGTTATCATGGCTTAGTTTCCTAATTCCACTTTTTAAAAAACTATGCCATATTATTCACCATTTTCTTTTAACAGTGTTTATTTATTGACATTAATCAATAAGTTGAAGGACTTAGTTACTCACAATTGCTACTTACATCCTATCCCTTCATTCTAAATTCCATTTTCTTCCTAATAAAGGACATCCTTTATTAGTTCATTGAGCAAGGGTCTGTAAATGGTAACATAATTCTGTTTTTGTCTGAAAATGTCTTTATTTAACCCTCATTCTTGAATACTAGTTGTGCATGATATAGAATTTAGAGTTGATACATTAAAATTTCTCTTTCTACTAAGACCTCATTGCATTTATTCTGAAGCCTGCTATCAGACTTTTCATCATTCCTTTGTAAGTTATATGCTTTTTCCTTACTAATGCTTATAAGTAAAAAGTTTCCCTTTATGTTCTAAAATTTTGCCATGATTTCTCTAAAAGTAATTTGTTTTGTTATACTACTTGAAACTTGATTTGCTACTTCCATTTGAAGACTCATATTTTTCTTTACCTATAGAAAATGATTAACCATTTTCCATTTGTTTACTGCCTCCCCATCATTCTATCTATCGCATGCTCTGGAATTCCTATTAGATATATGTTGCAATTATTTTTATAGCTTCTATTTCATGTAACCACATTTTCTTATTTTCTCTCTCTTTAGTTTTCTTTGATACACTCTCTGTGGTTCCCTTGCATTTCTAGTATCTGGAACTTTCCCTCTCTTTCATAGCAATGTGTTTTAAAAAATTTTTAAGGTTGTATTTTATCCAACATTTCTATGTACTGGTAAATGAAGAGGGGTTAATTATATTAGCTCTGTCTGCCATGGTGCTAAATGCAGTTGAATTCTCTATACCAAGTATTTGCACAAGATGTGACTTCATGCTATGTAGAGATAATGCCCTAGCTTCAGAAGGATAGCAAAACATTTTCAATTCCTGATCTACCAAAATTGACATGATTTAGAAATATGCTGAAATTCTAAGACATTCCTACAAAGTTATTGGGTACAACTAGAATTATCTCTCTAGAGTAGATTGATTGTAGCCCACTGAAGTGTGTGTGTGTGTGTGTGTGTAGTTATATAGATGTTTACAGAAATGTACATTTCCTCCAAATTCCTAATGAATTGAAGTGATGCAAATTATGCTGCTCCATCTCTCCACTAGTCTTATATGCACATTTCCCTTTTCCCCTAGTTTTGGAATTCAAAGCTACATTCTTTTTAATTCCTGTTATATTTTATCTACTTATTAATTAATTTGAAAAACTTTATCTTCCTTTAGTAACTTTTTGCCCTCTCCATTCCATTTACAAGAAACAAGTTTCCAAAATCATGACTTATACTTGTTAACAACTGTATATGTATTTTAAAACTATCAGTTTTTAAATTACAATGGTAAAAAAAAAATACATTGCTGTTATCATCAAGAGCCCTTGAGAATGTCCTGAAATTCCACTTGGAATATCTCCAATAATTAATTGGCCAGTGCCAGTGAAGGAGGGTTATTTTCACCGAACTATTTTGCCTGAAGCTGTGGGAGAAGTAAAGATAAATGTGACATGCAACATGTAGAGTTTTACAGACAAGTAGGAAAAGGAACACTCAAAACATCAAACTTTAAAATAAAATTAAGAAAAATATATATGTGTCATCATCTTTTAATCACTTAAAAAATACTCAGAAGTCCTCTTTGGTTTTACCCAATATTTCCATTTACTTCTTCTGCATTACCTCAATCATTAAATTCAAGACTTTTTGAGAAATTTTTATCTCTCTTTTTTTGTTTTGTTTTATTTAGCAGCTGGTATTAAGCAATACTAAAGTCTATCAAAAAGGTATAATATTTCAACTACAGTGTAAATTTTAAAGGTTTTCAATTCAATTCACAATCTTAGGTCCCTGAGAAGATATATTAGATTTGTAAAAAAAAAAAAGACTTACAAAGTTTGGAACTGAATGAGTGTTTGAGAGAAAGGTGGGAGGTAAGAAGTAGAGGAGGAAGAGAGGAAGATAATATATATGAGAGGCAATATACTTTTTGAAGAGATTAAAGACACAGTAATCCAAAAAAACTCTGTCTTTTTTAATCATTTAAAATTAATTATAGAGAGTAGTCTCATTTCACCGTTAATTTGTATGAGTTTTCTTTAATGAGTAGATTTACTAATTTACATAATAGAACTTAGCAAAACATATCGTAGTAGGTCCTGCACACTTTCTTGGGGTATAAATGGCTCATCCTTCTTTAAAGCACTAACCTTTCCTATACAAGAAAATGCATTACCGTCTCAATGTAAGGTGTATAATTTTAAGTCTTCTTCTTCACAGCTTTGTATTAGGGCCTCCAAATCTGAAGACCATTACAAATGTACAATATGGAATATCATTTTTATTTAACTCAGGTTGTCTGACCCCAGTAATCTAGAACAAGTATCCTGACGGTTCAATACTATAACCTTCCTTTCACATTAAATGTCTGAAATGCTTGTTTCACGTTGTAACACTGGATGTTTATTCAGGATTCTAAAGACATGACCTTATTCACAAAACCATTCCTAAGAAATGTTTGCCATGCTCTTTTATATGTATATCTCAGAAAAATATAGAATATGATTATTATGACTTGTAGGGATCATAAAATACTCTGACATATGATTGAAATCCGCCTAATAGAAATAAAGTGAATTTAAAGAAGAAAATCTTGAGCATTTATTCCACAATTCTGCAAAACAGCTACATGCTGAACCTCTGAACCAGAAATGTGAGAAAATAAAGTGATTGAAGCCTGTCAGCAGAGGAAATCAACCAGTAGAGTGATGACTCTCCAGACAAGAGAATTTAAATGCAGTTTCTATACTTTAAAACCAGAATCAGTTACTATTCAAAAAGACAGAATTTTTGGTTAAAGCCGAGATATAAATGGACAAATAAAATGTCTAAATGTGTGTGTGTGTGTTTGATTTATGTACTTGATGACCTAACTGTAAGAATAATTCTTGAGTGACATAAAATAGCCCAGTAATGGGAGTGGATGTGACTCAAGTGGTTGAGTGCCTGCTTCCAACATGGGACATTCCGGGTTTGATTCCCAGTGCCACCTAAAAACAGAAAAACAAACAACAAGCAAACAAATGAAAAAAACAAATCAGGGGAGTGGATGTGGCTCAGTGGTTGAGCACGGCTTCCCACATACGAAGTCCCAGGTTCAATCCCTGGCCCTGGTACCACAAGAAACAACAACAACAAACAAACAAAAAAAACCACAATAAAATGCAGTAAAAGAGGATGTTTAATTATTGCCATACTATTTACAATAGTTTGCTATTTATTTCTACCAATTATGTGCATATAAACATATACATTTTACTTTAACAAGCAAGATCCTGGTTACCGTTGGGGCCCCTAATGCTTTCAAAAAAATTTCTCAACCTCTTAACCTGACAATAAAGATCTTCTACCAAATGGCCCTATTGCATCCCTCCCATTCTATCTTCTACTTATTTCCAACCACATAAAACTCTGCAGAAAACACTTATCCCCATCTGGACCTGGTCCCTCAAGCCTTCTACCACCTTCTATTTCCATGTGCTTATTCACTGCTCACCCCACCTGTCCCCCAAGTACCTCTGGCAATGCCTTCCTCCTCATCCATCATTTATCAGAATCCTTCAAATTCTTTAACATGCAACCATGTGCTCCCTTTCTGCCAAGATGCTTTCCTTAACCTTTCCTGCCCAAAATTAATACTCCTTTCCTAAACTCACATAGCATTTAACCATAAAATTATACATATACATATAGAGAGCTATTAAGAAAAGTATTATTTAAATACTGCTTTGCGGTTTGGTTGCCATTTAAAATGTCATTGCTTTTCAAATTTTTTAAACATGTAGTTATTTTTATTGTGCTTAATGCTAAGGGGTTTCAATCCAAAGTATGATCTTTAGAAATGTAGAAATATATAAAGCATTTAGCTCCTTGTAGCCTCTAATGTTAGTGGATAGTGAGGTCGGTGCAGGAAATCATTTGAATGTCATCTTTAACCTGACAATCTTGGAACGCTTAACAAAATAAAATGTCCCATTCTTTATGATATATCTGAGGTGGGATTAAAAATTCACTATTGCCATTCTTCTACTTTCATGACAAAACCAGCAATGAACTATGAGATTGTTCTTTCTTCAAACCTAAACTGTAACTTAGTGAAGGTGAGGGTACAACTGATGACCCTTTATTTATTTCTTCTCTCTTCCCACTGGGTTATATTTAGCTCCAATCCATTGTACATGTTTCACCTTGACTAAATTATTAATTAATTACTCAGCAAGAGCAGTCTGAATGTCGTCAAAAACAGTGGTCCCTGGGCAATGCATTTGACATTGATCATTTTCAGTTTCCTCATCTATATAAGGTAGTGCTAGAGAAACTACACTGTCACATCCATTTCCAAATTGTTGTGTTAGTATTCAATAAATGCCCTGGTCTTGAGAGGGTATTTGCCTAACAATTAAAAGGTCACATGCAAAAGGATAATACTTTCCATCAATTATTAGAAGATTTTAAACTTCTAGAAAGTTATGAAATGAAAATATCTTTTCTAACTTGACAAATAGATGAGTTATGGAATTCTAAATACACGAGAGTTTACTAAAATATACTTTGTCCTCCCTCCAGGGCAGGAAAAGATATCTATGTAAAGAAACTCACATAGTATCACACATATCAATATTTCACATACATTTTCTGTTGTTTTTCCATCATAAACCATCCTTATTTAATAGGCTTGGAATTATTATTGATAGAAGCAGTGTACCATTTTACATAATGTTAGGCTGACAGTAATTGACAATTGGATTCGTAATCGCATATCAAGCTCAAATCCCTGAATGGCACTAGGGAACCCTGACCTGTGGTATAAAGCACATGCATTCTGCTTTGAAGTTTTATAAAAGGGGCCACAGTACCCACCATGACGTTATATTTATCATGGTACAGTACTCAAGGGAAGAACAAGCCATTCTAAGTGACAAAGCTTTGGAAACTTAAGAGTGTTTTATAAAGTCTAAGTAACTTTTAGTGTGCAGTCACAAGGAGCTGGAAAAATAACGAGAGCACCACTAATTCAGTTTTAAAATGATAGTTCAGTTGTTAGAAAGGTCACCTGCCTTTGGCCTCATTTCAGCTTAATTGGGACAGGTTAATCTTCTTTTCCGTTGTTCTTTCAATTTGGAATGAAACTGAGATCTTTTTTAGTACTCCTCATCCATCAAATCCCATGACCTTGAAAGAAGACGGCGGCTCTCCTTCTCAGGAGAGAGTCTGAAAATGAGAATTAAAATAGGTCTTCTCAGTGGAGACCACAGCAACATGTAATAAGACATGTAAAAAAAGATTCTATCACTACAGGCATTCTGTAATATTTCTCAAAGTAACATATGGACTCAGAGAATGCATTGAAGCTCAGGGTTTTAAAAAATCAGTAAAGAGATGTTAGAATCTTTTATAAATCAACTAAAAATGGCTATTAAAATTTTAGAAGATGTCAAAAATTTTTAAATTTGTTTCTTTTCAACTCTCATACAAAGCATCATCCTTTAAAGGATAAACCATTTTTAACTTTGAATCACTAGGAAGAATCTCATAAGAGAGGGGTGGTAATGCTAGCAAAAAGGTATGAGTAATGATGTGTTTTTCATAATTACAATTATTTTTTATTTCAGAGGTTGAGAATACATTTTAAGTGACCACAGGGAGGAATGGTTTTTATGAAAATAAATGCAAAATTCAGATGGATATATAATAAGCACTGCTAAAACAGCAATATTCAACATCTAAAAGTCAATATTATTTCACAATTTTCAGTATGTTCAGGAAAATTCCTGTTATCCCAGAGCACTATGGAAAGTTGATGAATGTTTCCCAGGGCAATTAAATATTGTAAATATCAACTATAGGAAATGTAGAGGGAGCAAAATTGCCAACCCAAATAAAATCAGGGGTGTGGTACTAAGGAGGAAGGGGAAAATGGTATGGAGTTAGACAGCCACATATAGGTGAGAAAGCTTTCTAGTAGGATGTGTTAGTGTGTTAAACGGGACTAGGAAATCAGATCAACTCACTTAGGACTGGGAGGAAAACAAAAATCTGAAGTCTTGGTTTAGAAAATCCCCCACTTAGCAGAGATCCCTATGATAGGGATAGAAAAGAAGGGGAGAGGAAGAATGAATGTGGTATTCCAGAATTGAGGGAATGATAACAAAAACATGCATAATTAAGTTTATTGAGCAATGATGCTATGTTCTAGGAATTACACAAAGTACTTTAAACAGATTATCTCATTTAACCCTTACACCAATTTTACCCTTTATTTCAGAGGGAAAAAAAGGAACTTAGATGTTTAGATTGTGCTCTTCGGGTAGAATTCTTGTGATGATTGATTAAGCAAACATTTATTGAGAGCCTACAATGTGCCAGACAGGATAGGGTGAGTCAGCTCCAGCGTTGACCTGCCTGGTGTTGACTCCCCAGCCTAACATTGAGTTCCATTGTTTTATTGTTTGCCTTACCTAAAGTTTTCAATTCTGAGTTATATGATACTTTGTTCCATAAGAACACTTTTCCAAATTTACAATGAAATTGGTGGGAAAACAGAAATATTTTCATCTAAATGGTTTTAGCTCAGATTGCATAAAATATCTATTGCGCACGGTTATTCCCCAGTGCCATGATTCTCTTTATCTTTTTGCCCCCAGTCTATATATGTATTTAGTCTTTTGTCCTATTAATGTCACATTTTACATATATATTATATATATAATAGCTGTCTTAATTATTAACTTTCCATATTTAATTCTACCAGAAGCTGAAAAATACCGTAAGAAACATTGATCAATGAAACTCATATGAGCCAAGTTACTGCTGGAGAGAGGAATTGACATCCTGAGGCAGAAGTGCTACTTCACTGTGGCCAACAAATACACTGACACTTTGAACTAAGCTAAAAATGTGATAATAAAATATTAGGACATAGACACAGGGAGTTTTAAGAAATCTCCTATGAAAGGTGGCTTATATTTCTTTGGATAATTTTATTTTGATCTCACAATTATATAAAAGCTCAAGATAAAGCTGTGCCCACTTCACAACACTGCAGTCCATTTATAACAGTCCTGTCATTTAGCACCACTCACATCCCAGAGAGTACCACCTGAACTATGCTCCTTGGAATTGCCTTGCAGTGCCCACTAGGTCATCCCAGGTGCTCCAGATGCTTGATAGATTTTTTCCCCCATGATCTTAGGTATTTCTTGGAGTGATTGTTGTTTACAAATATCCCCTTAGGTGCCTTTACTTCTTTCTTCCTCCCTCCTCCCTTCTTTCCCTCCTTCCCTTTATTTCTTTCTCTCTTTCTCTCTCTCTCTCCTCCTCCCCCTCCTTCCCTCCCCTCCCCTCCCCCCCTCCTCTCCTCTCCTCTCCTTCCTTCTTCCTTCTTTTTGCAAAGTTATGGTGTCACAACGTTATGACATTTGGGCAATAAATTTTAGAGCAAAAATATAAACCAACATAAAACTCAAATGGCCTATGAAAACTAATTCTGCTCAGAAGGGTTTTCTTTTTCAATATATCCAAGATTTTCTTTGTAGACTGGGTATAGTAATAGATGATGGCTAATATAATTATACTATGATACTTTAAATAAATCGAACATCTTTCCCAAGTAATATTCATTGATTAATCTATTTTCTCCTTTTATGTTTGAATACTGTATTCCAAGAGCACATAATGAACTTGTCAATTGTATGCATATATATATGCATATTTATACATGCATTATGATATTTTCAATCTGCATATGTGCAGGGAATGTAAAATAATCCGTCTGGTTCTAATTCAAACTATTTTTACACAGTTTATTGTGATAACCGCTACAAATAACAAAAGCTTATAACCATCCTTTTCTTACATTTTTTGCTAATGTAAACAACAATCAAAATATAGTATGAACCTGCTTATAAATGTGATTAAAATATAATTTTGTTTCATTTAAAATTAGACAGATCACACTCATTTCCAACTCTCTACACAACCCCTTTTGATCTTTTTTTGTCAATTTTACCAGGACATTTTACAAAAAGTTTGCCAGAGATCCACACTGTACCCAAGTGTAGACTTAGGAAGAAGGGAGACAAAACTATTTCCCATCCCCTCATGTGGCCCCTGCACTGGCCTGGATAGGTGTTCTGCTCTCTGCCTTTCATGTCTTCTTGAAGACTGTGACCTGGTACTAGTGTGACCCTACAGTGAGTGTCTCTTTGGTAGGAGTCTCATTTGCCTCTACCCTAATCAATGCACCCACGGTGCAAAGAAAGACCCAACTGAGGAGTTTGAGCTAATCAGGGAAGTCAGAGAAGGATTAACTGGGGAAGCAATGGTTAAGGTAAATTCCAATGGATGAATAGAGGATAATTAGGTAAAGAGGGGAAGGAAGAGTCTTCGAGGTAGAAGAATAGGATTTGCAAGTTCCTTGGCAAAAGGAGGTAGGACTAGTATGAGGAACCAATACCAGGACACTGTGGCTGACACCCAAAGACTGAGCGGGCACAGGTGGGAGAAGATGCAGGAGAATACGGGAACCTGGCCAGGCAGAGCTGTGTCAGCCATGAGAAGGGTTTTACCTTTTCTCCTAAATAAAGGGCAAGAGTTTAAGCAGGGAGGTAACACAATCGGTCCTGCCTTTTGAAGGTAACAGAGGATCTGCAGTGGGGAGGAAGGCTTGGGGGGAAGGATTCAGTTACAGGGATTTGTGAGAGTCCAGACAAGAAATGATGGAAGTGAGAATAGTGCCTATTTCAGAGGTAAATCAGCAAACCTGAGCTGCAGAAGAGTGAGAGAGAGGGAAGTGTTAAACATAGCTTCCAGGTTTGTATTGTAATTTTAGTTGCAATAAGGGGAGACAATCAGGTCTATATATTGAAAACATACTGTAGTAGTTGGTGTTCTTTAGGGAAACAGAACCGACAGGAGATTCTGTAAATAGTATGAGATTTTATAAAATTCTCTCATGCAACCATGAGGATGCAAAAGTCAAAATTCTGCAGGGCAGGCTGCAAACCAGGGGCTCCAAAGAAGGTCCTCGATGAGTTCCCAGGAGACAGTGGCTGTCTGATGTAGAGCTGGAAATTCTCTCTCTCAATGCTGAAATCACTTTCCTTTTTAAGGCCTTCAACTGATTAGATGAGACGTCACTCATTGCTGATGACAATCTCCTCAATTGATTGGAGATGTAAGCAGCCATCTATGCAATCAACTCACTGATGTTTAAAGTATATGAAATGCCCTTGTATTACAATTAGCCCAATGCTTGCTTGACCAGACAACTGGGTACCATTACCTGGCCAAGTTGACACGTTAGCCTAACCATCACACTTACAAAGGCATGCCACCTTCCTGTCATAACATACGTGAAAAGAAATAGAAAATCTTTCCCTGGTTAGAGAATGGTGGTTCAGATGATCCTTGTATTTGTACAAAGGAGAATAAAACTTGGTGAATTTCAAACTTCAAAGTTAAAGTACTCTCTATGCTATATAACAAATATTCTCATAATTTCAAATTGTTAGGATATTATTAGTCTAATGGGGCAATAGATGAATTCAGTCATTGCAAAAAACTATTGATTTAAACTCACTTTTTAGCTTTGCTAAACTAATAACGAATGTTTTTCTTATCCGCTTATTCGTTCCTTTTATATTAAAACAGAGTTTGGCAAACTGCAGCCCAAGTGCCAAATCGGGTTCTCTGTGTGTTTTTATGAATAAGGTTTTAGTGGACACAACCACAAACATTCATTTACCAGTTATCTATGGCTGCTTTTGTTCTAGAACGGCAGAAATGGAGAGTTGTGACAGAGACTGTCGATTTCACAGAGACTGTTCTTCACAGTTAGGAACCCAATAAGGATACCTGTGTGGCTTGCTAAGCCTAAAATATTTACTATCTGGACCTTTATGAAAAAGTTCATCACCCCTAAGTTGAAAGATTTCTCCTTGCTTTTCCTCTCTCATTCACTGTATGTTGTTTGGTAAGGTCATTTATATCCTTCTTTTCAAATCAACTTTGGTATATTTCATATTTGGAATTTGACCTTTTGCACTGGGCCTCAAAACACTAAATTCTAAATATATAACAACAAAGTGTATTTTTCAAAAACCATATCATCTGCCTTATATGAATTTAATTTTTCTTTAGGACAAACAAATTTGTATGTAATTTGTGGAGCCCTAGATTAAATATAATTTTTGTCCAGCATTCTTACAATTATGTATTCTGGTGTTTTTCTCTTTTTCTTATACATACCTCACTAGTAAATATCCAAAGGCAGACATAGTCCCAAACTGAATACATATTTAACTCTCAATTTGTTTTGCACATATTCCATGTCAATGCATCAGTCCTTTATTAAAATATTGGCAAATATTCATATACTGAAATGTGTGCTACATCTAAATGCTTTATTGAAGCAATAAATTATAAGGCTTCATCTCAAAGGTAATTTTAAATAGAAACTTTCAGATATAGTTAAACTCAAGTCTGCAATATATTTGTTTCTATTATATTTTTGTGCCTTTACTTTTGCAAGTCAATCGTGAGTTAATATAGAAGAAAGAAATCAGAATGAAACAATATTTTACATTTTTGAGGATGTTAATGGACATGTATTGTTATTAATTTCCAATTCTTCTTCCTATCTTGAATGTTTTTTAAGGATTCAATTTACTAGTAGAATGATCAGTAGGCAATAAAAAAGATCCTGAGTTTCTTTTTACTTTTCACTTTGAAATATTTAAAACATCTAAATGAATATGAAATTAGAAGTATTGTCTACACTGACATTTCTACTTTTATTAAGCTAAATTATAGTCTATATCATTTACTAAGCACAAGTGAATATATCTATAACATATCTAAAAATTTCTTAAGCTCTAGAAATAAAGGCCTTCCTGAAAAGATGCACCAAATTAATTTTTTTAACATGAAGGTTTTTATTCATTCGCAGATTATTTGTTTAGCACCCAATTTGAATAAGGCATGGTGATGGTATCCAAAATATAAAAATGGAATGATGTAATCTCTGTCCTCAAAGAATACATAGTATATAAAGAGCAAATTACAGATGCTGAAGAAATATGTCTAGGATGAACGCAAATAATCACAACACAGTATAAAAGAATGCTACCTGTTTTAAGTTCTCTACCTATGGAAGGCACACAGTTCCCTCTGAGGACAGAGGGGAGGAGGACCTTACCAGGGGATGTGAGGCAGAGGGGGAGAACCTGGAAAGTGACACTTGGAAGGTGAGAGGGAGTTGTCCATGAGCAAGTATGGAGGCCCAGAGAGCATTCCAAGCACTATGAACAGCATATTCAGTTATATAGGCTTGAGCAAATAGAAAAGGGTTCAGAAAATAGCTTCTATTTCCATATGATTATTGCAGAGAGAAGGAGTATTGGAGAGCATCGGCAGGTAAAAAGGATCAAATTATGAAGGAACATTTTATGACTTTCTGAAGACCTTATATTTTAAATAAATTTATTATTCAGTCCAATTAAAATTATATGCAAGAGAGAGAGAGAGAGAGAGAAGAAATTATTCCTGGTAGTTGTTTTGTGACGTGAACAGTGAACTCTGAGTTAGTGAATACCAAACCAACAAATACCAAACTAACATTGGTTATGCTCTAACTGTGAATTTTTCTCTCTTCTCTGCTTGTACATGTTTGGGAATGAGCATTTTCAGGCATGTACATGAATATGGAATCTGTTAATGCAGAGGCTCTTAACATATGTAGATAAAACTCATTAAAACGGAACTGCGTGGTAGATTGGGAAAGCTGGGCTTAGAGTTCGACCCCTGCCCCTGTTGCTGCTTGATGGAGAACAGGACTTGCCAGTGATGCTGTTAAATACATCTGACAGCAAGACTTAGATTCTGAAGGAAGTTACCAGACTTCTGTTAGAAAACACACCAACTAAAATGCCCAAATTTAAAATCATGTTTTTAAAATCAGAAACTTCTGTTAGGACAAGAGGATGAAAGCAATTTGTACTGAAAAAGCCCAGAGATTATCGATTGGTTTAATGTCTGTTCAATTTTATTTTTGCAGTTCGCTTTTCTAAAACACTAATGCTGGATTCCAGCGGTGCTCATTAGAATTTTAGGGTTTAATAAAGAGAGATGGGACCTGGCTGGGAGAATGTGGCGAGGCAGGTGGCCAGGCTTCCTCCCTCTAGAACAAATCCCAATAGATAAAACAGACAAGAGAAAAGTCCTTAGTAAGAGTGAATTCAAAATACCATACTCCTTGGTTTTAAAATTTGAAAAGCAATGCACTATGAATGAGATATACAGATTCCAGTTTCTAAATTCAAGAGCATTGATGGCTTTGAGATTTATTTCGTTCATTGTAGTAAACTTTATTTTTCTTTGAGATATATGTGGGCAAAGTCTTACAAGAGTAAATTCTTTCATTTGTTAGTACTTTTATAAAATATATTTCATTCATCCCCTTGTATGAATGCTCCGCAAATACAATGAACTAAATAAAACAAATGTCCCGTGACTATTTCATGTCCTTCTGCATGAACTATCACTGAAGAATAAAGTGGCTCTTCCTAAAAAGAGACATGCTGTAGCCCACATGCCTAAGTCTGTGTGACTTCTGGAATGTACACCCACCCACTATAATCTCCCATCCAACCATTCATTTGGAATCCACTACATCCACTGGTTCACTGGTTCCATAACAGTTGATGTGGTCCACACCTGGTTAAAAGCAAAGCAAAACAAAATAAAACAAAAAGTTTTCAAGGCACAGTGTACAAACAGCCATTAAAAGTAGCCATTGTAGCTACAAATAAAAGGAACATCTTCAAGTGTGAATCAAGAAGAGATCTTTTCAGCCATGTGCACATATATGAGCACCATCAAAATCAGTATTTTCATCTCTAATACAAGTCACAGTTGCATATCTGTGAAAGCCAAAGTGCAGAAACATCAGCAAATATTTTTGCTTTAGATTCTATTAGAATTGTGTTTAAAGGGGAAAAAATTGTCACCTGTTCAAGGTGGTATCTGCCAGACTTCTCCATTATAAAGTTATTCTTTTTCCCTTTTCAAGCCATTTTAAGTTCTTTATCACAAAAAAAAAAAAAAAAAAAAAAAAAAAGGAAAAAATAAATAAATAAAGGAATTGGGTAAAATAAGCACAGATCTTGTTAAAACCAACACCTTCTGGGTTTGCTTCTCTTGGGATTTGGCTATAGTTTCCATGAACATTCTGTACAAGTTGATCAATACATCTCTTGTCCCATTTGGGAGAACAGAGTAATTCTTCAACCAGAGCCAATTCTAGCACTTCTTATCATTGAGTTCAGCATGTTCATTCTAGCTTACTTTGTGTGTGTATGTGTGAGCACACACTCAATATGCATATATATACTTTTAATTAAAAATGCAAAATATTTTAGAGAAGGCAAAAAGTACACCATGACAGGCACATGCTAGGTGTTAAATATTTATCAAATTTTGTAGGTGGGAAGTAGCATTTTTAAATATGGCTTTAGTCAATAACTGTGCCTATCTCCCAAGTGTCCATCAACAGATGAGCATATAAACAAAATGTAGACTCTCCAGACACTGGAATATTGTTCAGCTGTAAAAACAAGTAAAGTTCTGATATTTCTGACAACACGGGTGGACCTTGAAAGCATTATGCTGAGTGAAATAAGCCAGACACAAATGAGCAAATACTGTATGATCTCACTTACACTAAATAATTAAAATATGCAAAGCCATAGAATCAGAAACTAGAATGCAGGTCACCAGGGGCTAGGTGGGGTGGGAAATGGGATGCTAATGCTTGGTACAGAGATTCTGTTTGGGGTCCTGAAAAAAATCTTGGTAATGGGGTGGGAAATGGGGTGCTTATGCTTGGTACAGAGATTCTTTTTGGGGTCCTGAAAAAACCTTGGTAATGGATGTGGTGATGGTAGTACAACATCATGATTGCAATTAATTTCATAAAGTTGATTAACATAGGAAATTTTGTGTATTTATGTGTGTGTGTATATATATGTAATCAAAATCAATTTAAAAAATAACTGCCTATGATTATAAGCAATAGAACTCTTTGGGGATTTTCTGTGACATATACTTCTTTTTGCTACCTAGAAAAAAGGTTTTCTTACCCCTCTGCATATGGACAATTTTCTCAAGGGTCAATTCAGGGATCCACTGACCCAATGGGACATCAAACAGCATTGGTCAAGACTATATCATTCTAGCGCTGTCCCAAAATTCCTTGAAAGTCTGTGGACAGACCTCTCAAAGCGTAAGAAAGGAACATTAGATGTGCAACTCAGCTGCTTTTGGTATGGCCAGAAAGCACCAACATTAGAAGATGGATTTCACTTAACATAGTGCTTTGTGGGCTTGAGCAGGATGTCCTCACTTTATTTGCCTTTTTCTAATTAGGAGTCATTTCCAGGACCAGACATTTAAGAACACTTATCTATAGTTTCTGCTAAATTGAGCCTTAGAGTTAACACTTTAATATTTATGCTAAGGCATATTATCACTCTCTGAAACCACATAACAGGTTTTGTTATGCCAATCAAAATGTTTAAACTTGAAAATTTAATAAAACCTAGGGACAGAAAATGTAAAAGACCTGTGGATTTTCTTCCATGAATAGATGTAAATGCTAATGAAATGTTCCTTAAAACACATTTTAAATTAAACCACGGGCTACCTTCAGTGATTATATGAAAGTTCAAGAAGGATGAAAATGTAGCTGCCATTATGAAAAGACAGACTAGTGCGGTGCTGATGAGTGCCTTCATAGCACTATGACGAGGCTGAAGGTAGTTTTCCTTTTTCTGCATATTAATAATGGCAGGTGGTGCTGGAGATAATTTTAACCAGATTATGGTGAGCTGTAGTTCTGATTCAAAGACTTTTTTCACTGCTTTGCTTGAATAGAGTATGACTGAACCCACTTTAAAATTCATTTCTTTCCCAAGAGCATTTGAGGATTTTTGTGAGAGAACTGATGAGGTACTTGCTTTTTTCCAAATAAATAAAGAAATAAATCTTTGAAAAACTTAAAGCACTGATTTTTAAAGGGTTTCTCAGACAGATAGCTTTTTCTAATTCCTGAATATGAAGATGCCTGTTAATAGGGTTTCCAAATGGCAGAAGCGTGGGGGTGGGGGGCAGAGAGTGGGTAGGTGTGTGTTTGGGTGTTTAAAGAATGCACAGGAAAAAATTCTCATCCTTGGGCTTTAAAACAAGCCCCTCCTAATTGGCAAGATATGGAAATCTTTTCTGCCAAGAAGTAAACTCTCTTTGGTGTTTGCATCTTACAAAGAAAAAAAAATGTGTTCCCGAGTAAGCTAAGCTCTAGCTTGCATCTGCCTCTCAGTCAAATTCTGAGGCATTTGAATCTCATTCCAAAGACTCACTACCTCTTACAAAAGCTTTAAATCAATCGAACCTATTTTTTTCCACTGAAGTCAGGTGTGTATGTGTGTGTGTGTGTGTATGCATGTGCGTGTTTGAGAACATAAGGGGAAAAAGTATACTCACGATTTTTGACAGGCATGCTTAAAGCATAGTCCCATTTAATAAAGCAATCAGATGCAAAAATATAATCAAAATTCTCAGATACCAAGTTTAGAAACCAATTAAATAAAGTCAGTGTTAGGAAATTACATTGCTCAGACAAGAGTTTCATTTCTAAAGCAATGCTCTATGCCTTGGGATAACAAAGTATGCCAGAAGGTAGTGCCAAATGATTATAGCACATATTTATTTGTATTTAACTGCCACTTATCTCTTCTTTACTATGTTCTAAACCTTTTACAAAGAATAACTCAATTTTCATAACAACGTTATGATGTAGAGGCTGTTAGTACCCCTATTTTATTTCTCCCATAAACATATTTTCTCTCATACAAATGACACTGAGGTACAGATAGTCCAAGAAGCTCATGGAAGTGGTATATCCTGGGTATGACTTTAGGCAGCCTCCTATTTACTGCAATTATTTCAACAGCATCAGAATCCACATACTTAACCATTTATCTAAACTGCCTTAATCGAAGTGTCATCCTTTGAACTTTCAACACTTTTCAAATATTTGGCCTGGGACTTCCAACCACAATTAGATTATCCTGAGGAAGAAAGGGGAGAGCTATACCATTCTGCAATATATTTTTTCCACCTAGTATCCCATGTACTGAAAAGATATCCTTTAAAAAGTGTCTTTCAAGGGGTGATAGATCTGCTCTAATCCTTAGCCTAAGTAAGGAGAATAAAAGGGGTGGGGGGAGAGGGTTGTGAGTCTTAGTCTACAAACTCGAATGCCTGAGAAATAGTCCTTAGAGCTGTACGGCTCTGCTTAGTTTCTAACTCTGAGCTGTCCTTTTGGCTGCGAAGCCAGGTTTCTGTGATAGCTCCAGGTTTCTTCGGTGTCTGGATACTGGGGAGGAGGAGAGGATGGGCCATCTGCTCTGCAGTCATTGGCCCACACAGATTTCCAATGAGGTAATATTTTACCATTTCAGATGACCTCTTCAAGTCCTGTTAGTCTATACTATCCGGTGTGCTATCCGTGAGACCCAAGAATCTTTTGCAAGCCTGCATAGCATCTTACTTGCCTGGATCCGCCTGCTTGGTGCTTCCCCAGTGGTACTATCCCTGCCTTAAGACTCCAAAAGCAGTCAGTCAGTCTCCCTCCATCCCTCTCTTTCTCTCTCTATCTCTTTCTCTTTTGTTTTTTTGGGGGAAACACAAAGTTTTCTCCCATAATTCTGGTGAAAATTCCCCGTAAATGCCTATATAAATATAACCTTTTCCAAAGCACTTCAGTGCTTGGAATCCAAACCTCAGAAAGATGTGTGGGTTACTTTAGTTTCCTGCCCTGCCATATTTCTCTCTCATGGCAATGAGCTCAAAACCAATATCCGCAGAGCGGATGTGGCTCAGGCAGTTGGGTGCCCACCTCCCACATGGGAAGTCCCGGGTTTGGTTCCCAGTGCCTCCTAAAGAAGACAAACAATGAGCAGACATCAAGCAAAAAAACATTGAACAAATGAGTAAAAAAGAGAAAAAAAAAATGAGCAGACCACGAGCAAAAACAATGAGCAGACAATAAGCAAAAACAAAGAGCAAGACAATGAGTAAACAACAAGCAGACAGCAAGCAAAATTAAAAACAAGCAGGGAGTGGATGTGGCTCAAGTAGTTGGGCACCCTCTTCCCATATGGGAGGTCCTGGGTTTGGTTCCCAGTGCCTCCTAAAAGTAGAAACAAACAGACAACGAGCAGATGAGAAAAAACAACAACAAAACAATGAGTAAAGAGACAAGGGGAAAATATTATCAAGGTACACAAGTTTCCGCTTATAAATATTATGCTCATCTTGGAAGAGTTGCCCTTCTATTCAAGAAAGCCCAAAGAGTTTTTTCTCTAAAACCAAGCTTTTAGGAATTAGATTGAATATTGCTTATATTAGCATTATGAGGAAAGGGTCCTTAAAGAATAGTATTATCTTAATATTAGTTGCACTATCAGATCAGAAAGCAATGCTGTTTCAAAACACTGCTTTCTTTATCAAATGAAAATCCAATGGCACACCCGGCACCCAGACCATTTCTTGTACCATTTTCCAATAAAAGGAACCAGGGCTCCTGAGATAAATAGTTGACTCTAGGGCTGGGGCAGGAAATGTGCATGGTGAGCCCAGAGCGTCTTGTAGTGGCAGAAAGTAAGAAGTGCTCAAAACAAAAAGCAAAGGAGCCACAATGATGGGGACTGTGAAAGGGGCACAGGAGCCAAAAGAAAGGGCTCCAAATGGCTGAAACTGGAACAATCTGAGGAACAAAATAAATAACACAGGATTGGATTATAACCCAAAGTAGAAAATAAATATCTGAGTCCACACATATAAATAAATCTTAATAAATAAATAAATGAAGGAGAACAGATACACTTCCCATGCAGACGAATTACAAATAATATAACCGGCAACGAAAGCGCGGCAGCCCGAGAGCCCCGGCCCCCTCCCCGGTTGCGGGGTCCCGGGTCTCGGCTGCCTGCCCTCCTCGGGTCCGGCGAGTTCTCGGGATGGCGCGGAGAGCGGAGGGCGCGGGGCGGGCGTGACACTGTGGGTGGGGGGCCCTGGCCCGAGGTGGAGGGAGGCGGGCGGGGCCGGAGGCTGCTGCTAACCGGCGAGCAGACGCGGTGCTGGCTGCAGCGCTGGTGCGGGAGCTGGCCTCGGGATCCGGGAGCCTATACAGAAATTTTCACTGCCATTAACGTATTTTTCCAACTTAGGAATATAAAGGGATACTAGTATGTGGTTAAAAAAAAATGAAAGCAAGAGAAACAAACAACAAGAAAAAAAAGGAACAATAGCATATTTACTTCAGATAAAGGTAACAGACCCAAATGGGAAGAACGTTAAAAAAACATAACCAAAAAGAAACATAAGGTCTAGCCTTCTCAGAATGGCAGCTGTGCAGTACTGAGACACTAATGCAGTCTGCATCAAACAGATTGCAAAGGAAGAGACACTCTTGTTTTCTGATGCAGTTCCGATCTTGGCAACCTCTCCCAGCTTCAGAGGTCACTTGCTTTTTAGTTCATTACAATGCATAGACACTGTTCACACCTTGGTAAATGCCGATTGAGTGTAAGTTAGATAATAGAATTGGTTCTTTTTTTTGGGGGGGGGGTGAGGGGAATGTCTGTATAGCATATTGAGAGGCTTTTCATTTCGGTGCTTAAAATATTTAGCAACCAGGTGGCTAAGTGCCAGCTACAACTTACCACTCATCAGCTATAAAGTGAAACAACAGTTGAAAGAGTTCCACATTCACTACTCTTACAGCCCCTCCAGGCTGAGGTGGGTAGGTTTGCAAGTGCATTAGGAAAAGCCTGCAGTTCATGAAAAGAAAAACATGTGAGACATGAAGAAGAGGATATTAAGTTATGCCAGTGTTTGATTTTTCAGCTCAGATCTGTCTCATGGATGTTTTGCATTTATATTATGTTCTAACTGGAAATGCCACAACCCTAGGCTGGTTTTACTTCTAAGATACTCTGGTATTATTATTAATAATAGTAGCATCATTAGTCTCTTGGTTTTATTATCAGCCTTTCTAGAAGTAGGATTTTGAGGTCTTTCTTTTGACTTTGCTTTGAAGGACTTGACTCTAGAGAGATTTTTATTTTTGAAATTTCTTCAGCATTCTTCTACTTAATATTTGCTGACAGTTAATAGGAAACTGTAATATCTGAAATTGCTTTATGGTGTTTGAAAATATTACCAATAACAAATTTCTGGAACAAAATAACTTCAGGGAGCCTAATAAGAATGAAGCTGCACCTTCCTTTTAAATGATCAGTTGAAGTGAGACTTTTACATGTTAGAGAAGAGCCTATACAATCCAGAGAGTTTCACAATTTCTTCCTAGGAGTAATAACCACCCACTCAGAAGATGACTTCTTCAGCTTGAAAACACAGACTCAGATCCCATCTTTTCATGCTAAATTCTCTTCCATCTTCAACTGAAAAACCATGGGGGTAAAAGTTGTCTTACAAGAATAGTTCAATTAAAATATTAGTGATTTATTTCCTAGCAAGTTAGAGTAACCAATTTTGAACAGTGAAATACCCTAAAGAAAATGAATTACCTTGAGAATTATCCTAGGCTGGGAGGAAAAGAAAATCTTAATCCCAGCCTTGAGTTAGCATTAAATGGCCCGAAAATACCCTTGGAACTCAGATTCTATGTCAGTTTAAATGAATCAGGGAAGAATGGACTACAAAATATCTTCTAGCTCTAAAATTATTTGATTCTATAAACACAGATATTCTTATGTTCTACAAAATGACTGGTTACAGTATGTCATTCTGTAAAGATCTGTCTTTGAGTAGTTAAATCACCATCTACCTTTATCAAATAGAAAATCGCTATTCACTTTACTGTATGACAATATTGTCATAATCAGCCAGCTAATAAAGTGATTATTCTTCTTAATTCTGTTTTCCAAATCTTTGATAAAGATGCTTATCTGAATTGAAATTTAGATAGAAAACATTTCCTATTTTAGGTACTTAATGAAATATTATTTTAAAGTTTCATTTTACCAGGGTTTTTATATCACAGCAAATTTACCTGAGTTTGCACTCTTACATAATTTACCCATTTTGAGAAATGTGTTTACATATTCATTTTTATGGTAAAATCTTGAAATCTGTGGCTACTAAGAAACCTGTATTGTTTCTATAGATCATGCATACTAAACAGAGGAGATATTTTTCCCAAGGGGATGAAATTAGTTTCTTGGCGGGGGGGGTGCAACTTTTACTTAATGGTGTGTGGCCTTCCAAAAATCCACAGAACTTCAACAGATATACAATGTATCTGTGATGTTAAAATGTCATGGTAGGGGTGGGGTGATTAGGAACACAATGCCTAAATATTTCTTAGGGAAGTAATAATAAAAAGAGTATAGAAACTGTTCTAGACTACCCCATTGAACAGCCAAAACAATTTAAATATATTTTTTAAACTCTCAAAATTTTATCTGGGTTAGAAAGCAGCATGCCAAGTCCCTTCCCAAAGCAAATTAAACTGGTTGAGTTATAAACCTTTCAAAAATTAGACTTATAATGAGCTTTCAGACAGATCTTTAACTATAGCAATCCCTGCAAGCACTGAGCTACTCTATCATTCTTTGTGAACCTAATTGAAACTGATTATGGTTGGTACATCATAATAGACTTTCATTTAAATGATTTCCTCTTGGCCCATGTATTTCTAATGTGTTCAATAAAAGTGCCTTATAATTTAATAAGGAAAATGATGTCTAAAAAAGTTTTTTAAAAATCTGTCCAATTGGCTTTTAAAACACAAACATGAACCAATGTTTGGTCACCTAAGCCAGGCTTTCTCCAGCTCCACTCTGTACGTGTGCTCCGTAAACTCCTCAGGTTTTGCTAACTTATAGGCTAACTCTTAGATAGGACCATCTTACTTTAAAACTATCTTAAAGCAAAAGCTAGAGGAACATACTAGTCAAAAAGTGGTCTCATTTTATAACTATGTTCAAGAAAATTAAGCAGTTTTTTAATACTAAAAGGACTGGCTTCTAGGATTCATCATTATCAAGGAAGTTACACACATTTGACCGCATGTGTGATGTGAGATCAAAAAGTTTCACGTGGCAGCAATTAACCTTTATATTATTTATTTTACATATTTTACTAACAGTGGTAATCAGTTATACTCTATAATAAATACACATGCAAATTAGATGACAATTCATACTAACAAAGTCTTAGCTATAACTTCATCTGAAATGAAGTGAATCCATTCTTATCTTTCATTTATTCATCCTCTCATATCACCTATGGAAAACGTTGTAAAATGCAGCTATTAGAGTGGATCTGTCAAGTTTTGAACATGTGAATTTTTTTGCCAACATCACTCCATATGCCACAGTTATGAAAGAATAGGAAGAAACGAAAATGTGTTTTGCATCCATGTGTCATGCATTTCACTAAGAGATAATTACATCCCAAGAATTTGGGAATTGAGTCACAAGACAGTAAATGCAGGTAACAGAGTGAATCGGCTATAGAAAAGTGGTGAAAATAGTATTACAGCTTATATTTCCAAATCTGAGAATTAAGATCTACTACCTTCACACTCTTATATTTCTAATGTAATTGAAGATAAATATATTTCTAGCTTTTGCCTTCTTAAATCAGACCTGGTAAAAAAAGGAACCTTTTTAGTGAATTTTCATGGCTAGAAAAAAAAAAAACATATAGTAGAATTAGGAGCATCAGCAAATAAATATGAATCAAAGGAAAATCTATATAAAAAAATATAGACACACTATCCTATTCACAGTTCACAGAGTTGATTGTTTAAATCTGTGCAAGGACAGAGCTGGAAACCACATAAGAACCTTGATTCTGTAGGATGTCCAAGGAATTAAAGATTGTGTACAGTAGCAATTTAAAAAATTAATTAAATAAAACAAACCCTATATTACAAATAATTGATTTTATAAAGCATTGTAAATAATATTTTATATAAATCAAATGAAATTATATAATGAAACAGCTTCATAATAATATTATAACCAAAAAGCCATGTTAAAAAACCCAAAAGAGTCATTGAAACTACAAAGAATTGCACAGCATTTTGCTATAAAATCTTCAGCAACTCAACTGCCTAGCACCTGCTATAGCGATTTTAGGTCAGAGTCAACATTGCGTATGTCAAGAGCATCAGGCTAGAGTTACTGTAAGTGCACTTGCTAACTACCTGAGTGACATCTCTACATTTGTTCCCCTCCTCCCTATGCTTCTCAATCAAAGAGAATTTACAATGGGATGCTGAAGAAAGCTGGGGACATCTATGCATTATAAAGAATATAAAGTTTTCTCAGATTGAAGTTATGCATCTTATTTCTTCCAAGTTTTGTAGCCCCGCTGTCAATGATTATCCTAGTATTGTGACACCTGGTTTATGCTTTCATAGGGAATGGTTCTGCTCATTTGTATGAAAAAAATAAAAGCCCTCTGAAGTATATGTCTTCTGGCCCTTTGATATTTATTTTTTCTACCTGACCTTTCCTCTAATAAAACCCTGCCTGTCAGGAGCAGGGACCTCAGCGTCCAACTATGCAAGTCTCCACCGTCAGAGTGAGACGTTTAGGCTGAACCATACATTAAAACTGATGCCAAAGCTCCTCTTCCATGGTTTGATGTCCTGTGAGATATGTCTTGGAGAACCATGGAAGATATAGTCACGTGCGTGAAGACTTCAACTCTAAATCCTAGAGACAGGAATTTTCTTCCTAAAGCTGAGTGGAAGAGTAGTGCCCTAGTCAACAAATGGGTTGACTCTAAAGATTGCTAAGCTTCCATTTTTGTTCTTGACGTTAGCTCTTATCCAGGGCTCTTCTCACTCATCCCTCATTTGTAAAGAATTTAGGGTACCAAAAGAATATGGCCTTCAGTAATACAAAATGAAATAGATTGAAACATGGGAAGTATGCTGAATTTGTCTTGAAGCTCTTTTTTTGGTTAGCTGTAAGAAATATAAAGCCTGTCTCCTCCACATAAAAAATGTTACAACAACAACACTTCAGAAGATTTCATTTATGGCATCTTAGATATAATACAGAGGGATTGTTTATAAAATATAAATAGAAAAAGAAAGTAGCTAAATGCCTCCAATAGGGAAATAACAATGAAAAAATACCTTATACATTTACTTTTAATTTGTGCGATGTACCTGGGTCTTTTGCTTGTTTGTTTTTGTAGGAAGTTTTTTTTCACATTTATTTGTTTTGCTTCTTTAAGTTTGCATATGGATCTTTGCTTCATCAGCTCTCTCTGCTGCTATACACTAAAGTAACATGTTTTCAGTAAGCCTAGCAATATGATGAGATAAGCTACAAATCTATAGGTTCAGTATGGTCCATTCTCAGTATTGTCCAGCATTCTCAAATTTTCTGAAGCTTTATATTACTACACTCAAGAAACTTTTGAAAGGCTACGGGGTCTGCCCTTCACAGAATGTGATAAAGGAAAGTTCATTCTTAGTTTCATCACTTTTCCTGTTTCCTTGTAAACCCAGTCCCATCATGCTTTCCCTTAGCTCCTCAGAGAACTCATTGGGGTGACCCACTGGACCTGGCCTTCAAGCTAGCACTTGCTTCATCTTATCCTGTGTGTTATTCCTTCATTAACCTTAATTTCTGACCACACTGATAATCTATTTTAAGCTGATATAGTGGATAAAAACTATCAGTTTTTCCAAAGTGATAAGTATTTAGTAGGTTGAGAGTAAAGATGGCTGAAGACCAGAAGCAAAGTAGCATAAGGTTGATTGAGTACCTGCAAGTGACACTTCAAGCAAGGTGTCTCATCATAACCTGGAGATTTAAGGAATTGATGCTAAATTATTTGATAAAAATACATCATCAGTAAACCAAGGAAAAGTTAATACCTACTCCCATTCATGAAGAGTATTATTGTTCAGTGGGCCCAGAGTTATCTAAATCTTTCACTTAGATTCCTTATATATTTAGACACCGTTTCTAATCATTCTTTTCACTCACAGTCTCTACCGAAGGAAATGATAGCCTTCTTATTTCAGTACCATACAAGAAGATGAGATCCAAAACTTATCAGAGCATCCTTTATATGATTATAGAAACTCAGTCATTTGTTCCAGGAAATCTCCCTTTTAGAAAATTACTGAATGATGCAAATATGCCTATATTAGTCAGCCAAAGGGGTGCTGATGCAAAATACCAGAAATCTGTTGGCTTTTATAGAGTATTTATTTGGGGTAGAAGCTTAGAGTTACCAGCCCATAAAGCATAAGTTACATCCCTCACCAAATTCTGTTGCTATGTATTGTAGCAAGCTGGCTGCCGATGTCTGCAAGGGGTCGGTTTCTCTTCCTCTTAAGGCTCTGTGGCCCCAGCTTCTTCCAATATCAGCTGTAGGCTGGGATAAGTCTCATCTCTCTCCTGGGGCCCATTTCTCTCTGGTCTCAGCTACTCTGCTGTCTCCACAAGGTCAGCTGTAAACTATCAGACAAACCGCTCATCTCTCTTCCCCGGGCCTCTGCCATGTCTAATGAAGCCTTCTCTCTTTCCTCACATATCTGCTTCTCTGTGTGTTTACTTCTGGGGCTCCAGGATCAAAACACTAACTTTCTCCTCTGCCACGTCATTTTCTCTGTGAGTCCCCACCCACCAAGGACTCAAGGTCCTACTGACATTGCCTGATCAAGTCTTAATCATTATTTAATCAAGTAAAAGTGAAACCTCTGAATCCAACCCAATCTAATATACCCAGAGGAACAGACTAGTTCACAAACATAATCCAATATCTATTTTTTGAATTCATAAACAATGTCAAACTGCTACAATGCCCACCATTCCTTGAAGTCCAAAAGTTTAATTTACTAAGAACTTTAATATATTAATCTTCGCAACTCACATGGCATTTTAACAAGAGATTGCAAAGAAGTGACTAATTTAAGAATCGTGGACCATGTGGCAAGTCCATGAGAAATATATATTTGGACAGTTGAATTTGCTCTTTTCCACCACTCACAACAAGTAATTGTTAGAAATTCAACATACATTTTTTTAATAAAAGGAAAATACTAGTATCCTTGTATATTGTAGCTTTTCACACCTTTATATTTCTACTTCGTATTTTGAATAAATTAGAGATTAATTTTATAAGGTGATGCCTTCGTGGATTTGGGAAGTATTAGAAATGGGAGAGAGGGCTGAGAACATCTGTTCCAAGAGTAGTGAGTCCCAGAGAGTGTACTTGCCCAAGGTCATGTGGAAAATTAAGACTGAGCCTGTGTAAGACTGTCCACTTACTAGCTCTTTTTATTTTGCACTGACACCTTTCATATTCTCTTATGTAAAAGTTAAAGCTGAGTAGTTTTGTTCTCCTGATACCAAAAGTTATTCATAGTGACGTTTGCTTTATATTCTTAGTGTTAATGACAATGTCAAATAATACACTGGAAATTTCCTTGAGTAACTTTACAAACATAAATGCTGCATCATACATCACTTGAATTGAGGAAAGTATGACTAATTCAGTACTCATCAAAATTAATTCTATCATGAAGTCCTCTGCATGAGTCATAGAAGCCACAATACTGTATTTAGAATAATAATAAGACAAGGAATAATGGCATCCTAAAATTTAATGAGGTAGTTTAGCTTAAATGTACATTGTTAGTTTGTGTCAACCTACTGCCCATTGCAAGCAGCACATTTTTTTTTTTAACAACCTTGTGCAATGGGGCTGTAAATTACTATAATTAAATTAAGCCATAACCTTATCCAGGCAACATGAGGTATTTGTACTTTGTTTCTGTAATCATATTATCTGCTCAGAGCAGAATCCACAGTGAAAAAAGCAGCATTATCAACCATGTCGTTTGTAATTTTTCAAAAGGAAAATAAAGCTAATTGGGATTATCTACCCATTTTCCAGGATTTAGGAAATAATTTAAATAATTATCATTTAACACATCTTTGTGCACTGGTTGTTAAACTTGTAAGCAGAGCACAGTAGAGGGAAAAAAACTTTGCCTTAAATTAGCATATCAACATGCCTTTAGGATTGCTTCCAATATCATTTTAAGATGATAGACAGATGGAAAGAGATTACTAGTTTGATTTCCTGGGCTGATGGAGATTCTAATTAAGAAAACTATGAATCCTGGAGGCAATAAAAGAAAATTAAGCTTTTTTCTTGTTGTTGTTTCTCCTTTATGGTTTTCTTTAAATTTGTGTTGTGCTGTAACTATTATGCATGGATTATTTTATTGGTAAAATGCTGGTTTCCCTTGGGTACTGTGATGGGAGTTAGAAGATGGTGCTTGTTAATAAGATGGAAAGGGCAATTATTTCACTACACTCTTCTCTATTCTTTCAACCCTTTGTAACAAAAACTTTATATTTTGTAACAACAATCTTAATCTGATAGATTGGAACCCATATTGTTTTCAGGCCTGACTCTCCACTAGACAATATGTTGTTTAAAATTGGAACTATGATATATTTCAAGATTGTACCAAGGCTCTGACATAGTTCCTCAGACAAAATAGGTGCTCAGTAAATCCTTATTGAAAGAATTAAAAATGAATAAAAGAAATGAGGTTTTTTTTTAATTCATATAATTTGGTTTAGAAACCTTAAACATATATTTTTTCTTATGTGTTTCTTGAAATCTTTGTATGGATGAAAAGGCTAAGTGGTGGGAATTGAGCAGCCGTGAAAGATCTCAGAGCATGTGTTGCTGCCATATCCCAAGAAATCTGGGATATTGTGTTTTCCCTTTTAATCATAAGAAAATATGGGCCTCAGATTATTATCACATTCTAGCTCTTGATTCCAACTTCATCACTATTGCCTTGTCTAATTACTCATACCCCATATTGTTGAGAAAATCTGGATGGAGATGTCACCAAACAGATTCATAACATATTCATTTTTATTTTACTGTGGTACATAATTTTGATGATTATGGTAGTGTGTTCTGTTCCCTCTTTCTCCATGAGAGACAGTAAGTGGGAAAAAGGTTAGGTTTTTCATGACTTCACCGTCATTATGCCCCCCTCCCCTTTAGCCATATGTAGTTTTGCAATCACACAGGAATAGAAATTGACAATATAAATAGTAGGTGATCAGGTATTTCTAGAAAGATATAGAATGTATATGTATGGGATTTATGAGTTTTTTTTATGTATTTTTTTAGTTGCTATTTTTTTTTTTTTTTTGGAGGTACTTTTTTTTTGGAGGTGCTAGAGATTGCACCCAGGACCTAGAACATGGGAAGCAGATGCTCAAGCACTTGAGCTATTGAGCTACATCAGCTCCCCAAATATGTTTCCTTTTCAAGTTTAAAAAAAAATTTTTAAGGAAGTACCAGGTATTGAATCCAGGACCTTGTACGTGTGAGGCAGGCGCTTAATCACTGAGCTACACCCATTCCGCACCAGGGGATTGTGAGGTATTGTTAGTCAGTTCATATATACTGCCCCTAACACCAAGGTTAGCCATGGCTTTATTCCTTGTCCTTGGCCACACCATGACCTTGAGAAGCAGAACTTCAAATGTGTAGTGTTGGTTGGAAAGGAAATTCAGCCAGAGTATTTATATGTTAAATCAAGTCCTTGGAGCATCCTAGGAAAAAACAAAAACAAAATGAAACAAAAAAAGAAAACAAGCCAATACCCGGTAGATTACATGTCATATGTCATCCTTACTAGTAAAGGATAATGAAGCTCGAGAGTACTTTCTAAAGGTATTATCTGCATGTTACAAGGGGTTGTGAAATTTCTCTCAAAGGAAAAAGTATATATATATATATATATATATGTGTGTGTGTGTGTATCTATATATCTATCTATCTATATCTATCTATATCTATATATATATATATATATCCAGATTTCCAGAAAATGTGGTTAATTTACAAAGGATGATGGATATTAAAAAATAAAATAAATTTTAAAAACTAGGTGTACACTGCCAATTGTGCCATTTATATCTTTTCTGGGAGGAATGAGAGCTGCTGAAATGACTAAATGATTTTAATGGTATAGTAGAATAATCATTACATTATGGATTATAAATTCTTTTTTTTAAATAACCCAATAACCCTTGCTCATTGATCGCTGTTTCCTTGTTATCACATGAACAGCTAATGTTTTAAAATGTGAAAAAATGCATTTAAACACAAAAAGACAAGTGTTCAGTAGTGGAGTTATGTTGCTTTGTACGTTACTTTTCTATGTGCTAAAATAACAAGTAGTAATACCACTAATTTCAGTCATGTGAGCTTAAGTGAATCATGATGTACTATTTATTTTTCCTGTCACTGGATATGTCAGGAAGGAGGCTAATTAATTTGAAAATCTCATTTTACAATATCTTCTACTCTATAACCACTGTTCATGGAAATTGACAGTATTTAGTAAAAGAGAACACAGTGTAATAAGACTAGAAAAAAATAGTGTTCATATATTTATCCTCTTGTAAATGAGAGCAAAGGGCTAGAGTCCAATTTTGTCTAATTGCTGTATTATACAAAATTGATGATATTTTCTAAGTCCTGATGATCTTATCTAATGTCTAGCTGAAGCCCTAGAGTGAAGATATTTTCTAGAAAAAGAACTCATTTATTATAGGGGCAAATTATTTATTTTCTATTGTTCTCATGAGGCACATACTAAAGTCGCAGTATATAATTTTCTATATTTAGAAATTTCTGGCTACAATATGTAGATAAAACACGACAAATTAAAATCTACAGAGAAATATGTATATATATATCAGTCTTTAGAAAATGACAAGCACTTATTTTGTGAGTCAAGCACTCATAAGTGCTACACATGAATTATCTATTTATTTTTTACAATAACTCATGCCCATTTTACAAATAAGGTGATCAATTTCACATGGCAGTGAATTATAGGGATGGGATTAAAACCTATTTGTATGACTCAAGACCTGAAGCTGTGCTATAATGTGCTGTACTCAACCTGTGAGTCTGGGATTTTTTTCCAACTTGCTACTAATTTATTTGCTGGAATTTAATCCTTATGACTTTTTAAGTGTCTATTTGATAAGATGGAAATTTTAAATTTTGCCACTTCAAAAAAGAAATGGTATCAAATATTGTTGAGAAGCTATGAGAAAGCCACTATCATGTTCTATAAATGGACTACAAATGGACATAATCTTTCTCGAGTAAATTGGAAATATGAATCAAGGGCTTTAAAAGTTTTTATGCCTTTTTTTACCTTGTTCTTCCATGGCACGCATATAATTTGCAGATTGCTAGATAAATTGATGAGATGCAGAATACTCTCAATTCCAAAACACACAAGCAATATCTCCGTGTGAGATTAGTGACAACATATGAAATTCAAAAAAAGAGTTGAATATTTCTATTGGTAATACCCAATACCCTTAAAATGTCACTTCAAAGAACAGAATCAAAAGAGTATAATCTGCATAAGGGCATGCTAATGTTTGCCTAAGAAAGTCTTTAGAACTTAGAATAGATTTACAGTAGGGAAGTAGCTGCCAAGAGTGAAAAAAGGAATGATAATCTTGGCAATGATAATGATGGATTCAAAAAGAGTGAGATTCACATCAGTAAGAAAATAGCGGCAAGGAGCAAGGAAAATAAATGTGAAGGAAAGCCCATTGGATTTGACTGCAATAGCTAGCCTACTATTGACATTTATAGTTTACAAGATAGTTTAATACATTTTCTTGATTTTCAAGAGCACTGTGCAATAGGTATTATCTCTAAGAGAACAATTTCCAGTAGATCCATTAGGACAAAAGTCAGATTTCAGAGGACCAAGTAGATAATTTATAATTATCTAAATATTAATATTATCTAAATATATAATATAGATAATATTAATATTATCTAAATATATAATAAGTAGCCCTTGCAACCTGTGTGATAATTAGTATAAAACTTATATATAATAAGTTTAAACTTATTTTGTGGATGCCAGCCCCAATAATTTAAGGAATATTATTTTTACATATATATGTCAACTATGATTTAAAACTCCCAGTAAGATCAAATTGAATGAAAACAAATATACTGAAAATGTCTGCTCTGGTCATTCCTGAAATTCACTCCTGCTGAAGGTATAGTATCTGTGCAACTTGGTATTGGAGACAGATTCTGTAGACAAGCAGAACTTGGTGTGAATTCCATCCCTACTACATATTAGATAGATGTGTTCCGGCAAGACACTGGCCTCTGTAATCCTATTTTTTAATCAGAAAATGGAGTTAATTTATACGTCTGTTAGAATATTTAAATGAGAAAATAAAGGTAAAGGACTTACTATACTCACTCATTAAATGTTAGCTATTATTATTATTATTGAGACTATTTGAGGAAGAATTGAATCCATCACACACTATTTTATTACAGTAGGGCTCTATTAATAAACCAAATCAGAAAATATGTAAAAACATACTTCGCCTAACTATAATGCCTGGTATGTATTAAGGCTTTAAATGAAATAAATATGTGATCTTTAACCAAAGAAATATCATAGAGGTATTTCTGCATCATAGAGATGGAAATAATAAGAAATAGGCTTTGATCATGACCCCAGTTGGGAAATACTTCTATGCATTCAGAGCAATGTAAATTGAAAATAGTGTTATTGGAAGTGCTATCCTATAATTGACTAATAATGTACAGGAAGCATGTCCTCTGGGTTTAGCCTGCTAACATTACATGAACTAATTTCTGTAGTTAAGAACTAATTGTCACTTGGAACAATCTTTTCTCTGTACTTCTTGGGAATCCTTTGACCATTACATAAAGGGATAACTATTTCATATCTTGAATTTCTCCACTACATACTAGCTCTTATGTTAGATTAGTCTTCATTTTTATCTCCTGATAAACTCCAAAATTACCATTTCTGTGTACCCTCCTGGAGAGACCCTTGCACCCACTCTCCCTCACAATGAATAATGGGTTGACACAGCCCCATGATTCTACAGGAACCAACCTGAGAGCCTCCCCTTAGATGAAATTTAAACTTACCTTCAGCTGAGACCACATCCTTTCTTAGCTTTCTCCCCTCCCTATTCTGCTTTCCTCACTCCCTTTCTCTTGATAGCACTGTCTCAATAAGTCACTTTTCCATCTATCATTGTCTCTGGCTCTGCTTCCAGAGAATCGACTCATGACAACATTCCTGATTTCTCCAGACCAGTCTTCAAATAGTAAACTCCATCATCGATACACCTATTCCATTACCTCCCTTACAATGCAGAATGCAGCCTATTGTATAGGGGAGAGCTCTCTCTTCCCTACAAGACTGAACTACTTGAGAGAAAGGATATTGTCTTATTGTCTTTGGATTCCTAAAGACTTGCATAGTGCCTGTCACACATAAGTTCCTAAATAAATGATTATTGTATATAATTCAAGATATGCTCTTTTGTATTAGCACTGAGATTGAGTCTTTTTTATATATTCATCTAAATGTACAAGCATATTCACACAAGTAAACCTTTAAATATAATCCAAAAGCTGTCTTACACTGCATCTTGTAATGAGAATACTGGGCTTCTATTAAACATAACTTTTTAATAAGATCCCTCATGAACTTATTATGAGTCTTAATGGGAAAATACCACATGTGCAATTTGATCAACTATATTGTGTAACACTTTTTGTATCTCTGTCAATAGCTCTAAAATAATAACAGATAAATCATAATAAATCTTAATTCCATTTAGATCAAAACACAATGGAGAGATCCAAATATATTTAATTATGAATTTAACTTCTTTAGTCTTTTCAAAACAACACAAACAATGTTAGTACCGAAAATTCTTTGATTGTCACCTAAAAGTCTTTTGTATATTTTTAAGTGGGAACATATTTTTATATGTATTGCTTCACTTTAGAAAAACTTGATTTTGCAATCCATATTTAAATTTTCTTCAGAAAAAAAAATAAAAATAGGAAAATAGGGAACTCAGAAATATTTTTCTAAAGCCATTTTGTTCTTAGCTAATATTATGATAAATACTATACTTAGGATTTTAAATATTTCTCTGTAATATTCTACAGTCTTTGGTTAATTCTTTGCTTTATGATAATGTTATAATAAATGCCTATTAACTATGATTGATTAGAAAGAAGCAGGCAACCAGCATATCTAATAACTAATTTGGGGTATTCTGACCAAGTACTTATATATTTCAATAATTTGGTATCCATATGACCACACTTTGGAAAGGAAATAAAGTACATTGATTTTCATGAGCAGTGTCTTAGGGAAGGGGTTTATTTTACCCTTTGTGTCCATCTTATCCATACAGCTTTAATATCTGCAGATTTGGAAAGTATTTTCAAACCTAAGAGCAACCTTCATTAGATGGATTGAATGTGTGGTTTCTGTATTTTGTAGACTTTTTATAATCGTAATGAAGTACAAAATATTTCTTCTTGACCCTCCCATGACTTAGAGCAGATTCAAAGTCTAATGTGCGTATGAATCACCTGGAAGCTTGTTAAAATGTGGACGCCGACTGAGTAACTCTAGGATGGGGACTGAGATCCTGCATTTCTAACAATCTCCCGGGTGATACCAATGCAGCCAGGCTACAGATCATACTTAAAAAAGCGAGGTCTGAATTGATTATCCTTTGTAGTCCCAGACTTAGTCTTTACACTGATTATTTCCAGCTAAAGGAAATTCTGAATGATTTCAAAAGATGGTGGCTTTGCAGAGTGGTTGCAACTTTCTACCCAGCTTGGACCTTCGTGACAGACTGTCGGCTTCAGCACTTCAGAATCCATCTCTGATTCCTTTGGCTTCCCACCAGTGATAGTGCCAAACCACAGACAACTTCAGCAGCAACACCCTAAAATGCTGGCTCCCAGCAGTGGCTTTATGAGATCTTGGTGATATTCCTTGGCTAACAAGAAAGGAGTTGGCACAACGTATAGAAACTTCAGTAGGACAAAAAGCCATGCTCGTTAGTGGCAGTTTGACAAGTCTCTCTGCATGAAAACAAATTAAGATGCCTTGACAGCTCTGAAAAGCTGTTCTTTTTGGCATTTTGTTTTTTCCCCAATTTTCTCAGAGCAAGTTATCTCAATTTCTCTTATAGCCCAGGAATTTCCTTAGTAGCCAAGTCACACCTCAAAGTTCTGTCAGTTGTGAATAACCCTCAAGGATTTTTATTCCCTTGTCAAATATGCCTTTATAGTCTTCCAGCCATCAGGACTTTTCATTTCAATAAAATTTTTACTTTCCCAAGCGCTTTCACATCTCTGATCTTATTTCATCTTACCTTCCTACCGAGTAAAATAGTAGAGATAACCTTTTTTATTGATTGACACAATAAACATTAATTAAACTCCTGCTATAGGCAAGGCTATGGTAGGCACCAAGGAAGATATAAAGATTAATAAGTCATACCACTGCCCTCAGAGAAGCTATAATATGGCAGGAGATAAAAATGTATGCATGAATTGGAAGGTAGAAAGGGATAAGTCTTCAAGAGAGCTATAGATCACGTACTGGGAGAATTTAGCAAAGCATCTAATGATTTCCAGCTCAGAATGGCATGTGGGAATTGCAGGAGGCACCACAGCACAGTAGTGAGCTATCTAGGCTTTGAATCCGGACTAGAATCGAGAGGAATGGCATGGGAGCAGGGCTACATCTACACATCCTGGAGATGGGAATCTGGCTTGCTGTTTGAAGAATACATACCATATATTACTTTTATTGTAGTTGTTGCTCTTGTGTTCTAAGTATAAAGAACGTAGGTTGACATTGGAGCATGGAGGGGCTGAGTTAGTAAGATGAGGGTGTAGACTCACAATAACACACCTAAAAGTCTTCCTTTTTCATAGCTCTGTATAACATGAGGTATGGGGAGATGAAATGACCTATCTAGCGTCAGAGAGCTAGTGAATGGCAGTATTGGGACTCCAAACTAGCATCTGAGTGCCCAGTTCTACACTCACGAATAGTGTCAGCTGGCCCCTAGGTCCACCCCTACACTCCAGCCTGAAGCCCCCCAGCACACCCATGCGTGCTCAGAGGAGGAAGAGGGAGTCACTTCTTATCCCAAGGGCAGGAGGGTGAAAGGCAAAAGGTGACTTACTTTTATCCGAAAAGATGATAAAAGATACACTTTAACACTATTTGTGCTGTAGGGAATTTTAAACCAAAATATCTTTATTTTACACTAAACTTATTGATGCATTTTTTTTTTTTTTTCTAATCACACACAGATTTTTCTATACTCATGCTTCAGGTGCATCCCTTTTTATAAGATGTATGAGTTGCCACCAAAAATCACAAATGTGTAAATTGCATTTGGCTAGTCATCATATTTAATTTTTGTCTCAAGCTGTGTTATTACCTCCTAGGCACTCTCTGAAGCACGTTTGTTCAAAATAGATAATACATCACCCTGACTTTACACGGCAAAGAAGGGGATTTTAATGAAAATGCCACTTTTAATAAGAAACCTCAATAATATGTGGTCTTGGTTGTTCCAGCTGAGATATTAATGTCTGGCACTTTTTTCTGCAATTCAGTAACAAAAGGCAGAAGGAGTTAGGATTGAAACACAATGCTAAAGAAATCAGAAGATAATTGCCTTGACATGAGACATATAGTATACATAAAATAAACTCCTCAACATTTACTGCATGCTGTATAATGTTTCTGGTAAGAGTTCTACATTCTTATTATTACTGAGCCCCAAAGTTAAGAAGAAAAAAAAACCCAGCAAACTACTAATCAAACTACTAATTAAGACAGGCATTTTTTTTTCTTTATTAGTGAAGTTATGGGTTAACAGAATAATCATGCATAAAATACAGGATTCTCATCCACCACCCTATTATTAACACTTGCACTGGTGTGGCACATTTATTACAATTGATGATAGCATATTTTTATAATTGTATTATTAATTATAGTCCATGGTTTAACTTATGGTTCACTGTCTATGTAGTGTAATTCCGTGGATTTTTAAAATTATTGTTCAGTTACCATGTATACAAGCTAACATTTCCCCCTTTAACCACACTCAGATAAGTATTTCAGTGCTGTTAATTATCTCCACAATGTTGTGCTACCATTACCACCATCCATTACCAAAAGATTTCCATGATTCCAGATAAGAACCCTGTACATTATTGAAAGTGGTACATTAAAGTCTCCTACTATTAACGTAGAACTATCTATTTCTTCACCCAAACCTCTCAATATTTGCTTCATATATTTGGGGCTTTGCTGTTATATGCTGTTATTTCTTCTTGTTGAATTGATGCCTTTTTCAGTATGTAATGACCTTCGTCTCTTGTAAGAGTCTAACTTAAAGTATTTTATCTGATATTGGTATAGCTACCCAGCTCTCTTTTGGTTACTGCTTGTGTGGTATATATTTTTTCTACCCTTTCATTTTCTTTGAATTTACTGTGAATCTCTAGTAAACAGCATATAATTGGGTCATGTTTTTTATCCATTTTACCGAGCTCTGCCTTTTAACTGGAGAGTTTAGTCTTTGCAAGTCTTATACCCTCAATTTTCTTCCATTAATGCCACTTTCATATTTACTTGATTTTTTTATTGTACCATATTGAGTCACTTCTCATTTCTATCTGCTTATATTTTCAATATATTTGTCTTGTGGTTACCATGGGTTTAACATCTAACATTCTAAATATGTAACAATCATTTTTTATTTGATACCAACTTAAATTCAATAGCATATGCATATACTCTGCCTATATGCCTGCATCCCCTCATTTTTGTTTTGTACTTACCACTTATACCTTTGTACATTATATGTCCAAACAATAGATTTATCTTTACATTTTATGCATTTGGGCACCTGTATGAAGTAACAGGTTACATAACAGAAAATACAATACAATGCAATATTATTGGCATTTAGAATTACCCATATTATTACCTCTACTGGAGGTCACTATTTCTTTATCTCACTTTGATCCACTGTCCACTGTCCTTTCTTTTCTGTCTAAGGAGCTTCAATTAGCATTATTGGTAGGGGTTGTCTAGTAGTAACGAACTCCCTCATTTTTTGGTTTCTCTTGGAGTATCTCAATATCTCCCTCATTTTTTGAAAGAATGGGATATAAAATTCTTGGTGGGCAATTGTTATCTCTGAACACTTTGAGTGTTTGAAACACTGACTGCTTGCTTCCATTGGTTTCTGATGAGAAATCAGCACTTAACCTAATTGGGACTCCCATGAAATAATATGTTGCTTTTCTCTTGCAGCTTTCAGAACTCGCTCCTTTGCATTCAAAAGTTAGACCACCACATATCTGGTCATATTTCTCTTCTCATACTGTTTGGTGTTCGACAGGCTTCTTGGATGTGCATGTTCGTGTCTTTTGCCAAATTTGGGAATTTTCAGTCAGTATTTCTTTGAATATTCCCTCTGCTCCTTTCTTTCCTTCTTCTCCTTTTGGAATTCCTATCACATGTCTATCAGTATGCTTGATGTGGTCCCATAGGTCTCTTAGTATATTTTCACGTTTTCTAATTCTTTTTTCTTTCTTGTCCTCAGCCAGACTCATTTCAATTGTCTTATTTTCAAATTCAAATTCACTGATTAATCATCTGCCAGGTCCAATCTACTGTTGAAACCCTCCTGGGAACTTTTCTTTTCAGTTATTAATTATGGTTTTCAACTCCAGCACTTCTGTTTGGTTCCTTTTTAAACTTTCTACCTCTTTATTGAGATTCACATATTGTTCATTCTCATTTTCCTGATATCCTTTAGTACTCTTTCTGTATTTCCCTTCATTTCCCTGAGCATATTAAAGATGATTTTTGATAAGTCTTTGTCTAGTATATACAGAGTCTGGTCTTCTTCACTGATGTTTTCTGGATTTTTATACTTTTCCTTTGAATGGACCATCATCCCATTTCTTTGTCTTATAATCTTTTTTTTTGTACACTTTAATTTTAATATTTTAAAATGTTAACTCTGGTATTTAGTTCCTGAGCTGTGTGTTTCTTGAATTTGTATCCAGCTATTGATATGACAGAGATTTTCTTGAGTGCAAGGAGCTAACAAAACAAAAGCAAAACAAAAAACAAAACAAAACAAAAAACAATGCAAAAAACATCTTTCTCAGCCTTTGCAAGCTGGCTTTGCCTTGGCTAGTGCTCTCCTTAAGTGTTTAGCCCTCCTATCAAGAAGGTCAACCCAAGGCAAATGCCAAGTGTGGGGCCTCCTGGTCTATTTAGGGCCAGTGTCTTTTCCTGGGCTTGTGCTTCCCGGTGGCCTCAGGAATTCACCTATTTATAGGAATTTGAATGCCCCCACTAATTCCTAGGAAACCTACTTTCTCCCTTTACTGAGTATACCACAAGAGGGCTTAAAACAGGTAAGACTTTGCCACAGGCAGACTGACTCCAGTGTTTCTTATACCACTTTCATGGTCTAAAGCTACTTTTGCCTGAGGATAAATTCTGGGAGGGGAATTGAGCCAAAGAGGAGTTTCCCAGGTCAGTCTTTCCTAGATGGAACAAGATGGGGGTGGGGATCACAAAGTGATCACAGGCTGGCCCCACACTGCCCTGGGGAGTGGAGTGAGGGAGGGGTCAGAGTTGGTGCCAGGAACTTCTCCTCTGGCTCTTTTAAGACTTGATTCAGCATTTACCCAGGAAATGCAGACCATTAGCTGATCTGAAATAGCTGGTCACAAGCAGTCACTAGCAATTGGACTGCACACCCATGAATCTTGGAGACCAGGTCTTTGGATCATGCCCTGGCACCAGCAAGCTGCACCAGGGCCTGTTGCCTTTCTCAAGGCTGGGGTATGGGCAATGGTAGCTGCTGTGTAGAGAGTGCAGTTCACTGGTGTTTACTGCAGTTTACCAGCCTCTTCCTCCCGCTCTTCCCTGGATGCTGCACAGTGTTCTGCTATACTCAGGAGTTACAAAATAATTGATTTGGATGGTTCCTGCCTATTTAATAGTTGTTCTGGTGGAGGGACATTCCTGGAGCCTCTACTTGTCACTGTATGTCAGTCGTGCACATAGTGAGAGAGCCTTGTATTTGCTATGCTGTAAGTAGTATTTAGGATACAGTAAAGAGAACAGGACTTACACTTCTCTCTTTCACTAACTAGCCATGTCACTAAGGAAAGTCTTCACATAAAAAGAGATTGGATTATATGATTGCAACCAGTCCTTTTTAATGTAAAATTTTTATAATTTTAGACATCAATAGTTTCTCTTTATTTCTGAACTTTTTTTTAGAATTCTTGGTTTTCCGTTTTCACACATAGATATATGCCCCTAATACTTGTAGACAGACTTTATTAGAAATGCTGGCTCTTTGTAGGCAGTCCTTATTAGAAATGTTGGGATTTCTAGGCCAGGAAAAGCTATAATAATAATAATAAAAACACAAGTATAGCGCAAATGCACATATATGCATATATATTTATATATCATTTTACAAATATTGGTATGTATTGTGAAAATTTTGATTTTTACCCACAATAATAAATAAATAAACAAACAAACAAACAAATAAATAAAGAAGCCCTGCAGTCCATCTGATAAACCATCTATCATCCAAAATCAAACTCAGGTTAAACTAAGAGTCCAAACAGATGGTGATAAATATGATGGAACCCCAATTCAGCTCCATTTGAAAGAGAAAGAAAAAAAGGATATTGTGAATGTTGTTTGCAGAAATATGAAGATCTTGAAACTCATCTTCTAAGTGAGCAACACAGAAACTTTGCACAGAGTAACCAGTATCAAGTTGTTGATGATATTGTATCCAAGCTAGTTGTTGATTTTATGGAATATGAAAGGGACATGCCTAAAAAGAAAAGAATAAAATACAGTGTTGGATCCCTTTCTCCTGTTACTACAAAAACAGCTACGCCAAGAGAACACCTAGAACTGCAGCATATTTCTCAGAAGGCTTCAGGGGAAAATAAAGTTGTGCAGATTATCAAGCAGAATTTCCTGTATAAAGAAACCCAGGAGGAACCTGAACAAAAACCTATGTATATTCCAGAACCCATCCCCTCCCCTTCAAGTGAACTGAGAGAACTTGATGAGAAAAAGACTAACAAATATTCTTTGTTAAATCCGGCTGAAAATGACATAAAACAGAATTTTACTCATCTACCTTTACGTAAAAATAAACAAGGTTGCGTTCTTGATGTTTCTGAATGTAATTTCATTGTAAATGAAAGTGACTTAGAAGAACCAAGGGTGGATCACTGTCCATGTGGGCTACAGGCATTTATACAATTTTCTAATTTTAGTAAGAATAATAGTGCATCTCAACTAAAACAGAATTCAGATGCTATGCTTTGTCTAGCAAAGGATCTGAAGGAAAAGGACCTTAATTCAACATTTGGTCATGATTCTGGTCTGACTGCAATAAACAGTTCACAAGAGCACTTAACAATTCTGGCAAACATTCCATCCCATAGCCCTCATGTGGAACTGAATGAATGTGACATCAAGGGTATGGATAGTTTACTTTCTGGTAAAATCCATCGGAAAGTTTAAATATTATTAGGAAGAAATAAAAAAGAAAATCTGGAACCAAATGTGGAATCAGATAAGAAGAGAACTGAGTTTCTTACTACACAAGAAGAAAACAGAATTTGTAGTTCACCTGTACAATCTTTACTCGACTTATTTCAGACAAGTGAAGAAAAATCAGAATTTTTGGGTTTCGCAAGCTATACTGAAAACAGTGGCACATGTGATATTATAGATATCTGGGAAGAAGAAAATTCAAATAATCTGTTGTCAATGTTTTTCTCTTCCCCTTCCACTTCTACATTTACTGGCTTTTAGTCTTTAAAAATTGTATACTTTTCAGAAGTGATAAAGATCATATTCTTGAAATTTTTATAAATACATATTAAAATTCTTGGAATTTTTGCCAACTTTGTTTACAGAACCAAATGTAAATATTAACAATAAAGGTGATGGTTGCATTTTCCTACAAAAAAAGCAAAACAAAACAAAACACAAGTATAGAGATGCCCACATCCTAATTAGTCTTTACTGATTTAGTACTAACTTAATGAAATTATTATCCCCTTATTATTTTCCCAAATAAGTGATTTCTCTTGGTTGATATAAAGACCACATTATGTTCTAGGCTACCCATTTCAGAAACTTAGGCTGAGTCACGTCTATCAGAGCCAATAGTTTTATCTGCAGGTGAAAGGTGAACAACTCATCTAAAGCTGGAAGAAAACCTCTATGCCCCTTCATAAGACTTTAAAATCCCAGAGGATAAAGGAGGTTAAAAAGAGAAGACTCTTGGTCTCAGTTAGATTTAAGAGTCTTTATGATCATATCCATAGCTCTGTGAAGGATTTATATGGCATTTTATATATAGAAGGAAGATAAGATCTCTGAGCCAAAGATTCCCAATACCATGACTTATTAAAAAATATACTTTGCTTCAAGTTTGGGGGCATTAATGTTATTCCAAAAACAATTTATGTGGAGTTTGACAGAAAAAAAAGTATGCAAATAGAAATCATCGGCCTTGTGTCTTTATCACTATATCTCGATGAACTCTTTCCAGGCTATCTTTCTGAAATCAGTAGTATTCCAAGATATATGAGCAGTAATGAATGATATGATGCTTGCTGAAGGCTTTGCACAATATCAGAAAGTTAGTCCTTATGTAATAAATGCTATGAATTTTACTTAATTATTATTTTGGCTTTTAATTCAAATTACATATCCTAATCTATCCTCCTCTTCAACATTAGCATATTAAAGTTTCTGAAAATCTGGTTAAATTTGTTTGATTCATTTTTTTTCCACATGTAAACTCCTTTACATGGAATGATTTGAGAGCCAAATTTGGGAAATACCAATCTAGAGATAGCTTATGGGTAAGAATTTTTCCACAAATTATGTATGTACTTTCTTCCTACTGTGTATCTATCTACATTGCTCTGAAGACTGAGGGGGATACAAAGAAATTCATTGGTATGATGATTATCTGTACCTAAAACGTGGAACTCAGAATAACTAATGTACACAAAATAAGTCAAGATAGTATAGTATATAATAAGATGCAGGAGTATTTGATACTGCATTTATAAGCAATAGTTGGTGGGAGATGGAAGAGAAGATTTTAGACTCAAGTCACTCAGAGAATTTCATGAAAATGGGGGTCTTGTTGTATAAAGTTGGATTTGAAGTCTGAAAGAGCAGGAGGCCCACCATGATCAAAGACGTGCGCTTGGGAAAGATGCCAAATAACTGAAGAAAAGCAGTTGATGAAGAGCAATGGGGAGCTACTCTGCAATATGCAGCCGAAAGGTGAGAGGATGAAAGCAGTTCTGCATGCAGGCTACTTAGGAAAAGTGTGCTCCTTGGGTTAAAACTGTGAGCCGTGGGCATCAGAGAGGACCACCATGTTGGCGTTACGGTGATCCTGGCCCCTGGAGAACCACTGCAGTGTAGTGATGTAGATGTAGTGCTTCTGGAGCCACGTGCTGCTTCACACTTCACTTCCACCACTTACTGTGTGGCTTTGGGGAACTTCCTGAACTTCTGTGACTCAGGTTTTCCATCAGTCGTGAATGTCATCTGTGCCCTAAGGTAATTGCAAGGTTAAACACAGTGCATAAAAGAGTGATAGAAGTTTCTGCCACATAATTAGTGTGCAGTTAATAAGTTACTTCTAATTAGCTGTGATGGAAGAGAAAGAAAGGGCGAATCATTTCCAGGTGTTCATTCAACAGACTATATAGTATGAGTGACAGATCCATCCACCCTCCAGTAGCCCAAACTGCCTCTGATGTTGTCACCTCCCCACTCCTTCCATTCTATCAGTTTTTACATTGCAGCCAGTGTTGTCCTTCTAAAATTCAAACCAGATGACCATACTCCTCCACTTAAAACCTCCCAGGAGCTCTCTACTGCCCTCAGGATTCAAGCCCAATCCAGGCACAGGTCACAGAGTCCTGGTGGCACGACTCTTCTTCATGTCTTTATGACTCACCACACCTTGCCCCACGATCTGCAGTCCTGAGAGGGCCAGGGGCTCCCACCTCTGGGACAGCTCACAGGCAGGAATATCCTTCCTTTCTGCATCTGCTTGCACATATTAGCATAGGGCATATAATATAAATTTAGAGATAGGGGAACCTATCCGCCATGTGTGAAGATACCAAGAGTCTAGGGGCATGAAACAGGAGGGTGAGTAGCAGCCATGCTAAGAAAGAATGTTTTCTTTCTGAACTAGGCTATTCTTTCATTATAGTGAGAATCTACTGTGTAATCAGTGCATGTTATTTCTGGATTATATGCCATTTTCCCTTAGGTTGCATTCTTCCTTTAAACCATATATATAGTATATATGGTTAAAAATATCTGTACCACTCCTGGAGGGTCCTGCAGCCACTCCCTAACAGCTTATTGTGAATTCTTCCAGGTACCCTTTTAACAGAAATGTGGCTGTGTATCACCCACACTTGCAGAAATGTGGGACTTGTTATATAATCAAATTTATCATGTTTTCTGGATTATGCTTCATAATCCCACCTATACCAAGATTATAGAATTTTTTTCATGATTTCATTCACTGTATTTATGGATTATTTTATATTCAAATTTTGGATTCTGGTGTAAGATGAGAGATAATAATCTAACTTAATTTTCCCAGAGATTTATTCTATTTATTTAGTAAGACTTCATTTTCCCACTGATTTAACAAGCTCCATGAGTCACAAACTTTAGTTAGTGTTGTGTGTATCAGGGTTATGTCTTGACTTTATATGCTGTTACAATGATTTGTCTACCTATTCATTTGATGACGTCACACTCTTACTATAATTTGTGCATTATAAAATGTTTTTGTATCCACTAGGGTTATTCAGCCCTCGTTGCTATCTTTTCCCAGAATATTGCTGGAAATTCTTGCTTCTTTATTTGTCAATGAATTTTAGAGTCATTTCCCCTATTTTTTAAAATCAAGTGGTGATATTACTAGAATGGCATTAAATTTAAGAATTAATTTTGGGACAAACAACACCTTTATGCTCCTCAGTCTTTCTATTCACGCAAATGGTATGCCTTTCTATTTCTTACTCTTCATTTAAAGCTTTCTAAATATAGATGTTACACATTCCTAAATAGTTTGTTTTTATTTACTGATTTAAATGAAGTATTTTATCAATAACTTTTAAATACATGTTTATACATTACATTGAAATCTAATTCTGCCCCAAAGCAACTACTCAAGCAAAGCCGTTCTTCCAGATACATTCATAGAGACCCCCAAGCTATGATTTCTATTTAGCATACTCTTATTTCATAATGTAAATAAGAGTGGTAATTTTTCTTGTGCTAAGGTGAAAGTAGCTGAAAAATACCCAAAAATATTTTCTACTTATACAATATTTAGTCAGGCAAAACCGTACACAAAATAAGGACTGGGTGAGTGGAGCAGTGTCTTTCTGAATAAAAATAGTGTTAGTTTGGAAGAGATACACTGATTTACAAATGCCCTTCTATAGATTTTTGTGGCAATCAGAAGTTCCTCTCATTCCTGTATGAACAGATTTTCACTATATAGGTATTTATCAAACACCTACATGTCAATCACTGTGGTACTGTTGTGAGAGGACGATAGCACTTTATTTTAGGAAATTTGACTGCAATTTTTGCCTCGAAGTGATTATAAAATACTTTAAATTCTTTCATTGCTTCCTAAGTACAAATAGACAGTAGAATAACTCATCAACAGCATACTCATATATTATTGTTTCTCAACGATAAATTCTCAATTCTAAAACAAGACAAGATCATTTAAAATTATTTTGAGCACCAAGTTCGTCATTTTCAAATAATCAATTATGTCTTAATGACTAGAAGAAAATAATTGAATTGAATTGAAAATATCAGCGACATTGCTCCTAGCAAGAGTAAACACACAATCTATAGTATGCATGTATTAGCTCTTAATACCTTTGTACTAGGGTTGCAGTAAAAAATGTTTGAAAGCCAGTGGCTTTAACATCTTGCTCCAGGCTATTAAACGATAACGGATTTTAGGCATATACTTGACTTTTGAAGATAAGAACTCCTAAATGATCACGCCTACTCTAAGATCAGAAAACTCAGAGGAGCCAGATATTTGAAGAAGCAGCTGAGAAAATTGCACTTTTGCTTACTTCCTTGTGTGTGCCTTGTATGAGCACTTGTCACTACAGGATGAACCTAAAACTAAAGGACTGTTCACCATCTCTGCTTCCCAACCCTGCTTTTTTAAAAAAACTTTATTTTTAAAGAAGTTTTAGATTACAGAAAAGTTACAACGAAAATATAGGGGATTCCCACATACACTACCCCGGTCCCCTCTCACACTTTCCCCTATTAATAACATCTTTAATTAGTGTGGTACATTTGTTACCATTGATGAACAAATATTGAAGCATTGCTACTAACCATGGTCTATAATGTGCATATGGTTTACACTCTGTACTGCACAATTTTATAGGTTTTGACAAAATGTATAATGCCTGTATGTATTATTGCAATATCATGCAGAACAATCCCAATGCCCTAAAAATGCCCTATGTTCCACCTATCCTTCCCTCCCTCTCCCCTCAGAACCTATGGTAACCACTGTCTTTATATCAATGTTACAAGTTCTTCCATTACTACAATAATACGAAGTCTACTTTGGTCCATGGTTGCATTTCTCCCTTATGTTTGTTCATTCTTCAATCTTGAGGATTTGGGGATGGTAATGCCCTCTCTGCTTCAGATTGAAAGGGGGCTTACATTTTATGGGGCAGATGGAAGAAACTGTTTTGCTTGCAGTTGTAGATACTGTCTTCTTTTTGAGATGAGGATTGTCCATCATCATCATTTTGTTAGCTGTCCTGGGTGAATCCGATGAACTGGAGAGTAGGTTTTGGGTGAAAATCCGCTGAGATTCAGGGCTCAACTGGCATATGAAAGACCAAAGATTTAAGTCTCTGTGACATATATTTAACAGGTACAGCATTAATTATAGGTTCAAATAAAAGGAGTAGAAGAATCATGTGTTGGGAAATTACAACTGAGTCTAACTGTTACAGTGGGGAAATAGGTTATCATATATTCCAAGGTAAGACCCACCAATGGGGTGCTGATTTCATGGGGTTATGTGCCTTTCCTATCGTGTCCTGATGTCTCTAGAGCCCTTGGGAGCATTCCTGTTTGAGGCTTTGTTTACTGTGCCAGTTAGAGAGATCTGCCCGAGACATGCTTTGATCACAAAAATGAAAGGAAACGCTTCATAAATCCATCCCTTAACCATATCATTACATATCAGAATAAAACTCATAGAAGGTGGCAAACAGATCCAAAGTGAAAATGAACTTAGGCCAAAGGGTTATGAAATATGCACTAGAGAAGTAAAAAATCTAAAAGAAATCCCATTTGGTGTTGAGTTGGAACAAATGCTAGAGCTTATCTATATTTTATATTCAGTGTGTATACTGTGGGAAATTCTGCTTTATTTCACTTTCCTACGCTATCCTTGAGGTTCAAGTGGCATTTGCCCCACTTCGATATGGAGAGTTCTCTGCAGCAAAAAAAAAATTCAATATATTTAAATAAAAATGTCTTATAAAGCTGAGGAGGAAAAAAGACATCCAAATGTATTTAAACTTCAGAACCTCTTCCATCAAATTGTGATTCATAATTATGGTACAGACTTTTAGATTTGGATGAAAAGAAGAAGCTTATGCTGAAATAATTCTATGCTGAGACAGCCCTTTAATTGGAAACTTCTATTAGGCTAGAAAATGTGTTCACAGGCCGGCTTAAGGTTAGGGATGGTAATGCTCTGCATCTGCATAGGTGACTACCTCCTCTTACAATATTGAATCTGTCAGACACTTTAAATCTAAATAAGAGAGGCATAAATTTGGATGCCCTTTTAACTCGAAATGTAATTTTTGTTCTGTACTCACTCTCTGGAATAAAGAATGAGAACCCAGAGGGAGGCTTTGTGGGTGCAAGTGGGTGGAGCATAGATCCAACTCACCTGAGGCTTTCTCAAACTAGTCTATTCTCCCCCAGAGTTCTGACAAGCTATTTCTTTAACTGACTGCCCTCCCTCCACACTCAGCGCTTATAATAACAGCCTTTGTGACCAGCTACTGCTGTTGTTTCCTTCCGCTGTGTTTGGGTATAAAATGATCAGAGCCTTTCATTTCCCTGGTCTGAGAGATGTTGTATACATAGGTTATTCTTAACTTCTTATATTGCCCTATTTCTGAACTATATCTTTCTCAGGTTCAAATTTGGAGGTGTTCAAAGGACAGGTGCTATGAAGCTTTGCTGTCCAGAATGCAGAGTGGGGAGGGCTGATCAAGTGCTCATAACTTGGAGTGCTTCACAGGAGTGATGAGAGGCTTTGACTTATCCCCAAAGGGTCAGTGAATTGAAGACCTAGTAAATTTGCCAGATTGGCCCCAACTGAGCTTTTCATCACTTTCTCCTCTCTCAGACAGTAGAGTTTAACTCAACAAGGCAGCCCAGTTTAAAAATGTTTTCAGGCCAATTGCAAGTGGAAGCTTTCCCAGGCCAAAGAAATAATGAGCTTGAGAGAGACTCTTTTAGTAGAACCATTTTCTCTGTAAACTACTGATATCAGAGTTTCATGTAGGAAGAAAAAAGAGGGAGAAGGTTGAGAAACAAACGTGCTTCCACTAGCCATTTGGACATCATTTGTGTATATTTGAAGATGTGGGTTGGGCCATTGCAATGTATTTTTGGTAATGATTTAAATGCATTGCTATTCAAAATGTGGCCTCCTGACCAGCTAGCTGCACGGACATCACCTGGCACCTAATTAGAAATGCAGAATCTTGGGCCCAACACCAGGCCTCCTGAAACAGAATCTGCAGTTTTAACAATTTCTCCAGGTGACTCGTGCACGGTAATGTCTGAGAAGTCCTGGTCTAAGCGGCATCTTACGCCTCCTATTAGAAAACTTGACAAAGTTAATAGCTCCCAAGATAAGGTAACTGAAGAAGAAAGGATAAGCATTTTTAAAGTCCTTTGACCAAAATACCAAATTGCATCTTGGGAAGGTTTTAGCAATTTATATTTGCAGAAGCAGAGTATGAAAAGGTCTGTTTCACTATACTCTTGTTAATTCTGAGTATTATTGTTACTGTTGTCATTATTATTGTGATATTTTATCATGAATCCATATGATATGGATTAAGGCTATGACTATGGTGTGAGGTAAGGATCTAGCTTCCTTAAGTCTTAAATAACTGGCCAGTTTTCCCAGAATCAGTAAATGAAAAAAAAATTTTTCACTACTGAATTGAAATGCTACTTTTCACTTGTACTTTCATTACAGAATTTTTAAACATTGTATTTTTTCCATTGTTATGTCTCTGCTCTTATGTCAGTACCATGACATTTTAATTATTGTGGCTTTATGCTAGGTTTAAATATATGCTTGTAGTAATTAATAGGTCCATCTTTAACTGTGTCTAAGCATTTCACTCTCTCATATCTTCAACTATAATAAAAATCGCTATAGCTTTTCAGGTATATTTTTCATAATAAATGCAGATGTAAAAGAGGTTCAGTTTTCCAGATCACTTATTTTATGGACACATAGTGTTTTTGTTTAAATTGTACTGACTAAAAAGATATGTTGAAGTCCTATCCCTCAGTACCTCAGAATGTGACTGTATTAGTCAGCCAAAGGGGTACTGATACAAAATACCAGAAATCTGTTGGCTTTTATAAAGGGTATTTATTACAGGTAGAAACTTACAGTCACAAGGCCATAAAGGGCAAGTTACTTCCCTCACCAAAGTCTGTTGCCACATGTTGGAGCAAGATGGCTGCCTGTCTCTGCGAGGGTTCAGCCTCCCTCTTCCTGCTAAGGCTCCATGGTCCCAGCTTCTTCTGATTTCAGCTGTAGCCTAGCATAATACTTGTCTCTCTCCCAGGGGCTCATTTCTTTCTGGGCTTTCTCAACTGTTCAGGGCTCTAGTCTCTTCAGCTGCAAACCATCATACAAACAGCTCGGCTTTCTCCCCGGGGCTCTAGTGTCCAAAACTAAACTTTCTGTGTTCTTCTTCTCCATGTGTTTACTTCCTTATCTTTGATTGAGCATCCATTTATATACCCTACAAAGGGGAACAGACCAGTTTACAAACACAATCCAATATATATTTTTGGAACTCATAAACAATACCAAACTGCCACAGTGACCTTATTTGGAAATAGTTACAAATGGAATTAGGCAAGTAAAACTGATGTCATACTGGAGTAGGGTTGGCCCTTAATCCAATATGACTGTTGTCCTTTTAAGAAAGGGAGAGGAGGCATAGACAGACACACAGAGAGAAGATGGCCATGTGACAGTGGAGGCAAGATTAAACACCAAGGATTGCTGGCCACTGCCAGAAGGCAGGAGAGAGGCATGGACAGACTCTTCCCTACACATTTCAGAGGGAGCATGGCCCTTTGGACACATTGGTTTAGAACTTCTAGCCTACAGAATTGTGAGACAATACATTTTCATTGTTTTAAGCCATCTAGTTTGTGGTACTCTGTTATAGCAGCATGAGGAAATTAAGACATACAGTAAAGAGAACACTCTTATCTCAGCCCTAGCATTAAGTTCGCTTTTCTGCCATTCTACCATATGCTGATCTTTATTTACTATGTTTGTTTTTTGATATTTAGAAAGACAACAGAATCTATTCAATCACTGCTACATTCAACATAGCATCAAGCTCATGAAAATTGATTAGAAGTGAAAAAAAATTAAAATAGAATCCATGGACTCCACTCTTAGGGATGGTGCAATAAAACTGAGAATTTAAGTTACATTTAAGAACAGACTCAGATCCATGTAAAAGCACCCCATTAGTCAGAAAAAATCAAATGAACATTCCAAGTCAAAGGAAATGAGTCAGATGGAATTGAAGTTGGTGATCATTTTTGATTCCTTAACAGGACAATCACACACTCTTACTGCTAGTAAATACCCCAAAGGAGACAGTGTTGGATGGATTTCCATACACACACACACAAACACACACACACACAGAGAAGATAAGTACGCATTCAGTTTAATAATGCGGGGACTATCTTGCACTGGGCTATCAACTTGGGAGCAGTTTTATTGATGAGAATATACTATTTTCAACAGGATTTAGAAATGGTAGATGACAGAAAGATTTCGGGAATGACTTAAATGTTTATGAGTCTAGAGAACTAAAAGAAGACAAAGCCAACTACCAGGATGAGAAGTAAACTTTACCCATGATATTGGTAGATATATGTTTGTTTGTTTTTCCATCAGTATAGTAAGAGGCCGACTTATTATAGCTCATTCTTAGGCCATTGTTAGTTCTTTTTCCTGCAGTTTATCTTGCTAGTTTAAAATTCTCCTTAATTTTTCCCACCATAATGCTTGCATTTCTGAACAACAGCATTTTCTGATCCTGTGACTTGTCTGACCATCTGCCACCCACTCAGGAAATTACAGCATTTATACACATACCTACCCGGTAATTTGTGAGCAAGAAGCCAAGGTGTTTGATTGAAGTCATTAGTTCTCTCACATCATCCTTAAAATGAGCAAGAAGCAGAGCCAGGTGGTTTGTCTGGCATCTTCTAAGTCTACCCTCACTTATTTTGTTTATTTTCATCATGTGATTGAACACAATTTTTAAAAGCAGTGTATTAGACATACTAAATCTTGAAAAAAATTTTAATAGATTCTCAAGTATAATAACCATATAAAAATAGACATGAATTTTAAGCCCATTTCAAATGAAGACCCAAGTAAATGGGTATTTGGAATTTGAAATTGTTCATTTCAGGCAAAGAAATGTGGCCTAATTACTGAGACATACACAAAGGGATGTTATTCTAAGTCTTTCAGACCAAAAGCCTCTTTAATGCATGAGCAATTCATTTGACCTCTCACTCCCTAATGTTCTCTGTGAGGCAGTGACCTCACAGGAATAATTACCATGATTTTTAAAATTTGGCAAACTTCTTAGTGCCTTGGGGAAACAAATCATAGTATTTATAATCATATGGAATTCTGGATCTCATAGAACCTTAGAAATGACCAAATCTAATACTCCTACTGTCTTAGTCTGCCAGACTGCTATGGCAAATATGACACAATGTGTTGTCTTAACAGCAGGAATTTACTGACTTGTTGTTTAGAAGACCAGAAGTCCAAAACCAAGCCATCAGCAAGGCCGTGCCTCTCCCCAAAGTCTGTAGAGCCCTGAAGATGTCTTGCCATAGTCCTTGGGGTTGGGGGCTTGCATCTCTGCCTCCCATCACACGCTATCTCCTTCTCTCCTTGTGTCTGTTCTTCCAGTTCCTGCTGATTCCCAACTTCTCTCTACAAGGCCTCCAGTAATGTGGATTAAAGCCCACCAGGATGCAGTTGGCCACGCCTTAACTAAAATTAACATCTTCAAAAGGTCCTGTTTACAAGAGTTCACACCCAATGAGACGAGGATTAAGATTATATCTTTTGTCAGGGTAGATAATTCAATTCATAATTTTAGAATTTACTCACCAAGATTCCTTAATTTAGCTTAAAGATGGTATTTCATTTGTTTTCTAAGGGAATTTGAGTCACATCTTACTTTCAATCCTATTTTAAATTATATTGAGAAGTCATTTGTGTCTTCCCTTTTAACCAAGGCCTATAATACCATAGAAGAATCTTCTCTATATTTTGACTTCATAACTGACCAAGAGATGTCCAGTATAGTTCTTAAATTCAGGCTTCCTTATAAATGTTAGTAAGTAACTTAATTTTGCCAAAATGTTAGAGACTGCATGTCATCTTTATAAAATTAAAAGATTAATGCCACCCTGTATGCACTTGATATTTACAGTTGAAGGCCTGTATAGTAAGCAATCTGGTTCACAGTTAGGCGTTTAACTTGACATTTTATAAAGCGTGGACATTTAAGTCCTCAATCCTTTCCACTTGTTTTGAGCTAGTTGTGAATTTTAAATGGTTGGTGTATATGCTATGCATGGTGTTTTAATTAATAGTCCTTCCTCTCATTATTGTCTGTATCTGGCTACTCAAAAATGCATTTTACACAAATTCAACATTTCTATTTTTACTCACATGTGGGAAATATTTCAGGTAATTCCTTCCTGTAAAATACTGAGGGATAATTCTAGCTGTATTTTTCACATTACCTGTTAGTAAAGTTACATAAAATGTATGTTTTTAAATAAACAGTTTCTTTTCATGGTAAAAGAATAACTTCATCTCAACATACACATAATATCTTCTTGGAATACCTGAAAGCAAAATGCTTTGTATATTCTGAATTCTACATGCCATCAAGGACAGAATTGGCAGTACTTGTTTGGGATGAGTGCCAACAAGTAGTGATGAGAATGAAAAAACAGAGAGCAATTGTATAGCCTAAGTCCTCAGCAAGAAAGGTGATTTGACATATAGGTTGTTTCCAGATATTGTTTTTAAGCTGCAGATTTATATTTATTACATATCTTGAGTATCTCAATTCAGAGATTAAAAATACCTATTTAGATCAAATAGAGAGAAAAACAGGCTGAAGTCATTTTTTAAAACCATAAACCTGGTAAAAAGCCTGATGAGTTATGCCTGAGAGCAGTTCTGAGTGCTGACTGAGACGTGTTCAAGATATTTTTCTTCAAACAGGACAAGAAATCATAGGTAACTTTGTATCTTCATCTGGTGACTGCCCACATAGGAGAGCCTAAAGCAAGTAAAAATAGAAATAAAAAGATCCATCCTGTTTGCATTGTTTCCTCAACTTGTCCTTTCTAAAGGTTTCTAACCCTTCCCCAGCCAAATTCACTCTAGCTGCCCCTTTTCTAAAAACTCTCCTGAGAAAATATCTGTCAAAAAGAATTCAAACAAATGTCTAATGAGTTATCGCTTTTCTGTGGGCTACTTCACTAAGGTTAAACCCTCAGATTCTTGAGGGACTTGAGGTATTAGCATTCTAATGGAGGGAAAATTTGGAGTGATTCAGGGATATCCTTATGCTCCCCAGATTCCACCAAGTCAATTTACTGGTCAGAAAAAAACAAGTGAGGACCCTGTCACCAAATCTCACCTTGCTGAACCCTCTTTCCAGGCGGGTGCCTCTCTTAACTCAACAGTCACATGCAATTAAAGGAGCAGTGAATAACTGTTTTAATGACAAATGAGTCATTGTGTTAACATGGACCCTTGCCCACCCTTAAAGGGGCTCACCACTTTTGAAGCAGTTCTCCAATGGTAGCTGTAAAAGCATTCATAAATGTGAAAAAATATTAAGTTCCAAAAAAATCCCCATTTGCTCCCCTCACAGATTTTATTCTTGAACTTGCTCTAAAGATGATACAGGCCAAGCTTGACTTTAATTTAAATGTAGCCTAGGTGATCTCTTGGCTAGTATAGCTACACAAAAGTGTTTTGGGCACAGATCCACTACTATAGTCCTCCTTTGGTGAATAATGGAAAGAGTGTAAACTTGACAACGTTCACAAGCCATGCTTCATATGGCAGCTACACAGGAAGCAAATTTGCACCCAAGATCACCATGGATAATGAACTTCCCATTTCATCTCTCCAAGAGGCTCCGCTTCTTCCCACAGGTTTCCCAAATCCCTTTCTTTCACTGGCAGATCAGAGAAGCTTCAACCAAGAGTGGATGTCATTCTTTTATGGTCCCTTGAGACTAAAACAAATGCAAATGGAAGAGAGGCAAGAGTCCCATGAACTTATACTGAATGACTCTCAGCTGCTTAAATGATCTGAAGTTTAGAAAGTGGTCAGAAAGATTAGGACAGCAACAGTGAGTCATGTGACCCTGAAGAATAATAAAGTTGCTCTAAGAAAATAAACACTAGAAGGGCATCCTCCCCCTGAGTAACTGGGGCAAAACTCAGTGCAGATGCCTCACGGCGTCTGTCTCACTGCAGCCCTGCACGCCGCGCCCAGCCTCCTGGACCTGGGCTTGTGCAAAGACAAGGCATGTGGCCTGTGTCTCATCGTGGTGAGGGAGCGGTGGGACTCCACCCCAAGAACTTTGCTGCTATTTCTGTTATTGTGTTGTTGTTACTGGTGGGAGGGACAGTTAGTTCCAAGTACAAAGAAATCAGGATATTGTTGGAAAGAAAGAAAAAGCATGGACTTGTCCTGAGTCTGTTGAGAAAATCCCCACAATGACAGGTATTCTTCCAGCCATGCTTTATCACCTGACAAGGCAGAAAAGTCTGGGAGAGAAAAGCCATCACTGGAAATGAATCGTAGCGTCTACTGTGGTGCTGGGGTCACATAGACTCCCCGTTAATAACCTAAATAACAGATATTACAGAGATATTAAGGGTCAGAATCTTGGCTTATATTCACATCTTATTCAAGCATTTAGAAACCTGGAAGCATCTATTTAAATTTCCCGTTTCTTCAAGACTCTCCTACTTTTAACTTTCCTCACGATTTTCCTTATTTCTTTGTATCCTACTCTGCCTCCAGCACCTGAAAGCCTTCTTCTACCAGTATGAAATGCTTCTTTTAGAGTCTTCAGTATTCAATTACTTGCACTTTTCAATAAATATTTACTGAGCAACACTTCGGTTGCCATGGCTGTTTCCATATGATGTGATGATTTCTTCAGTTTATTCAAAAATATTTCTCAAGTTTCAACTATGTTCCCGGCTCTGTTATAGGTAAAGAAACATACAAAGATCCCATTTTTGAAGAAGCTTCATTCTAGCAGGTCAGGGACAAACTAAAATATAATAAGCAAGAAATGACAGTATAGAGTGTGCTAGAAAGTAGAGAGTATGTTAAGAATTATGACAAAAGAATGAAGAATCGGGTAAGCAGATTTGGTAGTGCAGGGGTGAGGAACAGAAATTTTACTAGGGTGGGCAGGGAAGGCCTCACAGAGAAGGGAGCATTTGAGTCAATCTTGAAGGAGTCCAGACTTGCAATTATTTGAGGGAAGAGCATATCCGGCAGTATGTTTCATGACAGATTGGACAACAAATTTTTTAAAAAATGATTTTGTTTTGTTTTGCTTTTTACAGCAAAGAAAAAATGTAATGCTTCCTTTATCAATCTGGACTGCTGGACTCCCATCTTTCAACCTGTTTAATATTAATAGATTTTTTTTTAGCCAATGATTAATTCCTATTTTAGGAGATTCATTTTTGTTCATTATTCATGGAGCATTATGAAATCACCTAGTTCATGTGTTTTTTTGTGTGTGTTCTCATTGGTTGTGTCTCTAAAGGCGTTTTTATCTGCCTTTCACCAAACACATTTCATGTTCCTCAGCATTCCACAGTTGTATGTGTACATGTCTGTGTGTGTGTTTCACCCACACAACTTGCTGTGTATCCAAATGAGACTTGTATCACAACCAATTAGGCACCTGCAGTAGAATCGCATTGTGGTAGTGCTGTGCCCCCAAATGCTGGCTTCCTCTGCTCATTAGAGAGTTCAAACCAAATCACCTTACCTCAAGTCAGTGTGGTCTTTTTGTCTACAATCTCTGAGTTGCATGGGAGCATAACTCATGTGCTCAATCCAATTTCTGTAAATTTGAGGTAGATAAAACATCTTCAAAGTTAACATTTTAATTAATTAATCAGTTTTTAAAAATACTACAAGTATGTATTGAGGCTTTTTGTTAGGTTTTTCTGGGCACACAGGATACAATTTTAGTAGGAATTATTTTCCATGTTCTCTAACGAGCAGCCCCCATCCTCAATTTTAGATGTATGTTGGGAGACTTAATCATGATTAGATTTTCACTTTAGATTTTTCTGGTAATTATATCTTAAAGCTCTTAAGTTCATGTGAAATTCACAGAAGACACAGATGATGCAACTAAATTATTGGTCATGAGTGTATATATAACATTTGAAATAAATCTTTTTATATCTTTAGTAATGAGAAGTGATCCGTTAGGGAGTTATTCCAAAACTAAAGTGGGAGCAATCATATAAAATCACCCTTAGAGCAGAAGAATAGTTTAATTTACAGTTCCTCTTTATTTGATAAAGTAACTGATGAGCTTCAAATCACAGACACACACAAAAATCTCATTTTTATTCCCAGCACCAACTTATGATTCCCAGTTTTATGCCCAAAGTACTTCAAACAGTGACTTCCATCGGCAGTGCTAATTAGTTTTGTCACTAACGCTGGCGGCAGAGCAGACAGGAATGGCAAAGCCTCCTTTCTGGCCCTCCTCCCACTTTCCCAGCCCATCCTTTGCCTTGTAGATGGCCCCTACCTTGTTTGGGGATGTTCACCCAAAGAGGCTATGTAACTATAAATTTCTATAGAAAACAAATTGTCAGGAAAAAAAGAATCATATTACCTTTGATTTTGGCTTTTCAAAATGTCAGTAAGACTAATTGAAAAGCCAAATATGTAAATTGGTATAAAATAAGTGTTAAATTAACTCTGTCATTATTTTCTATTGTATTTCCAAGAGAAAGATGGGTCTAATATTTACTACAGGGAGCGGATGTGGCTCAAGCTGTTCAGCACCCACCTCCCTCATGGGCCAAAATGGGTTCCATTGCAGTGCCTCGTGAAAACAAAACAAAACAAACAACAAGCAAAACAAGCAAAATAACCAACTCAGGGAAGCTGGTGTAGCTCAGTGGTTGAGCGCTGGCTTCCCACACACAAGGTCCCGGGTTCAATCCCCAACCCCCAGTACCACAAAAAACAAAATTTTTACTGATGTCCATTTAAAAATATTTTTTCTTTACAGAAAGCTCTCCAGGAGATGGGCATAACTCTTTATTTTAAATCATTTAAATTTTCATATTAAATTGGCTACATTTTCCTGGTTAAATATTTTAAAGAGGAAACTAGAGATAGTTATACCTAGACAAAATTTATTTTAGAATTCCAGTGGATAAAATAAAAAATACACACTTTGGACTTTTATTTCATTACAAAATTTATATTGCATCATGGAAACTAAGAGTTTTTTGTTTTTTTTTTAAGGAGCAGTTAATTCTATGAAGATATTACATTGATTACACTACCTGTGAAAACAGGCATCTTTTGGTGAGCTGACCATGTTTGGATAATTGATAATGCGTAAGAGTTCGTAAAACCCAGGTCCTTAATGGAGTAATCAGTGCAGATGCTGGGGGAAAAAAAAAGAGGCACAGCCCTTCAAGTTGTAATGCAAATGAAACTGAGATCATCCTTAGGGAGTTACACATACACGAATATGCTTCTTTCTGCTACTGATCATATTGACTGTATTGCTTCAGCTGAAGGGGGAGAGAAACACAGAGAGGAACTCCATTCGCTCAACAAACCTTTAGGAATTCCTAAAAGAAAGTGCTTTCATCTTGGAACAAGAAGAACACAAGAACTGGCTGAAGAGGGGAAGAGATCATCACGCCAGATGGGGACAGACAACTGGCTAATAATCAAGCTAGAAAACAGAATAGAAAAAAGTGAGTGGAGTAATCTCTCAGACTGTGAGATCAGTTAAACAGAATCAGGAAACTAATTCAATTTCTTGACCAAAATGAGCTATAGAGGTGGGGCAAACAGGCCAAAAAGGACAGAGAACAAAATAGAAATATGAGAGGCAGATGCTGACCAGAATACAGGTATGACCAAAAACCAAAATGCGTGCAGGAGTTGTCATAAGATTTTCAGTGCTCTGTTTGAATACCAAACAGAGCAGAGAACTCTCTGGAATGTCACTTAGTAGGCTGGAGTTCCTGGCTGGCAATCAAGAAGAACTGCCATGAATTGATGGAAATCCCTGTGAGCCTCACAATTGGAGTTTAGGATTCCAGGAAAATAAAACCCACAAAAATTACCGTCACAGGGAACTTGTGATATTTGGAGGGATAGAAACCATGAGTCAGAATCTCGGATTTGAAATGTAAATATCATAACCTTGGTTTCTACAACTCTTTTAGAACATAGTAGCTAAGTAGCTCAAAATCCAAGTAACCATAAGCATAACTGCCGATTTAGGGAATTTAATGCAGGTTTCCAGTTTCTGAATGAAATTAATAATGGCTAAATGTTGAAGAATAAATACCTATGCAGAAAAAGATGAATTTCATATGTACAAATAGAATGTTTAAGAATGTTGAAGAAATTTAAATAGTAGATTTGAAATTCAGCAATCCTATTTCACAAGACATATGAGAAAGGATCTTCATTTACATCTTTCTACATAATTATTACTTACATGAATATCATCAAAAGAAAGAAATAATATACAAAACACTTTGAGCCTTTAGGCTCTTTTACTCTTAAATATGAAATTGGCTGTAGGTTTTTCCTAGATACCCTTTATTAGGTGAAGGAGGTCCCCTTCTATTACTGTTTGCTATATATTGTTTATAGGAAAAGATGTTGGATTTGGTCTAATGCTTTTTCTGCATTTTTTGAGATGATTATATGTTTTTTTTTTCTTCTTTGGACATCACATTGTATTTTAATTATTCATTTGCATTCATCCCCCTAAATGTTCCCATGTCATCTAACCTGGTTTCTAGGAAAAAGCCTGGAATAAAGTAGGTTATTAATAAACACCTATTCAATGATCCATACATGGTGGATACACAGTGGGCTATGAACTGAAATGCTAGAATTCTCTAGGTCACATGCTTTGCTTCCCTTTTCTGTAAGTACGGTTCTTATTTTTCTGCAATATATTTCATTTTCAAAGATTAAAGGATCAGTTATGCTCATGAGTAATTGATTATATGATTTTCTTCTTATAAATTCAAAATGCAGAATAAGTAAAATATTTTATGCACAGCCCCACTCATTCCATTAATATGTCCAACAAATGAATAAATTAGACTGTGTGTGTGTGTGTGTGTATGTTGGTTTATGTATGGACATCTTATCCTTAAAATCATTTTCACTCTCCTCACTGAGCCAGTGGAGTTTAGTTTTCTTACCGCTAATAGTTAGAAAATAGAATAAAAGAAAACCTACTTTGCTTAGTAAACCTTTCTCATTACTAGGCTCTCCAGATCTTTGAACTGCTTCTTGACTTTCTACAACACTATATTTTTCCTTCTTCCTTACAATTTAATTACTTATGGTGGCTTTCTATTGGAATAATGTATGTATTGTAGAATTGCTATAAACCATTAAATGACAGTTTTCTGGTCCAGAGTTCAGTGCATAAAAGCATTACTACATAAAAAGTGGTATTTATAAAGTTATTTATATTCTTTGGTAAAAATGGTGCTATAAAATATATAACTTGTTCCTATAATTTAGAATATAAAATGTTACTACTCAATCACATATATGCTCTTCATTATACACAACTTGATATTTAGTGTCATTGTAAGGTCTTCTCAGAGGAGAATTTGGTGAAATAAAAATCCTGGAATGGTAAGCAATCTTTCAGGGGTTTATGTATTAATAATATGGTTTTGGATGAGGCTGTGCATGAGATAAATATAGAATGTTTCCGTGAAAGGAGTATTGCCACTGAGTTTATTTTCCAGCTGGGTACGGTGATCTTCTTGTCAGCTTACAGTGTCACCTGCTTAAGTGACAGAAAACCTGTGGTTTCTTCTTATTTGCTATTACAAATAGAAACCAAGAAAAGTACAAAATACCCCGATTTTTATCTTGTCTGGGAATATGCGCTTCTGTAGGAACTCCACGCTTGATCCACTTGCTCAGTTTCCTCTTAGTCCATTAGTCTTAAATAAATGCTTCTCTTAAAATCGAGCTGTAATATCTATACCAATAAAATGCTATTCTTGTAACTCTTTCAGGGGGAAAGGGTATATCAGTTTTATAAGGGTTTTTTTTTTTTTCTTTCTGTAGGCTAACAAAAAAATGATTTTAACTAAACTTTGCTTTTTACTATCTTACCACTCATTTTCATAATCCTTTTTTTTTCCCCTTAAAAAATAGGCAGTTTCTATACCACAAACCAAATTCAGGATATGTTCCTATGTATTACCTCACTCACAGAAATATTAGGATGAGTCCTCTCATGTTGTTTAGTGGACAAAGATGATTGTTATACTCCTTTGCTTTTATTTCTTAGACCATGTGGTTTTATTTTGGTGGGGGTGCTGGCATCTTCATTATCTTTAGTAGGAGCCATGTTGAGTGTGCCTGTACACCAGGGATTTTTCTCCAGAGAATGCCATTTTCACACTTTCCCCCCGAGGAATCACCAATCATAGGAAACAAATGTGAATCATAATGGGAAGGTAAAAGTAGAAATGAAACAAACAGGGTTGGCTCAATGATGATAGCTGATCGCTTTATCAGTACTCATCACTGAAGTGGCTAGGAGCCTGCTAGAATTGAAAACACTTTAATAAAACTTTTGTCATTTTGATGTATAAGAGAGATTACTACAGAGACGTATATATGCAGGGAGGGGAAACTATACTTTTCTCTTCTTTTCACAAGGGTTGGCTAACTAACAAAGACCCAGAAGGTGATGGGAAAGTAAGAGGAGAAAAGCAGTGTTCCTAAGGTTTTAAAGAATGGATTATGGGTATATTCTCCTGGCTGGTATATCAGCAGGTCTTCAAACAAGACACAAATCTTTGTTACCTGCGTTTGAAAAATCTTAATGTAATATAACTTGTAATATTGTAAGCCAGAAGCAGGTAGTAGTCTGGTTTCCAGTGGATTAATGTCTCAACTACATAAACAAAACCAGTCCAGGATAAACGAAACAAATAGAGCTCTCTATATTGAAAGTCTGGAAATGGCATACCTTTTTTGGAATGTTACATAATGACTACTTATTTAAAAGGGCCTAATAATATTTCTACTAGCAGTCACTACTTTTTCAGATGTTTTATGCTGAAAAATTGAAAGGCTGTCTTGACAATATGTTATTGATCTAGAAGAAACAATATCAATAGCTATTATAGCTACTCAGTGACTAGGTTATTAGAAAAATAAATTTGGAATTATCCTACTGGCAATAAACAAATTTTACAAAAAATGCTCAAATTTGCATACATGTTATGGTGTACTAATTGTTCATTTGCAAATACAAATAAACCTTTTCTAATGTTATGTTGTGAACTATTTATTTATCAAATACTGGAGCTATATATTTGAAAAAATTTTATTGGTATAGACAACAGAACTGTAAATAATTTACTATATCTTAAAACTACTTAGCACATAAAAGTCCACTCGATTTTAACAAAGATAATGAAAAATATGTATTAATACCACTGCTCATATGTAAAGATCACTATATATGTATGTCTCTTCCTACAATTATATGTTTTTCCCCAAAATTTTTCATGCATTATTGCACTTGTGCCCCAGAAAAATCTCAAGAATGAAGTAGGGCACGTATTGCTAGTCCGTCATCAAATGAATGCATTTGGGTACCAAGAAGTCAAGGGAATTTCTCAAACTGACAGAGCTAGTTGGTGACAGAGGTAGGCTCCTGATTCAATTTCTTGAATTTGCATGTGCTTGTCAGACTCACTAGCTTTTAACACATTCCTTTTACCCAAGGTGGCTCTCCGTGCTTGATTTAATAAGTATACTTTTTGCACATAGCGGTGATTGCCATAGGCAATTTTGACATTATTACACGTGGTCTGAAGGTGCACAATGCTAAGAAACTAGGGCTGAGGCTCCAGCTCTGAGGAACTTTGAAAGGCATTATGTCTATCCCCAATCTACGACCATTCCAGACAGGTACATCTGGTAAACTCCCATGGGAGCAAAATTGTGCTAGTGAACACAGCACAGCCAGCAGACATTCTTCAGAGTGGAATTTGCAAGCTTTCTGGACTTGGGTGATGAGAACTGCAGCTAAGTGACACAATTGGTTTCTAAAGAAAAAGACTCAGCTTCTTTTCAAACTTCATGGGTGTCTTTTGTAGTAGCCCAATGAACCATTGACAGAGACTGAGACAACAGACTAGAGAGTCAGAAAGGAGAATGTGAATAGTTATATGAAACGTCATGAGAGTGACCATGTGCACTGTACAGGGGCCTCTCTCTGGGCTCAGAACTGATTTTTCCATTAATTAGAACTGTCTATTCATCTCATGTAGACAGTGGACATTTTAACATTTTTTTGTATGTAATTTGAAAAGAAAAATCCCAAATGAGGTATTTTCTCATAAAATTCGTATCTATTATTACTGGCAGAAAGGTTTTGAAAGCAGTACTTGCTTCTTTCACATAACATAGTAAGTAAGACAAGACTAGAATCTAGCCAGAAAGTGAAATTGGCTCCTTTTACAATTTTAACTTAATGATTCTAGCAATTTCTTATGAGTTTAAACAGTTAGGAGAGAAGCAGAGATAGCAATAGAAAGAGACATATGGCCCAGGACATTCTCTGTTTTTTAAAATTTGAATTAGGGTGTTATCCTCTATCATATTAATGTGTAATTAGAGGTTACTTTTAATTTCTCCACCACAATGTAGAAGGTTAAGAGCAATATAACTCATGGAGTTTTTATTGTTGTTTTGTTTTAAAATAGCAGGTTTCATGTGCAGAAAAGACAGGGTTAAGAGTGAGTAATTTAGAAAACACCACATTATCACAGGTATTCTGAGGGTGAAAGATGCTAAGAACCTAGAATCTGTCCCACAAAACCTGAGAAGCTTTCACAAAAATCGTACTGGCAAGATAAAATAAACAAACCAGAAATGGCTTAAGAAAACTTACCAAGTTCCATATCAGCAAGTGCAAATCAACATAGCACAAAATGAGTTCTGGGTTCTCAGAGAGCATGCAGAGATATAGTGGTTAAAAAGAAAAAGAGATTGCTGATGAGATGGATCAGGCTTACCAGAGAGGTAAATTTCAATTCAAATTTTGAGGAATGTTATACATATGAAGTAGAAAGTGTAGTGAGTACATTTAGGTAGAAGGAATGAAAATATGTGTAAAGATGCAAAAGCAAGAAGCAGAAAGCAACATGAATGAGTTCACCAGGAGAGGCTGGCGTGGAGGAATGGTTCTGAGAAAAAGGTTAAAAATGCGTAAGGCAAATGCAATTAAGCAGGACATGAAATGGGGAGAATAGTGCATGATACATTTGAGTTAGCCTGAGGAGTTTAGAGTTGATATAGAATGCAAGAGGGAGCCCATGAAATACCGTGAATAGGACAATTGCATAGGTTAAATATATTTTGCAAGTGAAAAAGTACCGGGTAAGCTGAAGACCACACAAGGCTATTTCATTCGGCCAAATGGGAAATGGCAAATGCTTCCAGGATTTTTACATGATAACTACTGCTGGGGTATAAAAGGGCCCAAAAGAAATAGAGATTTATCTCAGAGACAGTCCCAGGAAAAGTACAATAGAACCTAATAATGGGTTATATCTGGTGAAGTCAGAGAAAAGAGAACAGATGCAAAAGGAATCCATGATGTTTGAGCCCCAGAAACCAGGAGGAAGGTGCAGCTAAAAATGACCAGAAATTATGATTTTCTGGTCATAATTGAGTACTATATTACAGAAGGTACAGTCCTAACAATTATGCAATAATCAAAGAATTATAGGTGTTAGTGCCATTTTCTTGCATGAGTATTGGAGCATGGAGGGAAGGGATGTAAGTTCATATAGTAACATATTTTACTAACTGCCAAAAAGAAATAGCTACAGCTACAGCCTTCTGGTCTGAATTTTTCTTTTTTCTTTTTTATTCTCAGCTATTGTAGGAATAGATTTTATGTGCTTTGTGACTTAAGCAGGCAGCATTTAACTACCATGTTACCCAGAAACCTGGAAATTAATACCATATCATACCTTCCTTTAGAAAACTGGAAATAAGTAGCCCACCCAGAGCTATCCATTATATAACCTACACTTTAATGTAATTAGAACAAACAAGTAAGTCAATAAAAGTCTTGTATTTGCAAAATCACTGGATGCATAGTCGATATGGTTCCTTGTGAAATAAGGACAAGGCACAATGACTTTCTAGTTGGACTTTTTTTTGTATAACTTGAATTATTATTCTTTTGTGCTTACTATGGCAAAAACACCATGTAACCTTTAAGAATGTCTGAAAAAATATGATTTTCTCTTTGCCATTCTTTTTTTTCCCCTCTTTTAAGGCAGTCATTGTGTGCTTATTCTAAACCCTGTTCAAAACCACTGCTTTGCAATAACTGAAGTGTCAGAAGTGTCTCCTTTCAGCATCATGGTATACAGTTTCCTAATCTTCTGTAAATGATAAGCATTTTGGAAGGTCTACTATTAATGCTAGAATGTGTTCCTTAATTTTGTCTCATATTATGTACTTCCTTAGTGTGGGTTTCAAAATGATGATTCCTCATTCGTCTGGTCTGTGAACAACTCGCTGAGATAAAATTATTCATTTATGCATAAATTTAGCTAATGGTTGTTGAGCACATACTATAACTCACATAATATTCAGCCTTGTGGTCATGGGGGTGGGGTGGGTGGAAGGTAAACAAGTAAGCAACAGGATAGAGCATGACAAATATGATTGGGGTCAATAGAGAGCTGTTGAGACACTAAAGAAATGCAAGTAACCCAGTCTGGGAGTGAGGGGGTGTTATGGGTTGACTTGTGTCCTTGCCAAAAGACAAATTCAAGTCCTAACCCCTGGTCTTGTGACTGGGACCTTATTTGGAAGTAGGATCTTTGAAGATGTGATTAGTTGGTTGAGGCCAAGCTGGATTAGGGTGGACCCTAATCCAATATAACTAGTGTCCTTATAAGCAGGGGACATTCGTACACAGGCACAGGACACAGGGGAGACCACCATGTGATGACAGAAGCTGTGAATGAAATGCTGCCAGAAACCAAGGAACACATGGGATTGCCGTCAAACACCCCTAGCTAGAAGAGACAAGGAAGAGTTCTCCACTGTAGGGTTTGGAGGGAGCATGGCTCTGCTGACACTTTAATTTCAGACTTCAAGCCTCCAGAACTGTGAGATAATATATTCTGTTGGTTGTGGTCCTTTTTATGGCAGCCTTTGGAAAATAAGGCAGGGGATAGGTGGGAATTTACCAGGGAAGCCCAAACATACCAAATATATATAAGATGAATAGAGGTTGGAGAGTTGAAGGGAGTTGGAAAGTCTTTGCAGACAGAGAGAGGAGCATGTGCAGACTCCACATCTCGTTGGATAACTGCTCTGCTATTAGTGTGGTATAGTGGGATTCTAAAACATAAGGCAGATAATGGCAAATAATGAGGTTGGAGAACTCAAGGGCCACCAGGTAATTAAGCACCTTGTATCCCATGCCAAGGAGTTTAAACTCTATCCTAAGGGTGCCTGGTAAAAAGGATAGTAATAAGATTACTTCCTGGGGGGGGGAAGATCAGCAGCAGCAGTCTAGAGATGAGCTGAGAGGAAATAAAGGCTGGGGCAGCTGCATCCATTAAGAGGCTGCTAAAGTAACCTGATAGAAGGATGGCGATAGGTTGGACAAAGATAGTGCCAATGGAACAAAGAGAGAAAGAGATAGTCACAGCTGTAAAGAAGTGAGAATCAAAGAAACCTAGCTGCTTCTGCTATGGAAATCTAGTTCCTTATTTTTCTGCAACACTTTGATTTGCCCTCTATTTACCTTTAGGCTTTCTTGTTTATGCTGATGGACATATTATCTGCTTTTATTAAACAATGGGTCAAATCCTATAGTGCAGAATTTTGTCTTTTTAAGTAAACATTTACAAGAGGTTTGACACCTTGTGAAAATGTGTTAAGTATTTGTTCACCCAAAGCAGTTTCTTAAGTATAATTGACTGTCATAGAATCATTTTAACCCATTGGTCTAAACTACCTGCTAACCTGTAATAGTTTCAAGAACTGAGATTATCACATATAGAAAAATATTATCATGTCCTTGGTGTAGTAATTTGCTCCAAAATCAATGCCTAGGGAAATATGAAACCATCTAATTTTTAGGACGATTAATAACATTGCTGTGCCTTTAAAAAACAAACAAACAAGTATGTAGAAATCTTCAAAGGGAATCAATAAATTATAAAAAATATCTTTTCAACTGCCCCTACTACTTAATCCAGTAAAAAGATAAGCTGTTCTTCACTATGCATAACCTGGCATTAAAAATCAACAGAGCCAACAAAGATTATTTTTAAAGCAATTAAGAGATGCCGTAGAGAATAAACTAAGACTAGAGACTCATAGAATATTAGAGCTAGAAGGGACCAATGAAATCAAGTATTCATATAGAAATATTTGGTTAGGGATAAAGCTAGGGTTTGTTTGAGTTTAAAAGTTCAGACAACTCAGAAAATATATCCTCTCTAAGGTCAAGAACATGGTTTGGGGCAAATTTCAGTATCAAATTATATTTCCATTTGACTATTGATATAATTTACTATTGATTACCATAGCAATAGTCTATTGCATGTTCCTTTTAGGTGAAGACATCATCTCATATGTCTTGGTATTAATCTTAGTGCCTCATATCATCTTCTGCCTTAATATTTGGTATCACTGTATAGGCAACAGAAACCCAAATTAATAACAACCAAACAAAACTAGGCACAGAAGGTTGGAGGGGATGCTCATGTTACTGAAAAGTACAGTGCCCTGTGGTTCAAGGGGCTCCAAACATGTCACCAAGACTTCATCTCTCTTCTCTTTCTCTCTCTGCATTGGCTTGACTCTAGCACGTGCTTTAACCAGCTCAATAACCCAGCAGAGAAAATGCAACTTCTCTTTCTCATTAGTTATTGAAAAGGTTCAGAATTTATTTGCATTGGACCACCTGGAACCAGTAGAATCGAAGTCAGTTTCCTTTGGCCGTCTACCCAAGCCACCCTGCATAATGGTATTGTATCTTGAACTAACCACTGTGGTCAGAGGGAAGGAAAACTCTGATGGGCCAGGCCTGGATCACGTGCCTAGAAATGCCTCACCTGAGACTGAGGAGAAAGTAACTTCCCTAGGAAACACAGTGGTGGTTTTAGCAGAAGAAGGAAGAATAAGAATGAATGGGTTATGGTCAGGCAAAAACGCAGATGTCTTCTGAGTTGCTATTTTGTGATTCTCTTGTGTCCTTATATCTGCTACCTATATTACAACTTTCCCAGTCATTCAAATAAAAAAATATTGATTGGTCCTTTAAGATGTCTACCATGTATGTCTTTTCTGTGCTATCTCTTATCAAACTAGGCCTACAAATAGGCCTTTTTGCAAAGTCATTTTTATAACTGCCTTAGTGTCTTGGCTGCTAAAACAAGTACCATACAATGGGCTGACTTAACTACAGGAATTTATTCATTCAGTTTCAAAGACTAAACAGCTTGCTTCATCGCGAGGTTACTGTCTTCTTCCTGGCCAGCAAGCTTGGGGTTCCTTGGCTTTACCATCTCATGGCAATGTGCATGTGGTGTTTTCTCCTTTCTCTTCCATGTTCCCTTGACTTCCACCTTCTGGCTGCTTACCGTGGCTTCTCCTTCATGTCCAATTTCCTTTGCTTAGAAGGACATCAGCCATCTTAGATTAAAATCCACCCTCGTTCAGTTTCGGCACACCTCAACTAATAACAGCTTCAAAAGTACTATTTATAAATGTGTCCACATCCACAGAACCAGGGGTTGGGATCTGAACATGACTTTTGTGGCAATATGATTCAATCCCCAACACTAAAACTTACTCTTTGTTACAAAATGAGCCAATGTATACTTCTTCTTGTCCTTGTCCAAATAGGGGCTTCTATTTTGTTCTACATGCAGTCCCCAAATCCTTGGGTAGCCAGATTTGGAAATTATTAGAGACAGCATGAAAATTAGTTATTTGGGAAGTGATTCCAGGGGGCAGGAATGAGGGACCAGGAAAGTGAAATGAAAAAGGAGAAATGCTAATATCAGGGTGAATTATTGACATCACAGCTATGGGCAACCAGGTTCTGAGAACATATAGAATGCTGGAGGATGACAAGGCAGAACATTAAACTATAGGTCCCTCCACCATTACAGGAAATTATCCCTGGGGACAGAGACATTCTTGCTCGCCTGATACACTGTGATCCAGCAGGCAAAAGACAGCTGTATGTATTTGAAATGAGATGCTGTCAGCACAAAATGAAGCCTGTTTGAATTGTCTGCTGCCTCCAGGGCTGGAAGGGAAAATGAGAGGGTGGGAGGTGGGAGCTAGAGATGACTGGTATACCCGGGTTGCTGCCTTCTGCTGTACAATTTATTGCCCTGGGTTTTTCAAAGCTCCCCTTCACATTCATGAAGATCTAATTGCAGATTTTCTGCTCATGATTTAGCATGTCCCTAGCTCTACCTAGCTCTTTAGCTTTTGGCCTGTCTCTAGCTCTATTGCTTTGTCCTACTACTTACCATTTTACATTTTCTTGTGACTGACCTAATCCCTTGCACTTTAACTTGATGCCACTCTCATAATTTATGACGTGTCCTAAAAGGAAGCACTCCACTTCAGTTAGCCTCAGTTGCTCATAGATCACCAGTTTTCTTTTATTAAAAGCAAATGTCATTTAATGAGCATTTATAGTACGCCAGGTACTGGTGGCAGTCATATTATCTAAAGAATCTCTAACCTGCATAACTATGTAAGGTAAGAGTTATTCCTATTTCTAGGGGGAAAAAATGCAAATGTACAGGAAAGCTAAATAATTTGCATGAAATCACACGTTATGAGGTAGAGTAGCCAGAATTCAAATCCAGGTTGGCAAACTACCAAAGCCCTAGGAACACAAACCATAATATGCTGACTTCCCAAGAATATATTCAGTGCTCACATCTTCCTCTGCTTATATAGTCTTTCCACATAAATGCCTCTCTCCATCACCTCCCCTCATGACTCCCATCCTTCAAAGCTTAAGTCAGCTTTTATCTCACCTCCTACAGCCCACTTGCCATCTCTCAGAATTCCTTCAAAGTAACCTGCTGCCTGCCTCAATTACTAACTTATATTTATCACCAGCTCCTTTATATGTTCATTTTAACTCAGGTAAATTATAAGTGACTTGACCCATAGCAGGGTACCATGTGTTTTATTTCATTCACGCACCTAGGTCAGTGTTGGGCAAGTAGAGGTGATTTAAACACTCCCGCTGATTAATTGAGATTACCTCCATAGGGAGGGAAGGTAGAGTCTGGTGGCTAGGAATGTAGGATCTAGGGTCTTGCTATGACACTGGGCTAGGTATTTAGCCTTTATTGGTAGCTCGGGTTATTTGTAAGTGAAACTAACAGAGTAGCTATCCCAGAATGTGAAGAATAAATAATGCATGTGAAGGATTTAGCACAGCATTCAGCACATAGATGTTCGGTCCTGTATTTATGGACAATTATAATTTCCTTTAAATATATGACTTTCGGTGCTTCTTTGGTGCACACTTTTCCCCCAGCAAATTAAGTCGAAACTAGCCCAGGGCCTGTGGGAACCAACAGCTGCTGCTTCACAAGCACATGTGATAGCAAATGTTGGTAGCTATTTTTGAGAATTTCAGGTGGTCGGTTTAGATTTTAAGATACCCAAGTGTTTTGTCCAAGGAAGCAAACTTTGAAATATATAAGAAGGATTCTTGAGCTCAATTACTTTTGCCCAGAATCCTCTACCTTTTCTCCTTCGCTTGTCCTATCTGACTGATCCTTCAATAGCTACTGCCCTCATGAAGCTTTCTCTGGACCCTAATCCACATTGATATCTCACAATTCTTGGTGCTTGAAATTCCTACCTGAAGATTGAACCTTTATTTTTTTCTCTAAGGCTTTCCCTATACTAATGGCATCTTTCCAACTAGATTTTAAGCTGCCTTTGGGCAAGGATCCCATCCAATCCATCCTTTATCTAGGAGAGCACTTAGCACCCTGCTGAGTTCACAATATGCTCTTAGTGATTGGTTCACTAATAAATTATTCTGAAGTTCTAAACTTTCAGTTCAAGTTATTTGAGTAAGTAGTTATGTTTTTCAATGCTAGACCACTTGCCTTTAAAGTATGACAATTATGTTGCAGAAAGTTGGGGTGTAGAATGTCCAGATTGTTTATTGGAATGGAAAAGTAAACAAAGCCAATGACTTCCTTTAATTAGAAAGCATCTGAAATTACAATGCACGAATCACCAGGCTGCCCTTAAGAAATACTGGATTTTTGCTGTTTAAATGCTCTAAAACCAATACCTAATTAAACTTACTGTCACTTCCATGTGTCTGTTTACACTGAAGAGTACAATGATAACACCAGTGACCTGAAATAATTGCCATGTAAGTTTGCTCCAGATGAAAGTACGATATTTGCTGAAAGATGCCTGAAGCTCACACTGGGTACTGACAGCAGACTGGAAGTTTCTCTTTTTCTGGCCTAGTGCAGAGCGACCAGGAGCAGTTGAGGAAGACAGGCATGTGAATTCCTCCCTACCTCCTAGTCGCTTCCCTCAGGCATGAAGCAACAGTTCTGGCTTAAGGAAGAAATAAGTCGTTATTTTAGTTTCGTGATAAGCCAGAGGATGCTGACCAGCAACCTGCTGTTGGGCAGCTGGCCATGAGGTCAGAGAGCAGACAGGAGACCGCCCGTCCACAGAGGGACACAGCAGAGCTTTGATGTGCATGATTTATTTATTTATTTATTTATTTTTAATTTGCACCTTCAGTAGCTTAGCCCCAGGAAAGACTCCTAAAGTGAAAAGTCATCCGTTGTGCCGTCCTCTCCAGGTCCCCTCTCTGGACACCTCTTGACCTCCGCGGTGACCTCATGTGCCCACTGGATGCCGAAGCCCCACATCCTGATGCCACACTGGAGTTCTCAGTGTCTCGTGTCCTGAGCCTTGCCTCCTGACCCTCCATGCGTGTCTGTCCCATGCCTTTGAACCTTGTCCCAGTTAGTTAGGACTTTTCCGGTTGCTACTAACAGCAAAATACATGAGCTAGCTAACCCAAAAGGAGAATTTATCCTAAAAATGCAGGGTTGTTTAATGTACTTCAAGCACTGGGAGGCTGCTAGGCTTCAAGCACAGGCTGGGACTGCAGATTATCAGTCTTTTGCTCTAGCTCGTTTGATGCTTCTCCCAGGATTTGGGTTTTCTTCTTCTTCCTACTTTCTTCTTTCTTCTTTTCTCTCTCTCTCTCTCTCTCTCTCTCTCTCTCTCTCTCTCTCTCTCTTTCTCTCTCCATGAACTATCTCCTGTGTTTATGGGCCCATGTGGCAAACAAACAAATAGGTAAATGAAAAGGCAAAACTAAATAAAGCAAGAAAGCATGACTCACTGTGATGTACACATTTTACAGCCAGCACCCAGGGGAGAGACACTTAAATGAAACCTCAGCTTTATGAGGAAAGGCTGCTATTTAGACAAGCTTTAGTCATCAGGCTGCCAATGCCCCAACTAACTAAACATGGCTACCACCCCTGAAAGCAGGTGCAAGAGGAGGCTAAAAGCTTCTCCACCTGAGTCTGCAAAGTCACTGTGCTGTTCTCTGTACAGACATGAATTCCACAAGCTCACAGTGGCTTCACTTCTTTTCATCCACCGTATCTCAGAAGGAGCAAAGGAAAATTCCCCTAAATTGAGATTTAGTGCTAGTGGAAGAGGAAAATTGAAAGTCCTCAAATCATAACAGAGATTTATGATTTATGGAGAATTATTCTGTTTGCCCTGACTTTTGCTTGTGGTAAAATTGGTTTTAAGTATTAAATATGCACAGACTCGTTACTGTCCTTTGTTGGTCAAATCTGGTGGAGTGACTCTAGTCATAGCTCCACTAGTTGTTTTCTTTTTTCCATGAACTTAATTGCTTTTTTTTAGTAAATGTTTTATTTGTACTTTTGAAAATACACATTTGCATTTTATTGCATGCAGAGATTTTAAACACATATACACATATATCTATGGATTATATAGCTCTCCATGTGTGTTAAAATAGGTTCGTTGTCCAAATATTCCATTTACTATCTTTTGTGCATTCCTAATTTATCAGTTTCTGATAATATACTTTTGGATTTGTCAAATACTTTGTGAAATTCAGTTGGATTCTTTCTTCCTATATATTCTCCCTCTATCCATCTCTGTCTTTTTCTCTCGCTCTATCGTTAAACATGCAAATTCATGTATCTGCTTGGTGAATATGTCCTTTTATTCACATATACTGTGTCATTTTATCCCATTTGATGCTTTTTTCCCTTAGATTCTATATTGTTCAATAATACTGCGGCATTTTTGTCAGTCTTATTTTCGTTGCTAGTATTTATCTGGTACATCTTTTTAATTACTTTATTTTTAATATTTTCATGTAATTTTATTTTTAGATATATCTCTTGTAAGTAGTAAGAATGGATTGATATCTTGTTTATTTATCCAATTTTATACTCTCTGTCTTTTGAAAGTGAGCTTAATCTATTTATATATATCATATATATCATGGTATGGCTATATTTGTACTTATTTCAAAATTTCACTTAGTATTGTTTCTCATCTTTTTATAGTCAACAGTTAAATTTAACAATTTATATAAGTTTTATTTTGTATTTTTCCTCTTTTTGCCGTTGGTATATCTTTTCTTCTGAGTCCACTTTTCTTCTTGATGAGTTAATCATACAATTTTTCTTGTTTGTTTTTTGTTTTGCAAGAGTCATAGTTATTTCTAAAATACTTTCTTTCTAATGATAGTTTAGCAACATAAAAAATTCTACGTCTACTTGACAGTTTCAACTATTGTTCCATTGTCTTCTACGATCAATTAATGCAACTTTTTTTTTCATCTGTTCTTGGTCTGATTGTTGTCTCTTGTAAAGAATATGCCATTTTCTTCTAAAATGTTTATATTTTTCTTATTTTATCCTGAACTTCACTATGATAGATTTAGATGTGGCTTTGTCTTTTTAATTGAACTAATGTTTGAAAAATAATTTTCAATTTGAGAACTTATATCCATTTGGGAAAATTCTAATTATTATTCCTGTTATTTCCCGCACCATCTCCATTCTCTTCATTGGGAACTCTTTTTTGGCCTTTGAAAAAAATTCTCAAACTCTTCACTGTCTTTTAACTGCCTTTTAGTATATTTTTGATGATTGTATCTTTTGAGGCTGCATTCTGAATTCTGCAGTACTGTCTTCTAATACACTGACTTTTTTCTCTCTAGCCCAGTTAAACAAGACTTTATTCATATTTGATTCCTTTTTATTCAATGACTATAGTTTTTACTTTCAATGTATTTCATTGCATATTTTCAAAGTCAATCTTTCTTGTTTTATTTCTGCTTGTTTTTGTTTTATAATTTGCTTTTTAAAATGGAAGTAACGCATTCATTTATTGAGTTGAGCTTCTCGAACAGACTTTTACATTATCTTTGTCAGACTTTTCATAAAATTAATTGCATTTGGAGTGAATGGTAAGGCCAGGATCTTATATATCTCTATATTCTTAATTTGTAACATGCCAGGTGCTTAGTAGGTATTCAGAAAAATATATAATGCATTAATATGTCAATGTACTTCTTTTGTATAACCACAGATATTTAATGGTCATTAAGAATATGGAAATTATGTAATTTACAACATTTCATCAATGATGAAGAAACTGAGACTGAGAAAAATCGTTAGAGCCATAAAATGAAACTCATATTGCATACTTCTTTCCCACTACCTTTATTCCATTCTGCCTCAAAACACTATTTTACTATTCATAAAACACTATTTATTATTCATTCATTCATGCATGTATGCTTTCATTCATTGTTAGGATTTTCCCTTTACATGTATACAAATAAATCATCTGGGACAAATTTTCTCCACATAAGAGCATATTTTATTACTTGAGTTAAATCTATATAACGAGTTTATTACTTTAAAATAAATATCTTGTTAAAATTCAGCAAGACTCCAAAGAAGTTATACAAATGGCCAAAAGAACATAAAAAGACTCTCACCATCATTAGACGTTAGGGAATGCAAATCAAAACCACAATGACATACCATTTTACACCCATTACAATGGCTACTATTAAAAAAAAAACAGACAATAAGTGTTGGAGAAGATCTGGACGTATAGGAACACATGTTCATTTTTATTGGGAATGTAAAATGGTGCAGCTGCTGTTAAAAATAGTTTGGCAGTTTGCCAGGAAATTAAGTGTAGCTTTCCCATATGACCTGACACTCCCAATTCTAGGTACATGCCCCAAGTAATTGAAAACAGGGAATCGAACATACATTTGCACACCTAAGTTCATAGTGGCATTATTCACAATTGCCAAAAGATGGAAACAGCCCAGTGTCCATCAGCCAAGAAAATGTTAAACAAAATGAGAGATTACACACAATGGAATATTATTCAGCTGTAAAAATAAATGAATTTCTAATACATGATACAATATGGATGAACCTTGAAGACATCATGTTGAGTGAAATAAGCCCAGATGCAAAAGGATCTCAATTGTAACAAAGGTACACACTGCTGCACAGTGTTAATAGGGAAAACTGTTGTGAGGGAACATATGGAAACTCTGTATTTTCTTTCTGATATTTCTGTAAACCTACAGTGTCTCTGAAAAAAGATACAAGCAATTTTTTTAAATGTAACAAGAAGAAGTTTAATTAAATTTAAATAATTTATTCAATTGTTTTTAATAAGTATGTTTGATAGTGACTAAAGGAAGAAAATGGCAAAATTCATCATGAAATTTCAAGCCATATTCCAGTCAACCTTAAAGATGTTATTTAAACACCAATGTTTTAAAATATTTATGCATTAAATATGCTCAGTGTGTTATGCAGCAGAAAGGATGTGGATTTTACATTTGATCTCTAAGCAAATTAATGATGTAAGCAGAAAGCATAGCGGGATATAGTGGGCTATAAAGAAACCAATTTAAGTAATTTGTGCAAATACTTAAAAATTTTATGAATTAAACTTCAGACACATTTCCTATGACAAGGCAGCTTCCTCACAGAGCACACAGCTCCTGTCATTTTGATATACAGATAGGTAATTAAAAATTCAAATTAAGAAATTAAGGCTCATGGGTCTGAATCAGCTGATTTTGTAATTTACATTTTTCTTTGAAAACCGTTTCTTCAAATTAAATATGCCAGCAATTATAAAGTGATCTCTCTTTCCCATGCCTGCTGTCCACTGATAATTTCTACACATCTGTAATGATCCACATTACATTTCTTTTGAGGAAATATAGTTCAACGAGGTGGTTAAGGAAAAAACTACTTCAGTCAAGCAAACCCAGGTTTCAATCCCAGTCCAGCCATGTACTCGATATGTGAAAGCATGTACATTATCACTGCCTCATTAAGTTGCATTTTAAATATCTGTGAAATTGGAATAAGAATATACACTCTATGGTGTTGTTATGAAGAGAAAACGAGATGATTTATAAAGTACTTAGAACACAATAAATGTTACCTAGATCTTTCTAGATTTATTTCCACTTTTCCACCCCCCCCACATACACAGTCACTCATAGACTAATCCACCTTTGTATCTACCTGTAGTTACAAAAATCTGCACACTATTACTAATGATGATTTGAAATACATTGTCTTACAGATCTTAAAACCTCTCCAGAGGAGGATTTTGTAATATTTTAGAACAATTCAGCAGTTTAGTGCCTTACTGACATTAAAATCCTGAGCTTTTCATTCAGTGCACCAGGAGCAACTTACCTAACTTCTCTAAGACCCAATATCTTCATTCTTAAAAGAAAAAGGATAGTAGATAAGTTTGCTGAATGGATTAATTAATATAAAGGGTTAACCAAGTATACAGAACTTGGTAAGTACTCAACATAACCTTCTATAACAATAGCCATTATCAAATATACACTTTGAAAAAAGGTATATAGAAAGATGCATTTGAGTAAAAGTGTGTGCTTTCCTTGGTGTTAGAGCTAATACATTGACAAATGTCTTTAATACTGTGACATTCAACTGTGAAAACCAATTATTATACAATTAGAAGTCTCCTCAATTAGGGAAAGATTAGGTCATGTTTTTAAAACACCCACCAATATTTTGTGCCAATCTCATCTGTGACACAAATTAGAGAGAACCCAGTTAGCAGTTGCTTAAATAATTTTCCTAATGCTGGCATCCGTCTCCTTGGAGACATCCATCAGACACTTGTGTTAACATCTTTCAAATTGCATCTGGATAGAGCCATCATGTGATTGGTCCATTGCTACATTTAACTGACAGACAATACCCCATTTGCTTTTTATTCTGTCTTAAGCTTGTTTATAATAAATAAATGCTTCGTGCCTATTTTTTAAATAATATAACCATAAGGGAGACTGAGCATGTTGATTATCTAGAAAGGAGGCTACTACATATTTAATAATTTACCTTCTGGCTCTAAGAAATTTTCCTTAAAACTTCAGACGTAAATAAAAATGACTATGAAGTCCAAGAAATAAGGGAAGGAGATAGCCACTGTGATATAAAAGAAAATGAGATGCAATCAAAATATTTTTCTTATTTAACTTTAAGGGGCAGCATCATTTTTATAATTTAAGTATGTGGCATGTTTTATCTATACCATTCATTTTAGATTCAATAAATCCGGGATCGAAAAAGTCAAAATATCCCAGGCCCTCTTGTAATTTCTTCAGTTCAAGGAAGAGAAAACGTGGTGGTAGGCAAGTGGGAGAAATAAAATGCTAAGCATTGATATATAATTTTGTAGTTTTCATGTAAGTTATTTCGTGTCTATGCAGGTTCAGTAGTTTTTTTGCCTTATTTAAAACAAGTAAAGAAACAGAGACCTGGAAGGAAGTGTGTCTTGGCCAAATGGTAAGTGATAGAGCAGAAACACAAACTCAGGTCTTTTGAATCCCAGTACTATTTGCAGACCTCATACCACCTAATGAATCATTAAAAACAAGGTGCAAAGACAAAACAAACAAACAAACAAGCAAAAAAAGGTGTAGACCATGAATTTTTTTTTTTTTTTTTTTTTTTTCCTGAGGTATGGGGGACGAGGGATTGAAACCGGGAGCATGTATGTGGGAAGCCGGCGCTCAACCACTGAACCACATCAGCTTCCCTGAGTTGATTTTTCTCATTTGTTTTGCTTGTTGTTTGTTTTTATTTCTTTTCAGGAGGCTCTGGGACTTCCCATGTGGGAGGCAGGTACTCAACTTCTTGAGCCACGTCTGCACCCCCAGACCATGAAGTTTGATTAAGTAAAGGAATTTTCTTCTTATTTCTCTGTCTTAAAATCCTCAGAGTGAAAACAACAGGCCATGTCTAAAACGCTGAAGGCAAGAGAAGAAACTGAATGACCTCAGAAGATTCTTTATAGGTCCAAGATCAAATAGATTAGCCCCTAGGCTTCAGCTTTCTTTATAAGTTCATGTCACAAATATAATGCAGTAATTACTAAAATTCTTCTCCCCAATAATCAATAAACTAATGAAAAAGCTGGTAAAAAAAAAAAAAACTAATATTTATAACATAGCAAACTTTTAAAAGAAGAATGAAAAGTATGATCATACAATTAATACAAAATATGTGTTCACCAAAAATTTTGATGAACAGATAGTCTGAATTTCTAAACACAGTAATACTAGATCAGTCCATCCACTTCATCTAAATACTTCACAGCACTTGATAAATGTTAAAATAGAGCTTTTCTCAGCATGGCTGCTTGGTGAATATTAAATAATAATAACAATAACCAAAATTCCACTGTGAAGTCAAAAGAGTATTTCTTTTTACTATGTATATTCTCCCATATTTACAATTTTAATAGAATTTAAATGGTATATACTATGCATACCAACTGTTCTAAAATTTAAGAAATGTGGTTGATGTTCTGTCATTGTCATCAAAATTTGTATTCCATTTTCTTTGAGAAACCCTACATGCTGTTATACAACTAATATGTTCACTACCTAGCCAAATAATTAATACCTTTACATGCACATCATAAAATAGAGATTAGTAAGTAACTCATTTTGTACTTAATTTCAATATTATTTACCTACAGGCTTATTGAGCTCTTCATTGTAATAAGAAAACTGATGCTTATTTTTAATAGATATAACATCAAAACAAAACATAGATTTACCAATCTGTGACCCAATCTGGTGTTTAATAAAAATTATTAAGGGAAGAATTCTTAGTGTTAGATGGTTTAAATAAATATTGTTTAAGAGGGTATTAAATTAGAAATTTTGAGTGATGCACCAAGACACAAAAGATGCTGAATACTCAAGTGGTATGAAATCTTTTGTAGTACTTATATAAGAAATAGTGCAAGACCCCTAGCCCACATTAAGTGGACATGGAGATGAGAGGGGAGAGTGAGAGGTAGAAGATGAGACCCACTCCCCAAAAAGGATGGATAGGGAACTCCTGAGGACTACAGGGGCCTGCAAGGCAGCCTCTTTGAGAGCTTGAGATGTGGGCTTTGCAGTGAGGGTGCACACTGGACTGGAATCTGACTCCTGCCAGGAAAATCTAAAAGTTAGAGAGACAAGCCAGGTAGTGCTGACCAGATAGTGGGAGGAGTTGGTATTCAGTTGGGATCAGTCTGTTTTCCCAGTGTTTTGTACAGGCAAAAAACTGCATGCTTGTTTTCCAAGGAACATATGTGTACTACCCTTAGGAGAGAGCTACCTCGAGGATCATGTTAGATTCTGTCAAATAGGGCCCCCTAGAGGTTAACAGTTCTTGGTAGAAAAGGAACTACAAGTAGGCCTTTAGATTCCTGGGGCTGAATATAGGCCCTTTTGTACTGGTCAAGTTCACTGTGAGAGACCACGCAGGATTGGTGGGGTCTAAAGAACCCTCAGAGTACCCCAGCAGAAGAAGAGTCGGATCCAAAAATCTTACAGGCCCAGAGAACAGGAAGCCACCAGCCAGCCTTCAATCAAGTAAGAACTCTTCAGCCTTCCCTACTTATTCCCCCACCACAACCCCAAGGAGATCTCCAACCTCAGAAGGGTCAGAAAGTTCTCTTAGCAAGATGGAGGTGGAGGAGCTGTGAGACTGAAAATGACCAACTCGCCACCCCTCCACCTTACCTCTCCCCTGCAGCTGTGGAAAGAACAACAATTCTGAGTAAATATGATGGTTTTGAAAATTATGTTGAACTGGGCATCTTAGCTATGAAATTGAGTTCATGTTTTACCACTTACAGTGGACACTTTAGTAGTAGAGACAAAATAGTCAGAATAGCCTGGGTTTTAATTCAGAGGCGTAGAAAAATATAATCCCCCCTCCCCCACCTCAATAAATTTGCACAGATAATGTGAGGGGAAAAATAGATAGTATCTGACTAAATTCAACAAGTCCTGCCTGTCCAAATACCAGTTACAATTGTTATATTTAAATTTTAAAATGGGCACTGATACTTTCAAGCTTTCTGAAACTCAAGGTCCCTAGTTGTAAATTGAGGACAATGAGGTGAAATCCAACATTTTCAAGTACACTTTAAATCCTAGTACCCTCCAAAAGTTCTTCTGTATATCTCTGGATAAAGGTAAATATAATTTAAAGACAATGAGTCCATGGGTAGATCCCTTTAAATTTGTAAATGGTAAATCAAGCAAATCATGAGGGATTCAGTAATTCTTCTCTGGGCAGTGAGTTAAAATTCTTCTATTAGCAGACTATAAGTTTGTCTCACTTCATTTAAAAATCAGAGAGCAGGAATTCAGAATTTTCACAGACTGAATTGACTCCAGAAGTCTGGGACTTAATTCATTAAGGCACATTTTGTGTACTACTTTGGCTAACTTAGCTTGATTTGCTCTTTAAATAGCTGGAATCTGTTTGATTTGAAAACAATCTCAAGCACGTAAGAAAGCTAGCTAGCTTCTTCTCTTTTGAAACAGTGAAAAAATAATTTGAGAAAATTATTCTTTTCTCCATGCTTAAACTATAACCCCTTGACTATAAAGATAAGTTATGGATTAAATCTATCAACAAGATAAGATCATTGTTGAGGTAGAATCAAATGCATTTCAGCAAGGCAGCTAGTATATAAGTCAGATCTCATGGTGGCATTCTTTGGGTGACCAAGACAACTAACAGCAAGGTTATCTTAAAAAGGTTATCTTATTCATTTCTATGTGTTTATTATTTGACCAACATAATCTTAAAACAATTTATCCTTTTCTCAGTTTTCACTATTATAGTAAATAATATAAAAGGAGTGTATCTCTAGGATATGTATTTATATATACTTTATTATTTTTATGTATTATAGAAGATTCCCTACCTTGTTGCACACATATCAAATGCTAACTACTCAATTTGATGACCCTGATCTAGTTGTTGATGTGCAATGTACTAAATGATGGTAATATAATTGGTAAAATTGACTTTCACTTACCTACAATACAACTACAAAATGGAATGACACTAACATTAGTCTCAGGAATTCTGCCATGAAATTTGATTATTTAATTCTGTGTTAGTGACAGATAATGTTTACTCTAATGACACATTAAAAGTAAGTAGCAACATTCAGAGGCTGCTATCTCTTCCTCTACTTTTTTTAATGTTCTATTTTGAACAAGCTTTCCAGACGGGGGTGGCGCGTAACAGTGCAGAAAAATGTCAAACAATTTGTTGGCTTCCTGATTTCTCTTTAACGTTTATTTCTGGTTAAAGTTCTGTGTTGTATACAACAGGAAAGAATAGTATGGATAAAGAATAATTCGTGGGTAAAAATGTACCTGGCATGGTTAAAGTCATACACACGCACATCGAATTTCTGATTTATTGAGCCAAGAATAGAGATCTTAAGAAAAGCAAGGTTAATAGATAAAACAGGAGAGAATGGAACAGATTGGCCTGGCTTCTTTTGGTTCCTTAATTCCCAAATGTGGCAAGCATTTTGGTGACACTCTCCATACAGATATCATCCTCCCAGAGTTAAGAAAACTGCTGGGCACTTGCTGAGTAATTTCTCTTTATGCAACACCAACAAGGTCATATCCTCAAACAAAATCAGTCCACAAATGTCCCTGAACAGAAACCCTATCTCAAGCTTTCTGGGATTCCAGAATATTATTAGCTAATAATATATATAACCCTACCTCACCTGATGTCATCTGAGCATGTCTTTGTTCGTTGTACCTGCTGGGAGACTACACAGGTGCAGAAGTAGCTATGGTTCTGCCTCAAGGAATCTGCAGTTTAATTGAATGAATCAAGTCCCTTGGGAGAGTAGAGTAACTCCCTGTGGCTGGAGGACTCAAGTAAGTCACTGATGAGGAGGAAACATTTAAGTAATGTTTTCTGTTTTGAAAGTGGACACAGAGATGGTGGAGGTGACAGTCAGTTGGAGAGGCAGAGGGATGGACAAAGTGAAAACAGAAGGCTCTTTTCAGAAACGTGTAAAGGCAGTGTCACTGTTCTGACAAGTGGAGCAGGGAAGCTTTGAATGTAAGCATACAGCTCACCTTTTCTTTCCTAATGGGCAGTCCAGGTAAACTTGGCACCTAGAAAGCCTGAAGAGAAAAGAATCTCTGGCAAGTCATAAAAATATTGTATATGAACATCAGGATATTGTTTCACACTTCCTTTTGAATACAAAATAAATGCTTCTTCTGAGAAGAGAAGTGAAGGGAAAATACGGATCTTATTACATTTTAAAGAAAAAGAAGTTATTATTCATTGCAAATGATGTCAGTGAAAACCAAATGTCTAAAGTGCATTTGGACAAGGATACCATAAGCTGTTAAAATTCAAAGTTTTTTTTGCCTTTACTAAAATCCTTGATTTATTAATAGTTCAAGGGAAGTAGAAAGAGCATTCTGTTGCTTTTTGATAGACCCATATAATATGCACAAACTAATTAAATGATATGAAGTACTCAGGGTCTCTAAATTATGTTTTACTATAACATTTTAGATATGTAATAACATTAACAAGACTTGACCATTCAATTATAAATACATATGGAAATTACTTTAATGTGTGGGACATTACAAAACCATTACCCTTTCCATTTAGTCAGCCAGTAGCTTAAGAACAAACCTATTTGGAACAGCTGGAGCCCAAAACTGATGTATAATACACAGAAGCAGTGGTTTAAAATCTGTACTTAAAAGAAAGCCCAGTTTTATAATATTACTTTTTCATCTGTTCTGTTCCATGTTTTTGTCTCCTGAAAATGTGGTTCAAAATTTTTCTTTTATTTAAGAATCAAGTAAGAGGCCAAGGTCAGTTTAGGCGATTAATCTTAGGTGGTACCAAGGTGTAGAGTACATCTCTAGCATCTGCCCCTTTCCTTCCATTTACAGTGCTACCAGTCCAATTCTAACCCTATCGCTGAACTGAAGCATGGCTGTTTAACCAGTCACTGCTCATCTCCCCTGCCTCCTCTCTGCCTACACGCACACCAACAGAAGCAGACTGATAGCCACTTAAGTCAGCAAAATCATTTTGTTTTGATAATGTCACAAATCTATCCCTCATATTTCTTGAATTCAGCATTGTTGTTATGTGACATCCTCCAGAAAATCTCAAAATGACCCTCAATCACCCATGAGGCTGACCTCCTAATATTTTTTTCTTTCTTAGGAAACAGAAAGTGTTAATATTATTGCCATGGTTCTCAAGCAAAACTGCCAAGGAAATGAACCAATCCAGGTGTGATGTATCTGAGCATCATCATTGGGGGGAATAAAATATAAACAATCTTATCTTCAAAGTAGAAATCCATTTGCATAGAGAACCCTACTAACTTGTGCTTTTAGTATGTGTGCTCCCCTAAATATATTAGGAAGGAAAATATTTCTTTGAATTAGAGAATGTAATGAACTTTTAGAATGGCACATAGTATTCACCCTGGAAAATACAGAAAGGATCAGATCACCTTTTCCGCTTCCCTAAAGGTAAGCATAGTGGATATTCCAGAGAATTTGCCATAAAACTCTGGTGTTCCCTCTACCCTCATCCATACCTCACTGCTGAGAAAGGAGAGCAGGATCCTTCAGGCTATCAAAGATTGTCACCTTCAGAAAGGAAGAGGGAAAGCTCAGGGCTGAAGATATAAATATGTATCTAGCTTTTAAAACCATGGGAATGGATAACTAAATGGAGGGTGGCAGTGCAGAGAAGAGAAGACAGTCAAGGGCTAAATTTTGGAAACTTGAATTTACAGAGAAGGAGAATGCATCCAAGGAGATGAAGAAGGAGCAGGTAATGCATCACACGGAAAACCAGGGCTGTGTGCTGTCCAGGAAGGCGAGAGAAAATAATGTCTCAAAGGGCTGGGAGAGGGTGAACAACTTTGCAAACTACTGCGACTGAGAAATGGAGGTAGATTAGGATAGAGAAGAAACCACCAGTTGTGCCAAGATGGAATTGTTTGCTTACAGATTTAGGGAAAGGGTGGAGACCAAAGCCTGACTGAAGTGGGGTGGAAAAGGGATCACAGACCACTTTTTCAAGGAGACTTGCTATATAGTAGCTGGAGGGAGATATGAAGTCAATGGTGCCTTTTTGTGTATTTGTTTTTTGAGATAACTTTAGAAAAATTGCAAAAATAATACAGTTTCCATATACCATTCACCCAGCTTCTTCTTATGTTAACATCTTACGTAGCTGTCGAACATTTATCAAAACTAAAAATTTGTCCTTGTCACAATACTATAAAATAAAGTACAGAACTTACTCAGTTTTTCCACTTATGTTTTCTTTCCCCACCCATCTGTTCCAGGATCCAGTTCAGGATCCTGCATTGCATTTAGTTGTCATTCCTCCTTTGTCTCCTCCAAACTGTTACGGCTCCTTAGGCTTTCCTTATCTTTCATGACCTTTCCTTGACACTTTTGAAGAGTATAAGTCAGTTATTCTGAAGAAATGCTCCTCAGTTTGGGTTTGTCTCCTGTGTCCTTATGATTCAATTGAGAGTATGTATTATTGAAAAGGACATGCCAGAAGTGATGTGCCCTTCTCAATGAATTATATCAGGGGTACATGATATCCAAATGCAGTACTGGTGATGTTGTCTGGGATCACTTGGCTAAGGTGGTGTCTGTCAGGAGTTTGCACTGTAAAGTTACTATTTTTCCCTTGGTCATAACTAAATGTGTGGGAGAAGATATTTCAAGACCATGCAGACCTGTTTTTGCTTAAACCTTTTTCATTTTAAAATTAAAATTGGTAGGTCTTGCCTCCAGTAAATATTACTATGGCATTCTGATGGCAATTTCCATTTTCCTCATTCATTCTACATTTATTACTTTGAACTCGTCTTCAAAGAAGAGTTATCACTCCCCTACCCCATTTATTTAGTTACAGTTAGTAAGTCAGTTAGTTAGATATTCAGTTACTTATTTATATCAGTAGGACTCTTGGATATTTATTTTACTCTTTTGATTATAACCCAATACGATCATCATTTATTTTCTTTGCTCAGGTGGTTTTAATTTTGGCCATTAGAAACTCTAAGTTGTCTCCTATGACCTTTTTATATGTCTCAATCCTTTTAACTTTTCTTTTTTTCCTTTCTTTCATCTTTCTTTCTTTTTCTTTAATTTGTGTACACACCTGTTGTGTATGTATTTCCTTACTTGCTAGCACCACAAGGTGATACAGACTCATCACATATTTTCCTTAATCCAGCCCTGGAATCAACCCGTTCTCCAAGGAGCCCTGGTTCCTTTTATTGGAGAATGGTATTTAGAAACGAATATCTGTTGTAGGAATGCTCATTGCTACTGGAGAATCATTGCTTCCAGCCCCAAGGATGACTTTTAAGATCAAAGATAAAAAGAATTTTTGCATGCTAGTGGTAATGATCCCAAAGAGTGTGAGAAATTGGTTATGCAGAAGTTATCATATCTTTGGGAACAAAGTCCTTGAGAAGGAAGAGGCTGTGAGTTCCAGAGCACAGGTAGAGGGGCTGACCCTTGATAGAAACTAGGACATTTTATTCATTGTAACAGAAAAAAAAGAGGAAAAAATGGGTTCCGATGCAAATAGATTTTCATTTTTGTAGAAAATTAGTACATTTCTGTTTGTTTTCTAGGTGTTGAAAATGAAGTATGAGTCAAGGTCATTAGCTGAGAGAGTGAGAGAGTATGGGAGAGACTAGGGGTTGCAGAACATGAAAACTAATGTATTAAAGTAGAATTGTAGAGCATCACAGAGTGTCATTTTTAAATTTTTGGTAATGTATATAAAATGTGACCAGTTGGCATGGTCAGCCTGGAGAAGGAAGAAAAATTACATTGACCTATAATTGAGGTTTTGCCACATGATCATGATTTAAGAAGCAATGTTCAAGGGAGGTAAGAGTAGTTATAAGTCTGTGTTTGTAGTAGTAGGCCATGGAATTCAATAGGATAAGGGGGTTTAAAGGAAAAGAAAAAGTAGCATTAGTACTATCAGCCTCTTGTCATAGGAAAAAATTCAGTTTTGTTTAGTACTATATAAATTATATAATTTAGTTGAGTATAGCATATCTGAAATTGAGAAATGTAAGGAATTTGTAATTGGTTCTTTCCTTTTCCTTTAGAGTCCACACCAATAATGCTGCCGTCTTCTTCAAGTTTTCATCCCTTGACTTTGCCACTTGCCTCCTACCTCTTGTATGTCTTTGTCTCTGACATTCCTTTTCTCTCATGAACTTTATTTTCTACCAACTCTCAATATTTCAAGACCATTGCTCAGGTGAGAACACAATAATTTTCTAAGCAGCTGAGCCAGCAAAAAATGATATTACTGCTCTGAAAAGCACAGACTTCTTACAAAGCTCTTGTCAGGGAAAATGATGATACTAAGGTCGAGGATCACGGTGACCTTCCGCAAGGTACTAGAATAGTAAGTTTGAGAATCGCTAACAGCATCATTGTCAATCTTTTCTCTGAAAACATTTTCTTTATCCAAATCAAGGTCATATAAATAAAGCCAGAAAAGTAAAAATAAAACCTCTTCTGTAGGAGACTCCATTAACTTATCTGAAAACAAATTGATGAGGGGATGTGGTTTAATTTTTCACTGGTCAGAGTCATTACTTTGTGAGACATGTTTGGTCACCTTTGATGTGTCAGCTAAATGGCTGTTTCTAAAATTACCTTGACCATTATTCATGTGAGTGTTAGTAATTACTCAATGGTTAATGAAGTTGGTTTCCAGTTGATGATCATTAGAAACTGAATGTGACCCATTTCACAACAGCATACTGAATAAATGTCTCTTATTTACCCACCCTTTGCTCACTGAACTTGGTTCTGAACCCAAAACACTATATCCAGCTCTGAAAAGAGAATGCTTTCTAAAAGGAAAATTATTTGACATGCAGAAACTCTAATTTCAATGATCTACCAGTGATACTACTGGTGCTATTCCCAAAATGTTTTTGTGCTCTAGGGTATTTATATAGGGTATTTATATAGGGTATTTATTATAGCTGCCTCTCTCAACTAAACAGCAAAGCCCATGAGGGCAGGGACTGTTTGCCCTGGATTCCAGAGTTCAGCAACATATAATGGACATATGATGGACATATAATGATTTATAGACATAAATCATTATATGTCCATATAGTAGTGACGTAAATCAGAATGGGTCAGGCAAGAATTTAGCTAAGAACCAAAGTTAGGGAAACTGGAGAAACTTTCAGTTCATGTCCTTTCTAATCTAGTCAGTTTCTATCTCAGAGCACTTCTTTCTATACAACACTCAGATTTACAGAGATTCTCAGTGTTTTAGATATGGAAGAGACATTGGAGATCATCTAATTTGGCATATTTTTTGTATAAAGGAAGAAAAGTGGATCTAAAAAGGTTAAATGAATTTTTGAATGTTACAGTTAGTTGCACTCAAGCCAGTGAAGCCATTGAGTCAAATATTTTGGGAGAAAAAAATCTTCTCTATGCCCAATTGGCCAACTGAGGGAAATGTGTTCTCAGAATTAGGGTTTAGGAGGTCAAGCCATTATCTTGTTAAAAAAATGAAATAAAATCACTCATTACCCCATCTACAGAGCAAAGCCAGAACATGACAGTGGTTTAAGTTTAGGCATAGTCCCTGGTCCCCAAACATATTTATGAAAATAATAATTCATAATCATTTAAAAGAAATGTCACTCTGATGCCATTAATTGAACCATTTTATATTTTACTATCTTTTACTCCAAACTGATCAAATAAAGAATGTTCATTAGAAGGCAAATAGTAGAATAAAATAATAATAATTCAGTTCTTTTTACCTTCTTGATTGAAAGACAGCTGGACAAAAACAAAAAGTTTCCCTGTAATTTTTAAGGCAAACAGAGATGTTTATATAGTTCTTTGTGCTTAAAAATGTTTATTAATGAGTGGAAGGGAAATTTTAAAATCAGAGTTCCTTTGCTTTTTTTCCTTTTTGTTTTAAAATTCAGCAGTGAAACCTTATGGGGCACAACCTCACAAGATTTCATATGTGTTATCAGAATTTGGGCCAGGATGATGTTACAGTAGACAAGGGGGGGCAGTGTAACATATATTGAACATATATTATATGCCAAACATGTAGGGGTTTTATATACTTAGCTCATTTCTCAGAATTTCAATGAGACATGCATTATTGGTGCATTAACTCCACTTTTCAGCTGTTTTCATCCAAGAAGTAAAATGACCAATGTCATATAGAAAGACTTAATTTAATCCCTAGTCAGTCCAACTCCAGATGTTTTACTTGGATTTGGTGAAAATAATTTAGATACAGCAAACTTGTTTTTTTGGGCTTGGAGAGCGGGGGAAGGGGGGTGTATATCTTGGCAAGTGATTCCTAAAACATTATTCCATCAGATCACCAGAAGTCCAACTCCTCTTTATCACATACTTTTAATGGGCCGATATCATTTTTTATGAGACTGGAGTATGACCTTTTACAACAGAAAAATGGGAAGACAAGTGTTGTACTTCATGCCAATGACAAAATTTTACTCTCAAACACCAGGAGCTTCTCCCACAGGCAGTTGGTCTTGGTATATAGCTACAGACAGAAATAATAGCTCAACTTTAATTATGTCAAAGCTGAAATTATTGTCTTTGCTAAACTTTCTTCAAAATTCAATCGGTCAGTTCCAAATAACTCTATCAAGCCAGTGAACTCACTCTCTTTCCTGGGGGTACATTTCACAGCTAACTATTCTTGGCAGGCACACTGAGAAGCAATGCTGCTCTAAATCAGACATTTCTCAGAATCCCTGCTGCAGCTTTTCTGCTGCTAGTTGCAGGGGACCGTTCTCGCAGTGTGAAGCGTTTTTAAGCCAAAACCATTTCTGCTGTGTTCTCTGTTGTGAATGTGGAGTTTCAGCCAGACGTTTATCTCACTGCCTGAACTGATCTAAACTTGGAGAAGGATGCTAGGCAGACTCCAAGTAGTCTGACTACACGCTTCTTCACTGAGCTGAAGAGGCAGTCCTTCTGTCAGAATCGAGAAGCCGCTGTTTAGTTTTCCTAACTTAAGTTCTCAAAATTTCACCCACACTACAGCCCAGATGTTATCAGAAAATGTAAATTTATTCTTTTCCGTAACTAATCCTAATCTTCCTCATGAGCCTCACCACTCTGGGAATGAGGAAAAGGTACTTAGTTTTAAATTGCCAGTTAACAGTATCATGTTTTGTTGTTGTTATTAAAAATAGTTTAGATTTCGTACATATTCCATCAATTCAAAGTTCAACTCAGGACCAGCGCTGTTTCTCCTTTCTCCTTCCTTCTTCCCAAGATGGCGCCTGAATAGGAAAGCAGACAGGCAGTTGAGGAGTTTCGCTTTTGCACTGGTCCTCAAGCTGGTCTCATCTGCAAGACTTAGGTGTAGCCTTTTGGGTCCAACCCTGTGCATCCTGGTGGCATCTGCTGATGAATTCCACGGGCGGGTGTAACTCAAAGCCTCGTGTCTGCCCTCAGGGCCATTGACCATCCCTCTTGTTGCGTGCAATCCGAATGGCCCTAGGTCTGGGCCCTTAGCATGAACCCGTGGATGGCCCACAGTGAAACCTCCAACCCAGGACCACTTCCCTGGTAGGGCCCTGGCACGATTCCCAGCCTGAATCCCAGATTCCTTCCCGGCCCTTCTTGGGCTATATGGGAACCTCTGAATCATCATGATTCTGTGCACAAGTTATTGGTGAGGGGTGATCCGGCCGGATGGCAGTTGTTCTCAGGCACCAAACAGAGAACCTGGCAAAAGTCTCTGCTTTTAGTTTTCCATTAAGTCTGTCAAACCCAACTATCTCCCCGGGTACTTCAAACATGACAGACAGCCTGCCTCTCTTGCCTGTGCCTCACACTCCCCAGAGCTCAACATGTGGGCTTTTATTCCCTGCCCCTCACTTCCTGTTTGACAGGAAATTACCAAAGTTCTCTCCTCTTCTGGCAACTCTGATGTTCTTGCAAGGACTGACTCAATATGGAAACAGATGATTAAAAATAAAATTAGGAAAACTTGTTCTTTTCCTCCAAATCACAGCTTCCACAACTATGTATTGTTGTGGCTGGATAATCTTCTTTCATGTATCGAATTCTTAATACTGCCTCTTTGTTTCTCTTTGCATGTCTGCTTTAACTACCCAAATTTTCCCCAAGGCAAATGGATGGTCCTGCTGAATAAAAGGCACACACAAAAAAAATTAGCATGAGTTTAAAAATATTATACTTCCATTAACAAGACTATCCTATCTAATCTGATTTCCAAATTTTACAGACCAATCCCTTCTCACTAAATAAACAAAAATTATCTTCTATTCAGCTACTATGAAAACAGACTGAGAAAGGAACTCTTTATCAAAATTACATGAAACAATGTAACTCCATGCCTCTGGTCTTTATGGCTGTGTTAAGTTAAACCACCAGCAAGCTACCTCTTTGAATCCCATTCAGGTTAACCTTTACTGAGTTGTATAAGTGCTGCCCTTGGCTTTTTATCAATAGGAAACAGACATATAAAATCTCTTTCCACTTTTGCTTCAAAGATTTTACCCATTATATTACTTAGTTTCCAAGAGAGACATTAGAATCTTTGGAGAAATTAGCCTGTTTCCTCTTTCTTCTATTGATTAGTATGTGTAACTCTTCCAATTTCCATTTTTATCGTGACTTGCAGGAAGCTCAGAGGTCATCCTGATGCTTAATCTTCTTCTTTCTTTGGCAGGCCTGTTGATACTGTTCCACATATGTCATAGTTAGCCACCTCAGATCCTTTAGGTGCAGGTAGGGTATAATTAACATAAATCACCACTCACATAACCCTATAAGTTAGGTATTATATGTTTTACAGATGAGGAAATTGAAATTTAAAAGGGTTTCATGGGAAGTGGATGTGGCTTAAACGATTGGGCTCCCGTCTACCATATGGGAGGTCCCAGGTTCAATTCCCGGGGCCTCCTGGTGAAAGCGAGCTGGCGCAACAAAAAGAGACAAAGAGGAGAGGCAATGAGAGACAACAAACCAGGAAGCTGACGTGGCTCAGGTGATTGGGTACCTCTCTCTCATGCATTGGAGGTCCCAGGATCAGTTCTTGGTGCCTCCTAAAGAGAAGATGAGCAGACTCAGAGAGCACACAGCAGATGGACACAGAGAGCAGTGACCGCAAACAGTGGGTGGCGGGGGGGGAGGGGGATAAATAAATAAAATAAATCTTTAAAAAATAAAAAAGCTTTCATAATTTCTTCAGGGACCACACCTTGGAATTAAGAATCCAGCCTTCATACTGTTCCTTCAGCTCCACCAAGAATGCTTCCATTTTAAAACCAGCAACATCCTGACTTAATCCACAAAACTCGAGCTGTTTAATTTGGTAATTTAAAAAATATGAGTGAGAAATGATTTTTTAAATGTTTAGCTATTCTTGAGACATCTATTTTTTTCCTTTCACCCTTATTTCAGAGAGTTTTACATAATGCGAAACTCTCCAGGTCAATGCACTAGTCAACAATTAGCGTTACGAGATACCAGAGCGGAGATCTAGGCACTGTTGCTTCAGAAGCTCATTTCTCACACAGATGGTCGCACTAATTGATAGATGATTCCCACATGACATCAATACAGTCAAATCGTGATGAATTTTTTTGTGCTATTGTAGATTACTTCCAACAAACCATGGTGAGAACAGTCCCACTATGGAGAAAGGCCCCATAGTGGGACTCTGAGTCACTAATGGTACCTCGTGGAAATATCATTACATTTGGGAATTTAATATTCAGAGTACAAAGCAGTAGAGATTTTTTTCTAAAAATGACTTGCCCTTTCCTAGGAAAAAAAACTCTTTGGATTACATTTGGCTTTCTTGCCCCACATGAAAAAGACCCAATTTTTGTCTTTCAAGGTAATCCTGCTTTTCCAATTGTGTTTCTGGACAAAGCCTCCTTTTTATGTCAGATAGCTCTGCTGATTAAGGAAAACAAAAGAATGCAAACACCCCCAAACTACGGTAACTGAGTTTCTAACTAATTAATACTATCCTGTAGATAATACAGATCCAGATAGGAAAAGAAAGAGGAACTGAGTAGCACTAACAGGGACTTTTCCCGCCTTGGGGCTTTCTGCAGCATTCTGTATAATCTGAACTTTTTAATGTTTATTTTGCTTCTGCTCTGAGATAACCCCTCGCCATTTGAGGTCAGATATGAAGCATAATTTATGATGCATGACTGCTTTAAGAAATCTAGAAGCTTCCTACATTGTTTTTTATGTACAGTGGTTTAAGAAGAGCTTTTCTTCTTAGAAAGGCTTTTCCTCTTCTTTTATTAACAGTGTATCACTTTGACTTAATACTATTAGATTTGTAAAGTGCTTCATTCTGATGAAAAAATGAAGGTGCTGTGATTTTAAATTATCAAAGAAATGTGCGTTTAAATATCAGTAATTACCCCCAAATTTGCACTTGACCTAGTCACCCATGTATAACATGACGTAGATTGCATTGCTTTTTAGATCGAACAAAAGAGACCATTTGTTATGCTTTGTGCTTCAAAATCCATTAACTCTTCTCTCCCAGGAAAACACAGCCAAAACCTGAGCATATCTCTATGCAGTTTCTGATGATGTTAGGGGCAAGATGGGAGAATAGCAACAGGCAATGCAGCTCCTTAAAGAAGGCCAGGCATAATGTTTTTATTTCCTTGCATCAGTGCTCAGCTTTCAGCCTTGTTCATGATTTCTGTGTAGTGTTCATGGTTCCCACCAAGGCATTCTGGCCACTATGGGCATAACCTAGTTTAACCAGACTGACACATCTGCCTGCACTTCAGTTTTGCTGTCGCAAGCCCTCCAGCACATCAGCATCCCTTTAAGGACATATAGCTCAGAAGATGAGAGACATTAATGAGTGTGTATGGTATTACAAAAGTGGTATTGTGCTTTGAGTATTGTCTTATTTATTGGAGAGAAGTATAGCGTCATGACTGAAAGCATGTACTCTTCACCAGTCAGAATTTGAATGCTGGCTCTGCCACTTATTAGCTTAGCTGTGTAGCCTTGGTAGAGTTATTTAACTTCTCTATGTCTTGGTTTCTCTTATTTAAAATGAGTGTAACAATGATGCTACCTCATGTTTTTGTTATAAGGATTAAATGATAATACTGCCTGGCACATAAGAAGCACTATATAGGGATTAACAACTATTGTCATAATATTAAATTCTTTATGGAAAAATTCCATCTTTCCGGTTTGGTGCAAAATGTACCAAATGCTTACAAACACAATATGTTGCAGAGGAAAAAATGGAGTAATCTACTTTGAATATTGTTCTTTGTTTAAATCAAGAAATGAAAAATGACTAAGAGCCTATCACTTCGTGCCAAGATCATTTGAACTCCTCCACATCCTAAGTGTGACTCTGCTTCTTGGAAGTTGCTTCAGCACGAGGCAGATGATTAAGGCATCCAACATTCTGGCTACACCCAGTGACCTTCTAGACCCAGAGGTGAGAGGGAAGCAAGAATTTCTGGGCAGGTCGCCTAGAAACAGAGGCTAAGTCTTAGAGGTGCTCTCACCAGCCCCAGTGTAAGTCACTTTCTCCCTTCAAGGCCCAGAGCAGCAGGGATCAAGCAGAATGGGGACAAGCCTGAGCAAGAGAAAGGAGGCTGCCCTAGGAAACCTCAGAGCCTAGATGCTTGCAATACAAAAAACCATTTGGGGTCCAAACCTGTAGCCAAAATAATTGGTTATGACAGTATTCCTTTAAGCAGTTTAGCCAACATATCTATGCATATATAAATATCCCATCATCTCTTTCCTGTGACATTTGCAATCTCATGTTCTATGCAGCCAGCTATTATGTTAAACCTAGCCAATTTCGCATTAGACGGCTTTGTGAAGTGTCATAGCATTTGATGGAATGGCAAGACTAAATTGCAATCTGGTCTGTGGGGAAAAATATTTTAAAAACATTAAATTTGTTTTGGTTGCTTAGCCATTTCTCTCTCTCTCTCTCTCTCTCTCTCTCTCTCTTGCTCGCTCGCTCTCGCTCTCGACACCAATCTGTACATAACAAGATTTAAAGAGGGAAATATCACAGCGTAGAGAGATGGGCTGTTTTGTAGATTTCTCTGACTAGTAAAAGAAAAGTAGCAGATTCACCCTGCATACTGAGGCAGGTGGGGAGCAGTTTTTCCTGTAATTCCATTGCATTATTTTACTGGTAAATCCATCCTAAAAGGAGACAAGCCCAAACTGATTTTTTGCTGAAATAGTCCACAGTTTTAAAATATACTGGGATGGCTCCTTGGCACTCGTGGACTATTAACAGCAGGGATATCCCTATCCACAGCTGTCAACTCTCTTAATAGCAGTCAACAAATACATGGCCATGAATTCTTCATACCCTAAGTCAAAGCAATGCACAGGGTGCCTTACGTTCAGGTGAACCAACTTCAATCTGGAAAGATCTCATATTTTATCTCTGTGCTGTTCAGCGTCTGCCACAGTGCAGAAATTTACCATTAAAGTTTAGGTCATGGGGACCTTGTGCCTTTGGGATTCTCTGAAAACTCCGTTTATAGTCATGTAAATTTGTAGGGACTTTTCAAGTTACTTTTTTTTTTTTTTTTTTTAAATGTCCCACTCTAGCCACTTTTAATTATATGATTCAGCAGTATTAATTACATTACATTCACAACGTTGTGCTCCCATCACTACCGTGCATAACCAGAACTTTTCCTTCTCCCCAAACAGAAATTCTGCACCCATGAAGCATTGGCTCCCTATTCCCCATACTACCCCTGCTAACCTGAGATTTATATTATGCCTCTCAAACTGCATATTCTAGTTACTTGTCCTTTTGTGTTTGGCTGATTTCACTAACATGATGTCATTCAGGTTCATGCTGTAGCATGTATCAGAACTTCATTCCTTTCTGTGACTGAATAATCCATTTTATGCTTATGCCACATTTGTTTATCCATTCATCCAAAGAAGATATATAAATGGCTAATAGCCACATAAATTGATGTTCAACAGTACTAGTCAAAATTAGATGCTACTTCATACTCATTAAAATGACTATTACTATTTTTTTTAAAAATCAGAAAATAACAAGTGTTGGTTAGGATGCAGAGAAATAAGAACTTTTGTAAATTTTTGATGCAAATATATAACAGCTCAACTGCTATAGAAAACAGTTTGGCAGTTCCTCAGAAATTTAAGAATAGAATTACCACATGGCCTCATAATCTCACTTCCAGGTGAGAATTGTAAGCAAGGACTCAAACAAATAATTGAACTTCTATGTTCATAGCATCGATTTTTACAATAGTTAAAACATGGAAGCAACCCAAGTGTCCTTCAAGTTACTTTTGAGTCTTACAATCAACATAAATTCCTTTAAATTTCAGCCCTTGGAAGTTCACATAATACTGTGGAATGGATGCTGAATATGCTAAGTCATCAGAAAGAGAAATTGACCATTGTATAAAGAGTAAAATGTTTGTTTTTCCTTCATGTTAGTGCCATTGAGACACCATCTCATTCAAATAAAAAATTTGCCGGTATCTTCAGATGCTTTTAGTTCAGTAGTCTCAGCCTACAATAGCTAAGGCACACACATGAAGTTGATTTTTTTCCTATGGTTAGTTTTTAGTTCAGGTAGAAGAAAATAAATGGATAGTGTCAAATATTGCAAGCCTCATTTGACAAGACCAGTGGTTTTTAACCGTTTTGGTCTCAGGACCTATTTAGACTCTTAGAAATTATTGAGAACCCCTAAGAGCTTTAATTTAGGTGGGTTATATACATTAATATACATTAATTACCATATTAGAAATTAGAACTGAGAAATTTCTGAAAATTTATTTATCAATTCATTTAAATAGAAGGGAAATAAACCCATTAGAGGTTAATATAAACAAAATAATTTCATGAAAAGTAATGATTTTTCAAAACAAAAACATTCATGAGCAGAGTGGCATTGCTTTACCTTTTGCAAATTTCTTTAATGTCTGGCTTAATGAAAGATAGCTGGATTTTCAGATCTGCTTCTGCATTCAATCTGTTGAAATATATTGCATATAGCTTCTGGAAAGCTCCACTGTACACTCAGGAAAGAGCTAAAAAGGCAAATAAAGTCCAAGTATTATTCTGAACATAATTTTTCAGAAAAGATCCCTGGACTGCATTTTAAGAACGACTTTGAGAAGAACCAGACTATATACAGTGTTCCAAAAAGATTTAAATACCTGGATGATTTGTGAACATATATTGATTAGTTGTAATGAAGTCGGGGGATGATGGATTCCACTAGGTTCTTGGCTATGTTACATAAAAGAATTTAAGAACATGCCCATTTAGTTAGGACAGTAGTTTATTGAGAAAATGGGAGAAGAGAACAGAAAGGGGAGAAAATAGCAGTTACGCATCTCCAGATGTAGGTGCATGCTCTTCCAGGCAGAGAGAGATATTTGGCTTGTGTGTTTACCTTTTATGCTATTAATTATTCCTCCCCTTGCTAATGTTTGGGGGAGGGGCCCCAGCTGTTTGCTGTTCTGGTTGGTTACCCCACCCCTCAGTTCCCCAGGGGGCCCCATGATGAGGCCTCTTGAGGATATCTGGGGCATTCCCTTGATCCCCAACAAGAGCTCATTCCAGATGGGGTTCTCATGGCCAGGTTCTCGCAGGATCCTTCTGGCAGCCTTCTTGGTCCCTCGGGGGGTTTCCAGGCAGGGTTCTGTGGCCACATGTTTTCCACCATGTTTTTCTGCCAAGTTTTAGACTCGTCTTCCCTTTTCCTAAACCAGCCTGCCTCAGTAATCTGAGGCCTATAACAATAGCAGCACTAATTAAATCCTTTCAAATAGCTCACTTAAGGTTAATATTTCTATTTGGTAGAGAATATTACATTCAAATTTCCACCACTACTGTCATTTTCCTTCCACCTCTCTGAACCTCCTCTCAGATTGCATCTTCTGTCTGGTTCATACTCTCCCCTTGCCCTTTTCAGTCCATCCCTGATATTCCTCTGTGCCCATGAGAGCAAGGTTGGTGTGCTTGTAATAAATGAAATAGTCTCAAAATAGCAGGACATGAAGCTTCCTTAAGACTGAATATGCTCTTTAAGTATATGTAAAGATATGAGAACCACATATTTTTCACTCCAGTTACTATTTTCCCACCAGTTTTCTCAGATTAACGTTTATTGTTTTACAAACTATACACACTTTTAACATTTCACCACCCAAATTTCACTGGTCTATGAAAAATCCCCCATTGTTCCATTTTGGGAAGGGGTGTTCATGGATTCAGGGAGGATCTCAGAAGGTACTGGAGGTGCAACAGCCAAGGTTCTGAACGCCAGCTTTGCACGTACAGAAATTTGATCTTCTGAGTGCAGGGAGAATTGAACATATTCATTGGAATGTTTCATGCTAACTGCCCCAAAGAGATTAGACATAAACCAGAATGCCAATGCATTACATTTTACTGAGTAATATAACTTCCAAAGAGAGCTCAATAATTGCATTAACTGGTTAGTACAATCTCTTACTTAATAAAATATATATGGAAAGCCAAAATATAATCAAAGCAAAGAAATCAGTGGGCTAGACTGAATGGGTGTTTTATCAGGCTGCTGAAACCCGATCCATCTATTGTCACCTAAAAAGATATTATATCTCACTATGCAATTCAGACCAAGTTTTCCCTGGATAATGGTAGATACTTAATCTCTCCCTTTTTAGTTCATTTTCCCCTTGATTCTATGTGAAACCAGTTAGAGTTTCCTAAATTCATAATGCTGCTTCATGTCACTGCACCTTTTCAGAGTTAGGCCCTGACTCCCTAGGCTCTTTTTGGTGGATAAGGGTAAGATGATGAAGAAGTCTGAAGTGTGGGTGAGACAGAAAATCCTTCTAACAATGACGGGATAGACAATTTCTGTGGGATCGTACTGGAAGCTTAATGCCACAGGACAAACACTCACAAAAAGATGGGGAGTGTCTCATCACATATTTTAGCTAATCTTGAATACTTTTAATCTCTCTCACATTCTTCAGGATAAATTTGAAAAAAAAAAAATTCATCATTAAAATATATTTGCCAAACTAAGCATTAGGGCCTTGAGTCTTAATCAAGATATGGATAATTGAAAGAGCATTTAGTAGGTGGCTCTCTGATAAAATGCTAACTACTTCTGGGGAAAGATTCTCATTGATTCTGACTGCCCCAGAATGAAAATTTAACTAGCATATTTATAGTATTGACCTGTCTGTGTTCAAGTATGTTCCAGTAAATTATAAACACGTCAGCCCAATTCAAGTGTTACCTCCCCCTGAAAGCATTTTCTTATCCTTCATTCACCCCACCTTGCCCCCAACACCAAATATGATATAGACACAGCTCCTCTTCCTGGGGGAGAAATTGGTGTTGACCTTTATTAGTGTTCAGCATGCTGCATGGTAATTTTTCATTTTATTTGTTAGTGTCTCTGAGTCTTTAACTAAATAGTAAACTTCTTGTGGAGAGACGTGCTGTCTTATTCCCCATTGTGTCCCAAGGTGAATGGCATGTAGCAGTGGGTCAGTGATTGCATGGATCAATGAATGACTTGCTCTGTGGCTACACTTTAGACCCATGAATCCTCTCTCCTCGTGTTGACTCACTATTTCCTCAGATACATTAATACAATTGATTTGCTGACACCATTCTTCACTAAAATATTTTCCACTGCAGGATACTGGTGGATATTAAGCGATAAAAGACTTTGATAGTAAAAAAGTCTCTGAAATGCTGAGTTCAAATTTTAAAAGACTATTTTTGGCATGACTTCTATGAATTTTAATATGTACTTTAAATCGCCAAGAACAAGACACAGGAGCACTCCTGGGGAGACATAATTGAATGTAAAGAAAGCAACAATTTAGAATATCACCAAAAAAAAAACCTTCTGATTAATATTTGTCTTGTGATGTTCCCGAAAAGAAAGAGAAAGAAAGAAAGAGAAAGAGTATGTGTGTGTTTCCATGATCAAGTAAGATTGTAAAGCATGCATTCCACTCCCCAGTCCAACAGATATTCTGACCTTAAACTTGTTCTCCTTTTGGCTTCATTGTAAACCACACTGACTCCGCCTGTTCTTTAAAGTGTTTAGTTCCTTTAGGCCACTGACCTCGTAACATTCTCTCAGTCTCCACTAGCCCTCCTCTTGGGTGTAGGACCCCATTCTCATTTCAGTATATCTTGACAATACCCCAAGTTCCTGTACCTTTGGCTCTGTTATCACACCTGTATTGTAAAACCCAGTAATCCTGGATGAAACCAACAATGTCCTTTCTCCCTTCCACCCCAAGCAGCTGAATGCTATGGAGAAAGTGGGACACAGAACAGATTGGTGTCCCTCTAAAGTCATGATCATCAGTCAAATGGGCTCTCCACACTGTCCAGCAATCCTACTCTGCACTTATCAATTCCCTCTCTATTCTCCTGAGTGACTATTTCAAACATCCAATCTCCAATTTCAAACTTCTGATCTCTCCTGTCTCTCGTAATAACATTATCAAAATTTGCATGTGTGTATTTGTTCCTATTATTATTCAATAGTTTCTGTTTCTCTAACCAAAATGTGAGCTCAGTTAGGGTAGGGGCCATGTCTGTTTTCATTCACCTTTTCTATCACTTAGCTGTTGTTACAATAATGCTGAAAACCAGAAAATCTTAGTGATATACTGCAGTAAACACTGTTTCTCCCTGGACTGGAAGTTGGCAGGGGAGCTCTGCTGATCTTGGTGAGGAACTCAAAGGCTGTTGGTTGGCAAGTATGCATTATCTAGACCTGGGTCTGCAAATTTTTTTGGTAATAGGTCAGAAAGTAAATATTTTAAGCTTTGCAGACATATATGCTCTGTCAGATGTTCTTCTTTTTTTAATTTTTTTAAATTTTAGTTTGCTAAGCTGCTCAAAGCAGATACCATAAAATGGGTTGACTTTTAACAGTGGGAATTTATTAGCTTACAAGCTTACAGTTTTTAAGCCATGAGAATGTCCAAATTAAGGCATTTCCAAGGCAATACTTCCTTCCCAGAGAGTGGCAGCCAGTGATCCTTGACACCTTCGCCACATCTCAAGGCACATGGTAGCACCTGCTGGTCTCTCCCGTCTCCTTCAGGTTTCATTGCTTCTTGTTTCTGCTTTCTCTCTGTGTGTATATTCAGACTGTTTATAAAGGGCTCCAGTAAGAGGATTAAGATCCACCCTGGGCTAAGCCTTAACTGAAGTAATCTTATGAAAACCTACTTATAATAGGTTTACATCCACAGGAATGGATTAGTTTTTTCTGGGGATACATACAGTTTCAAACCACCACTTTTTTTTAGAAGAACTCTTTAAAAATAAAAAGCTACTTTTAGCCTATAATCCATACAGAATTAAGTCATGGGATGGATTTGACCTGCAGGCCAGAGTTGCCAACCCGTGATTTAGGTTGTGTTTGGCTGGAAGCTCTGCTTCCAGCTGTAGATCCAGTTGAACTTGACTGTTGGCTGCAGGTATGGTTCTGGTCTGCTTCATACATTTCATTCTGGGGCAGGAGGTGTGCCTTGCCCATGGCAATAGTAGACACAGAAGGAAGCAAGTAAAAGCATGCAATGCTTCTTAAGGGATAGGCTTGTAACTGACTTACTGAGACTTCAGCCCATGTTTTGTAGGTCCCAGCGAGTCACTTGGCTGAGCCCAATGTCTAGATGTGGGGAGATTCACGCTGCCTTTAGGAGAGAGGGGAAAACACATAGCAAAGGGAGTGAAAAAGAATCGGGGCCAATAATTCAGTCTCCTACATCATGGCATAGTGAGTATTTAGAATAGTGACTGACACATAATAGGTCCTTAATATGTGTTTAACAAATGAAGAAATGAATTCTATAATGACCACAAAGTTAACAAAGGGTAACATACAGAGAATATATATTCTGTTCCAGGAGCCTTGCTGAAGATTTTACATATTTTTTTTCAATCTTTAACAATAGATGTTTGGGATAGCTAATGTCATTTCCATTTAGTGATGAGAAAATGGAGTCTTATAGAGATTAAATAACATTGGGGGGATGAATTAATATTATGTTATACTTCTGTCAGTCTCCAAAATCTGGGCTCATTTTTTTCTAACCCCTTATGTACTAAATTTACCATTTTCAATACATGTCAATTCTATCACTTCTAGTTGGCCCCCATGAAATCAATCAGTATAGTCCATTATCAATACAGCATGGTCATCTAGTGGTGAAAGAGGGATTTTTATAGGCTATTTGGTGAAGAAAAATTCAAATGAAAGGGGAGATAAAGATTTTTGTTAAGCTGTTTTTTCTGGTATTATTACTGGAAATGTATTATGGCAAAAAAAAAAAAAAGAGAGAGAGAGAGAGAGAAAGAAACTACCTAGAAAATCTCTTAAAAAAAAAAAAAAAAAACATAAATATTTAAATACTTTCAGAGGGGTGAATTAACACCCAGCATTCATTATTTCTGACCACAAATGCTTTGTCTATTCTCTCTCCCATTTCCTAACTTCACTATTTCCCATTTGGCTTCGCTCCCGTTTCTATCAAGTCTGGGGTGCAGGCTTAATCCTGTCCTACTGCCCTTAATTGCTTGTCTATTTGCTTTTCCATGCCAGTCCCTCCTATACCATTCAGCATCACAAAAATGGTTCTAGAATTTCAATAAACCATATCTGTGATCACAAATAATTCACACTAACTACCCATAAGTCAGCTCTTACTACTGCTTTTCATTCTTGTACTTATTTTCTCATTGATTCCTTATAACATTCCCTGCTGCTCTAAACCCTTTATTCCTCAGCCCCCAATTCCACCCCAACAATTCTGCTTTCAGGAGGACATCACCCCTAATTATTGAGATAGAGGCCACCTGCTGCCAGCCCACACAGATTTCTTTCTCCTTAAAAACCAGAATCATGTATCTACCTCCCTATTTATCTTTGTCTTTTGAAAAACTCTTCCCTTCTTTCTTGTCAGAATAAAATGTGTCCCTCCTTCTATCTCCTGTTCACCCTTTCTTCATATTTATTTATTTTATCTCCTCCATTCCATCTCTAACACTTTACATCAATTATCTATTTTTCTTACTTTGCAATCTCTCTCTCCCCTTCAGCTCCTTTCCTTTTGCTTGCAAACATAGAGATGCATTCTTAATCTAGAACAAAATAGTTACCGATCTCATAACTCTCAGGATGTACATTTAGGCCTCTTTGTTTTAGCAGCCCACTCAGATACCTGTCTCGGGATTGCTTTCCCAGCCTGCTGCAAGACTACTTACCTGGTGGGCTCCTGTAACTGCCAGTGGAAACCTTGACTTTTGCCAGCCTTGGAGTGCATTGGCTGGGTGAGCCCTTCCCCTGCCTGCCAGCCTCCCACTGGAATGAGTAAGTTTGGAAACAGTTGCAGGTGAGCAGGTAGCTGTTGGTGCTCACGAATACTAAATGATTGTTCTAAATTTGGAAACAAAAGTAGTCCAAGACGTTGGAATTGTTCAGCATGATAATTGCCATGACTGATACAGGCCGTTATACATTTTGTCAAAACCTATAATATTGTAAGGTGCAAAGTGTAAACTGTAATGTAAACCATGGTTAGTAGCAATGCCTCAATATTTATTCATCAATTGTAACAATGGACCACACGGAGGAAAGATATTATTAATAGGGGAAAATGTGATGGGGTAGGGAGTGGGGCATATGGGAATCCCCTATATTTTTTATGTAACTTTTTGGTACTCTAAAATGTCTTTAAAAATAAAATTTAAAAAAAAGAAATAGTCCAAGAAATCTAAAACTGAAGATATAAATTTGTAAATGGAGTTTCTTATCCCAAAATAAATGAAGACCAGATAAAGGAAATGGAATAAGGAAGACAAAATAGTTAGACTTTTCCTCCTTCATAAATGGAATGCTTAAGTTATTGTTTTATTTATAAATTTTAGAATTAAATTAATATGAATTTAATAAGTTTTATTAACACAAGAAGTTAAAAACTAGTAATTTTTAAAAAGACTCTCTAATGTCCAAGTCATTGCAGAACTAAACAGGAAATAAAACTCAATTCAAAAAACAAAAAGACAAAACAGGAAAAACAGAACCAACGCATTCTTTAAAGTATAAAACAAAGGGAAGACAGGTCAACTTTTACATTTTTGAGAGTATATACAAGCAGTTTAAATTCCCTTATTAAGAGGAAAGAAATCTCAGATTTTAAAATTTTGCTTTCAATCCAATCTCTTCTGGACAGGATACAACTAATAAAAATGCATTAAAAAGCTATAAACAACCTAGGAAATTGTATTTTAGCAAAATATGAACACAAAGAAATAGCCAAAAGTATACCTATCAAACAAAGAAGAATTTAGGAGTTTATATGGTTTAAATAAGAAGTGGGTATTTTCTACTTGGAAAGGTATTGTTTTATGAAATATAAATTTACCAAATTAATACAAGAAGCAGAATGAACAATAGTCAAACAAGAAATTTAGAAAATAATTCAAGGAACACATCTTAAAAACTGTGGGATCCCAAATAGTTTTCTGGTAAAGTCATTCTTCTCTTCAAAGGGAAACTAATCCTAATTTATTTTACAAATAAGACAGACAAACTGACAACAATGGCACTCACAAAGAAACTGCCCCACTTATGAATAGCCCTGCCAGAAATATATATAAAGCTGCTAAATGTAATCTGCTAATATTAAAAGAATTTATAACTTATCAAGACTATGTAAGGTTTATCCCAGGAATGTAAGGTTAGATCAATATGAGGAAATTTTATAATATAGGAGATTAAAATATATAATTATATCAATTAATTGTATAAAGGTGTTTGATAAGATTTAAACACCATTTCTGCAAAAAACTCTTTTAAACTATGAATAGAAAGTGTATCTGTTTAACCCCAGAGTTACTGGAACATTGTAGACACAAAGAGGTGGAACAATACCTGTGCTTTCACTGTTACTTAATGTTGTTTTGTTTGTTGTGGCTCTAGCCTATGCCATTCTTTAGTATTTCCTATTGGGGTTGATTGAATCACATCAAAATCTTTCAAGCTAGAAGACCAGGAAGTCTTAATTATCTCTATCTTACTCCATGCACCGAGACCTTCCATTTTCTCTCCTGACTTTCTCACAACTCACCTCCCACTTCTACATTCTTGAACTGCTGAAGCTGACTCCCCATATATTCCCTCTCTTTGCTTGACTCTTGAGTGGTTTTCCAGCCTCCAACCTTATCTCCATCTAATTATAAATTTTAATTCTTGACAAATGTATCCTTCTAAAATGCAGACCGGCTCATATTTTCTTTCTCGATTTGATTTTTTTATAGTTTTGCATTTAAAAAATTAAGATGCATTTTAAGGCAGAGCAACCCAGCACTATCCCCCTCTCAGATCTGAAACTAAGGTCTGCTCCAATAGGTAGAGCAGAGTATAATTAACATATACTATATGTATGATGATGTACAGCTCAGTATGTGCTATATAGAAGGTGTTCCACAAATGTTAAATTCTCCTTCTAGGTAAAATTCTTCACTCAAATCCTTCTGACAGTGCAACTAATTTTATTCAGAGTAAGGCTGGGTGGAAAAGCCTCTTGTGTATTCCAGTTTGAATAACAAAGGGAAAGAGGCTTATTTACTGTTAGCAGAGGCTTTTTCACTCATGTTCAGTTAAAGCTACAAAAGGTAGATAACCAGAAGCAGTTCCTTCAGCTTGGAAAGAAATTGGAAAATCTCCATGCAGTGGCATGAAGTCTTAGGCACTGGGTCATCTTTTTTTTTTTTAAAGAGGTAGAAAAACATGTAGCTAGAGGCTGTGCATAGTGAGAGGCAGCTGCAGAGCAGTTGTTTTCTATCTGGAGAACCCTTTGGAAGTGGTTTTGAGTTCTTCAAATATTTGATTAGAATTTCATGGGTACTGAAGCTTTATATGAGAGACTTAATATTCTAGTGTTCTGCTTAAAATGTTATTGAAAAAAATAGCTCTGCTAAAACAAACAAAAAATGTGTTGGAAATACTGGTGAGATGATAGGCTTTGGAATTTGACAGACCTGGAATTATTTCCCAGCTGCATTCTAAGTGCCATCTTGGTTACTTAGCCTCTCTAAACCCGAGTTTCCTCATCTGCAAGATTCTACACATCTCATGGGGTTGGTGTGGTGAATAAATTTTTAGAAGCTTACAAAATGCCTAGTACATAGCGAAGTGTAGATTAATGCTAGACTTTTCACTACTCCTCAACCTGTCATCATTGTGAAATATACTGAGTTACAAATTTATCCAGAAAATCTCTCAAGTGCAGAAAAATTAAGAGTTTCTTCTGTGAACACCACAGTATTGGAGTACATCAATAACAAGATATAAAATATTACACAGATATTTCATATTAGAGATATAAACTTTAAATGCCAAAGTATTTCTGTGCTTAGATCATCTAGAGTTTAACTGCAAAGTTCTTTTTTTGGAAAGAGTGAAGGCAAACAGCTTCCTCTGCAAACTTTTGTCAAAAATTGGACAGGCAAGATGGCAGCACTTAATTTTCCCTGATATCCATGATCTGGAGCCCTCCTCAGTCTACTGCTTCCTGACAGCATCTGTTCTAGAACCTTTCCATTATGTATTTTCTTAAGTGTGTGAAAATCCCACCTTTCCAGTGTGTGTACAATCACCATATCTAGGATAAAATAATAAATTCACTGATGCAAACTGTCTTCTCTCTCAGAGTGGCATCTGCAAAATTGCTGCCATGTTGCAGTATTTATTCATCCGCAGTGGTGGCAACTCTAGTCATCAGGTAACTTCTGAGGTGTTGCTTTCTGAAGCCTCCTTGCTTTCCATTTTCCCTTGAAGTCCTGACTTTCTGGCAGCGTGTTCTGGCAGTATGTGCTTGCTCAGTGACATGGCCCTGCTATTTCTTATGAGTAGCCATTTTCAGTCTCATGACACCAGAGCTGCTTTCCATGCACCCTGCTTAGGAATTCCCAGGCCTGTGAAATCTGCTTTATAAGGACAGTTCTTTGCTTATCTGTATTTGTTTCAGTAGAATCTTGAAATGAAGCTGTGGTCAATGTTTCTAAAGCATGTGCTGATTCTCTCTTATTCTACTTATCTTTTTAATATTCTTGGCTAATGGTTCTCAGAGTGTGGTCCTTTATTTGTCACAGTGATGACTTGTGCATTGAAAGTGTAAAAACAATAGTGATTCACCTGCTGGCATCTTAGCACATTTAAAGCCAGTAGCATTAAATTGTACTCGAATTGTTTTCTTTACCAACATGCATCCACACAGAAGAAAAAGAAAGCCAGTTTCTCTTATGAATATACTTGATTAAGCAGTAAAAATTATTAATTTTATTAAAGCTCAACTCCTGATGACAGATCCTTTTAATATTCTGCATGACAAAATGGGAAATATGCAGAAAATGCTTCTATTGAATGCCCAAGCATGACAGTTGTCTGGAAGGAAAAACATTTGTGTGATTGAGTTGTAAACTGAACTAGCCACTGTTTTCATATAACATGATATTTACTTCAAAGAACAACTGACAGAGGAATTGATGTAGCTCAGTGGTTGAGCTCCTCCTTCCCATGTAAAAGGTTCTGGGTTCAATCCCTGGTACCTCCTAAAAAAAAAATCAATTAAGGATTCCAGTAAATACAACCAAATAAACTTCAAGAATCTTTAAAGATGTTTAAATAATTTTTAAAAAACCTGACAGACTATGGTTATGCAAACTTAGATATTTGGCAGACATATTCTTGAAAAAATGAGCAAAAGTGCCTGTCACTTCAAGGCAAAATACTGACAATATTTGTTGCCAATGATAATGTTTGGATTTTCAAGCAAAAATTAGAATTATGGAAAACTCATATTCACCACAATGAGCTTAACAGCTTCCAAACATACGATGAGATTCTTGGTAATATTAGCAAGTATGATTTTTTTAAAAATTTTATATTGAAGTGTGTCAACATTTGAAAAATCTGCATAGTTCTGTGAACCAATATTTTTCAAATGACTAATATTTGAGTTTAAAAAATCATACATGGGTAAAAGATACATGCAAATTGCAAGATAGACTGATATATTTTAAAGTAACAAAGAATGAAAAGTTCACTAATAGAGTTTCAGATTCCACATTGCAAATAACCTTTAAGAAACTACCACTTGTTGAATACTGTATAGTGTCAAAGAAAATCTACACCTGTCACCATATACGAAAGTTAAATCAGAATGGATTGTAGGGGAGTGGATGTAGCATAAGTAGTTGAGCACCTGCTTCCCATGTGCGAGGGTCCTAGTTTCAATCCCCAGTATCTCCTTAGAAAAAAATAAGGATTTTAGACCTAAATGTAAAACCTGAAACTGTAAAAACTGCTAGAAGAAAACATCAGGAGAAAATCTTTGCAACCTTTGGTTAGGCAAAGATTTCCTAGGTTAGTCACTAAAAGTACAATCCATAAGAGAAAACCATGATAAATTGGGCTTTGTCAAAATTTAAACCTCTGTTCTTCCCAAAACCCAGCTAAGAAAATAAAAAGAGAAAACATTTGCAAATCATGTATATGAAAAAGGACATACCCAGACTACAAAAAGAATTCTCAAAACTCAATAATAAGAAAGCAAACAACTATTTTTAAAAAAATGAGCAAAGGATTTGATCAAATACCTCAACAAAGACTATATACATGTAGCAAATTAGCATATGAAAGATGTTTAACACTATTAATCATTAGGAAATTCAAATTAAAACCAAAATGAGCTATTACTACACACGTATTAGAATGCTTAAAGTGTTAAAAAAAAAAAAAAAAAAAAAAAAACAACGAACCTACAATAACAAGTATGCAAAGCAAATGGAACACTCATATGTCGCTGGTGGGAATGCAAAATGGTTCAGGCACTTTGGAAGATAACGTGGCAGTTTCTTACAAAGTTCAACATATATTTGCCATATGATCCAGCACTCTAATTCCTTGGTATTCACCCAAGTGAAATAAAAACTATGGCTGTGCAAAAATCTATATGTAAATGTTTATAGCAGCTTTATTCATAATTGTCAAAAGATAGAAATTTCTTTTAACTCGTGAATGGATAAACTGTGATACTTCCATGCAATGAAATACTATTAAGCAATACAAAGGGACAAAGGACTGATGCCTCTGACAACATGGGTGACTCTCATAAGTATTACGCCAAGTGAAAGAAACCAGACTAAAAACAGTATGATTTCATTTGCATATTTCTAACTTTAGGACATTCTGGAAAAGGCAAAACTACAGAGGCAAATCTAAGGTTGCCAAGGGGTGGGGAGGAAGGAGTGTTTGACTACAAAGGAACCAAAGGGAATTTGGGGAGTGATGGAACTATATATTGACTTTAGTAGTGGTTACCATTTGTATGCATTTGTCAAAACTCAAAGTACTGTACACTAAAACATGTAATATTACTGTATATCAATTATGCCATACTACTACTGCTAATAATAATAGTAATCATAATAATAACAAAGAACAACAAATTTTTAAAAGGGGATGGGGGTGAGTTTAAAGGAAGATGTAAATTCCTCCTTAATACTGCTAAAGCTGAGAATTTAGCATTCATATGTGGGCAAGTTAGTAAAGTCATGAACTGAGCAAAACACATGCTGTCCTCACGCCCAGGCCAGCCTCCGCCCCCAAGTTCACTGCATGGCTGAGGCCAGCCTGAACACAAGCTCTGCAGGCAGCTCCCAGAGAAGGGCGGTGGCAGAAGCTGAGCTACTCACTCCATTTCCACTGGGAGGAGTGGAGCAGGGGCAAGAAGCTGGAATGGTTTAGGGAAAATCTTTCCTTGTACAAAGCTAAGAAATGGGAAAGAATTCTTCCCTGGTAGCATTGCCAATAAACTTTTCTTTATGAACAATTTAAACATATTGGGGATTTACAAAGCCCAACTAGCAGTGTTTTTTTTTCACCAGGAGGTCCCAGGGATCAAACCTAGCTCCCTCCATATGGGAGATGGACGCCCAACCATTTGAGCCACATCTGTCCCCCAGCAGTGTTTTTCAAAAAGAGTATTTGTGCAGCCAGTGCCTAATCCTCCTAAATCCACCATCTCTAGAAAACTCGTCTTGCTAGAAATCACAAAATGAGCATGATTCATTGCTTAGACATATAGGTCAAATAAATTTGCTTGGTTCCACTGCAATATCTACTTGACTACATGTCATTTAAGGCTCATGATTTTTCCTAAGTACAAATTTTAGAGCAGCTAAGGATGATGTCTGTTTAATTATCAATGCATAGTGCCTAACACTGTATCATAGAGATGTAATCATTTAAAAATTGCTTCTGATTAAAATGATGATATGGACATATAGCCAGCCATGAGTATGAAATTCTTGTTATTTAGTTTTCTTCACCCATCACATCCCTCTGCTCTCAAAGATTTGCCTTTACTAAGATTCTCATATTTTTAAAAATCTTTTATTTTAAAATATTCATGGAAGATTAGAACTTGAAAAAATTTTGATCATAAGAATTAATATGTCTGAGCCCTAATAGAAATAGAGTCATAATTTTGTGGTAGTTACTATAAACTTATTTTATGAAATTATTTATATTTTCTTGGGATTCATCGTTTCTTAATTTTCTCTGCCATTTGCAAATAATATATCAGGTTGTAAAATGCACCTGTAGGACAGTTCAGCTCAACAAATTAAATTCACTTTCAATTATATATACTAATAATTGGGTAAACTATGGTAAGTTCCTTGGAACTTTTGACCCATATATCCTTCTCAAGAAAGTGAGCCCAGAAATACTCAGCACTGCTACCAATTTGGAATTGTAATAGAGCTCTTGATTCTATTACATGCATCGCAGACTTTCTGGTATACCCCCCAGCCGAAGGATCATTTAAAATAAGCCTCAGGGGTCATAGAGAGATTGATTGTTTATCTGCAATAATGTTATTTCTGTGGTTTAGTCTGTTTGTGCAAACCCTGGAAAATATTTTCTATCTCGGCTTATTATAAAAAAGCGTTGTTCACAATTGGGAGAATGTACGTCAGTGATCTTTTTGGGTATTTTCCCATTATAGTGAATAATATAGTTTCAAAATTAATTATTAAATTAATTATTGTACTTCTTTATAATGATGCTACATTTTTTATTCATCTGTTTAGAATAGATACATCCCTCTAGTATATAACCATTTAAAAACAAAAGGCAAAATTTTAAACTCATGAATCAGAGAAATATATATTTAAGTAGTTAACTATGGCATGCTAATCTTTTCAAAATAATAAAGGACCAGACACTGTCTGTGCAAAAATGCTTTAAAAGAATATAGGTTGTTTAGCAGAGTGTTTTTGCTTGTTTGTTTTCTACTGCTGTTGGAGAATTCAATGAATTTTCCAGATAAATGAACTATAAATATCCTTCAGAAGTACTTCTTTTGCCTTTCCCTCTCTGTGTTCTAATTATTAAATATTGTAATATTGTCCTAATTGAAAAATTGGAATATAATTTTGCCTTTCTTGATAATTTGAGATCCCTCTTAATACCATCATTCCTCAATTATAAGACTTCATATTAGGAAGCCCTGTGGTTGCAAAAAGAAGTCTTTCAGGAAAAACAAAATGAAGCAATATTCAAGATACTTATTAACATGATATGTCTCAATTTCAAAACATGAAAATGTTGGGGGGGTAGTTAAAGCTACAAATGCAGATATTGTGGTGATATTAATTATTAAAATATTCCCCCAATAAACAGCACAGTTTTGCTTTTGCTTCTGGCCATTTCCTTACTGCTTGCCAGATTTGCAGTTGTCACTTCTCACTTGCTTTCCCCCCAATGTAAACTCCTAAACATTCCCTTCTCTTTTACTGCTGCCCTGAGCTGCTGTCTATAAGTTGGGCCAAACAGCAAATGAGCCAATAATTATGTGCTAAATAATAGGAGACAGATCCTTCCCGGAGGCCTGAAGGCCATACTTCAGTGCTGGAGTTTGGTGACATCTGCTTCTGTGCACAGACGTTTTCCATCAAATTTAGAGTGAGAACTATGTCCTTTTGAACTAAAATTGCCAGGAACTTGCACTTTGGACAAATGCCATATTGAATACATTAGGAATTTTGAATTGCATTTTATATAGACTACCAGAGACTCCACAATCCTATGCTCTCATAGGTTGAAAGAAATGTATGAAATGTTTACACTATTACACCCTCATTTCATGACTGACTATCACAGAAGACACAGTTGGGATCTCAGGGATGTCAGCATATGGGGAATAGGACTTGGGAGCAGGAGGCATGCAACCTGCATCTAGTTGTCTGAGGCAGCTGCCTTGAGGTTCCTGGCACAGTGCCCATACCTGTGGCAAGCTTAAGGGTGGCATTTTCAGGGAGTTGGGGTGGAAGAGAGTGAAACATTAAGTCAGAGGGGAAAGCCAAGTCTTGAGTGATTTTCAAAGTCATGAAGAGAGCATTGGCCTGGGTCCTTCACAGCAGGACCTCAATCAGTGGCTCCACAGGAGTTCTGTAGACGCGGGCAGCAATACCCACCTGCCCAACAGAAAGAGCTAACATAGCTAGCCAGGGCTTTAAAGCTCCAGAGAAGCTGGCTGGGATTCCATTTGGTAACTAGGTTCCAGCTGGGAAGTGGAGGACCTGAAGAAAAACTTGGGAAAGACCCAGTTTCTCTAACTGGATCAAGAAGATGTGAGTAGAGAACAGAATCCTTCAGGTATACATGATTTTGCTTTTTCTCTTGCATAAAGGAGATATTGGATATATCAGCAACAGAGATCAGTCCCAGGGATCACTGTTACGTGGGGTTTTAGGCCACTGATGTACTTTTTGTCAGGGGACTGATAAATCTGAACCTGAAGATCAAAGACACTAGTGCTCACCTCCCTTGTAAGAAGCTGGGAAAGTCTAGAGAAATAAAGGAATGACGAGTGCATCATTGTCTTCAAAGTCCATGATATCACAAATTGGAGGTTGCCATAATTGTAAGGGAAAACATGGATTTAACTGAGAATCTGTTTATAAGTCATTTGCAATTCTAGACTCCTCTGTCTTGGAGCAAGGGATCTTGAGAGATGTGGGATAGAAATGTAGATATGACAGGCAGAAAAAGAACTGATCTGGCTGGGTAGGAGAGGTGGAGAGAAAGAAGTCTAAAGATAAGGAAACTCTGGAGATAGACACAATACACATTCCCTTTAAAAGGGGAGGAACAGGATAAGGAATAAGAATGACTATTCCATAGCAATTCTGAAATCCATCTGGGTCCCCTGTTGCCAGGTTCCCCGGAGGCAGATAACGTTCCTTTTTTAAGACCCAGTTCTGCTCTTTGGTATAGTTCCCTATTTCCACTACTCTCTTAGCTTTGGGAACTGCTCTCTGGACTTTTGGCTCCAATCTCAGGGAAACCTTCCTTTTCCATAAGAAATGACTTTTGGGGTTTGAAGTTAAATAGCTTTCTCCACATGCTTCCTGTTTAGACTTGGTTTCTGATATTTACCTCCAAAATAAATCCCCCATCCACATAATGAATTACAGCTTAGAATTTTAGAGACCTGCCTAAAGTCACATAGCTAATAAAGAGTAAAACAAAGGTTAGATTTTGATGAATCAAATATCCACACACTTTGTACTGCACTGACCTTTCCTCTACAAAAAATAGACCCATGATAGACAAGGTTTTGTGCTTACTCAACTTTGATGAGGATAAAGAAAGCCCACTCTAATGAGAATATCCTTGACTGTAGAGTTTGAGCTACACTTGGAATGGGAGAGAGATTATATTCATTAGCCTTGAGAGCAAAGCAAAACAAATCCAAACAAACAACAACAAAAAATACTTTAGTCAATGGCCTGCACTCAGAACTTTAGAGAATTTTTTGTATAAGCATATACTCATGTGCTTAGTGTTCTCCTCTCTGTTATTCTACCCTTATCCATTATGTGCAAGAAAATGTTTCAATGGTGGTTTATGTTAATATGTAGCTAATGGAGAAATGCAGGAATTAGGGGACTTCCCAGCCCTGGAAGTATGCAGATCACTGTTTAAATCATAATAGAGTGAGTTTTTTTTGTTGTTGTTTTTTGTTTTTGCATAATCATTTTGATTCCTGGCACGTAACCATTAAAAAGGCATAGACTGACTATGAAGAGAGCTAAAACTTGCCTGAGCTATAAAGCTTTGGAAACCCTGCTTTAGTGAATTGTAAAGAGATCTAATTCACCTTCTCTATTCAGCCAAAGGTAAAATCTGCAAAGCCAATGGAAATATTGTTTCAACAAAAGGTTAAGGTCAACCTATTAGTAACTTTAATTGCATCTCCAAAGTCCCTTTTTGCTATGAAACATATCATATCTAGCATCATCACATCAGCACAACCTCCTTTACCCCTCTCTGTCAGCTTTCCCCTACCTGAAATTGCTTCCCATTCTGCCTATCATTTGAACATGCTCAGTCTCTTTGGTTTGCCCTTGCCAAGACTGAGCCCTGGTTCAGTCCAGCTATCCTCATGTTCCCCCACCCCACCCTACCCCACTACTTTGTGAAGGTTACAGGAAATTTCAGGAAAACCTTACTCAAATGCTATAGATTTCTACATTAAAAATGCATGGCCTCCTATTTCAGATTGCCATTAAATGTTTCTATCAATCTTTTGTCTGCCCTATACATTCAACCATATAGACATTGTTTGAATGGCTGAAGCAAAGTTTATTATGAAGGTCTGTTAAAGGTGTGGCTTCTGAAGTGCCAATCATACCCCCCCCCCTTTACAAATTTTTGACCCACTTGAGATTAGACACAAAACTTAGATAGGAATAAAAAATATAGATACTTTATTATTGGTAAAGCATGTCAAAGAATAAGGTGTTGACCACAGCCAGAGTCAGGTTTTCTAATCAAATCAAAATTTAGGAAAGAGGCTGAGAAAGAGGAGTCTAAGAAAGAAGATGAAATTTGGTAGATAAATTCAGAGGATAATCAGAGACATTAAGAAAGAAGAATTGAAAAAAGGAGGTATGGTCAACATGATGAAATGTGGCTGAACGTTCAATTAGAATAAGGACTAAAATGTGCATCATGGTTTATTTCATAAAAAGGTTGTTAGACCTACTCTCCAGTTCATTGGACTTAACCCAGGACAACTAACAAGAACATGATGATGCACAACACCCATGCCAAGGAATAGAGAGTGCCTGCAACTGCAAGCAAGACAGCCCCATCTATCTGCTCCATGGGCTCTAAGCCCCCTCTCAATAAGAAGCAGAGTGGGCATCACCATCCCCAAATCCTCAAGAATGGGGAATGAACAATGGACTAAAGTAGACTTATTATTATTCTACTATAGACTTATTACTATAGCAATAGAAGAACTCTTATCATTGATGTAAAGGCAGTGACCACCAGAGGTTATAAGGGATGGGAGAGGGAAGAATAGATGCAATATGGGGGCATTTTCAGGACATTGGATTTGTCCTGTGTGACATTGCAGTGATGGATACAGGCCATTGTACATTTTGTCATAACTTACAAAATTGTGTGGGACAAAGTGTAAACTATAGTGTAAACAGTAGTCCATGGTTAGTAGCAATGCTTCAATATGGGTTCATCAATTGCAACAAATGTACCACACTAATAAAGGATGTTGTTAATGTGGGAAAGTGTGGGACGGGGAGGAAGTGGGGCATAAGGGTATTCCTTATATTTTTTATGTAACATTTATGTAATTTAAACTGTCTTTTAAAAAAATTATTTTTAAAAAAAGTTGTTAAATGTACCTAGGGATATTTCCAGGGAGTAAGATGTTAGATGCCAGATTTATGTGTGTTAAGGTCTGAATCGGAAAAGAGATAATGAGAGAGTGAGGAGGTTAGGAGGAGAATTAAAGAGAGATGAGTGTTGTTTTGTGGTTTTTTCCTCCCCAAAGTTTGGTTATAAGGGGAGTGAGAGAAAGATGAATGTAATGATAGGGAAATGTGAACTGCTTATTTTTACTGTCATTATTATATTATCATCATCATCATCATCATCATATTTTAATCGAGCATTTGGGTGTACTTATTTGTGGAGGAAAAAGAGAGAGGAGAGTGGGAGAGGCTGGGGGACGAGAAGAAGAGGGAGATGGCTGGTTTAGCAAGGCCTCTAGGAAGCTGGGCATGATCGGGTCCAACTACATTAGACAGGGGAAGAGCACCTCCTCACCTGGCACAGGAGGGAAGCACCTGAAATGGTGTTGCCAAGGTGGAAAATTGAAGTAGTTATGTTTAATGGGCTCAGTGAAGCAGGAGTCAAAGTCAGGCAAAAAGTAGTTGTGCTGGGAGTCTGAAGAGAAATCTAGAAGTTTAAAATAAAAGCACAATAAAAGATGAAGCTCTCTAGGTTTATGGAAGGAAATAGGCTTCGGTATAGTCTACCCTAAGGACTCTTCTGAGATTAGAAATCACTTTTCACAAGTTTGGTTTTTATTCATAAGACTCTTTCCTTTAACTGTTCATTCTCCATGGTTATTGATCAGACTTCTTGCCTAGATTCTCGTCTTCATGGTTTTCCCCCAGTGCCTAATCCTCTAACTTTTTTTTTTTTTTTTTTGATGTACTGGGGGCCAGGGATTGAACCCGGGACCTCGTATGGGGGAAGCCAGTGCTCAATCACTGAACTACCCTGACTTCCTCACTTTTTATCTACAGTCTCCCAAGACCAGACTCCTTTTCAACACTGCTTGAAACTCCAGACATGTCAGGCCAGGTCCACCTTGCCTGCTCCCTCCTGGTTATGCTAACATGGAAAGAACTGGTCTCTAATCCATCTGACATCCAGACCACTGCAGGAAAACTCTTGTTCTGTGGCCAGGCTTCTAGTCCTGGCTGCCCTACCTCCATGCCCTTGAGGCCCCAGATTTGAAGGAACAACCATTTTATGAGCAAAAGATCACTTATCCTGGCTTGGTGGACCACCAAGGTGTCTCCAGATGTCTGAAGGAACTTCTTGGAATTATTTTTTTCCCAATACAATGCTGAATTAACTTTGACTTAACATACCCACTTTGGAAAAAGGGAATGGAAATTAAAAGCAGAATTGAGCATTAATAGGAAATTCAACTTCCAATAAAACTTAGCTTTTTTTTGGTAATAGGACTTTGTAAGTTTTTTATTGAAATCTTTCCAAATCTCAGAAGTATCAATGAGGGCAAATATTCCATCCAGACTGCATATCCGGAAGAATAACAATGTTACTGCGTTCTCTGGTGCTGATGTCACAGGCCTACTTCTTCATGTGAAGTTGTGAGGGTTCCCAGCAATGAGAGAGGCCAAATGGATTTGGTAGCATTAATCATCACAGATTTAAAGGAGGGAACGGGAGTATGAAAGTATGGAGAGTTCTCTATTTTAGTAGAGTGCAATATTCAAGAAGTGTGATTTACTTCTCACATTACCACCTGGGAGATTGGACTAGCTGTTCTTGGTAAAACATAATGAATGGAAACCCCAAGAGAATTATCAAAAATGTTTATGTTGTCTGCAAGAAGGAAAAACTAATCCCTTTACCTTCCAGTGTATGTCTGCTTAGCCTGGGCCTTGATGCCTTGCCCAGGTACTATGTGGATAGGGGGAAGAACCCTGGCCAGAGCTGGTACAGTAGAACAGCCAGCAGAGACATCAGGGACCACCCCCTAACGTTACCAGTACCAAGGTAGATGTGAGGTGATTCTTGCCAGGCTTGCCCAGAATTGGGTCAAGTGTGGATGGGATTGGGAGACATAACTTGTAGAGTGTGGAGAGGGACTCCCACATCAAAGGAATATTGTGTGAGAACTCCAGATGGTGGTTGACTACTAGATGGGTCAGAAGGGAAAATCCATGCTTAGGAGTGTTGCTTGAACCTGAATCCCCTCAGCAGCAGAGGATAGTGAGGTCTCCAGGGAGTCACGGCAAGTCCATACACAAGAGAGATTAGCAGAGCAGACCAGCAGAGAGCACTGCAGCTTTGCCCTGCTCAATTATATAGAGGGGCAATTTAGTTTTCTCCTCCCCATACCAATACTAGAAGTGTAAAAATGAATAGTACTTATCTTCATAATTATTTAAAACTCTTTTAATGGTTAACAGTGACTGAAAGTGTATATAATCAGACCAAGATGTTACATGGACCACGCACTCTTTGATACATATTTATGCTAAGAATTATATGTTATTTATCTGAAATTCAAATTTAAATGGGCATCTTCTTTTATCTGGTGACCCCACAACCTTCCCCTGTACCAGAATGAGCAATAATTTGAATTAGGAAATTGGATGTGCATGCTGATTTCATTCCTCTGACATACTGTATACCTCATCTCCTGTTGGATAATGTGGAGAATAAATTGTACTCGTTTTGTTTGTTGAAATGAAAAAGCATTGTGTATAGTGACCAATAATGCATGATATTAATGTGTTAGCATCATCAAAAAAGTTCTAGGATTATAAAATTCTCCACCTCTTAGCCAACCCCAGAATTCTAAGGAAATTTAAATATCCAGGCTTCCAGTTCAGAGTGAAATAATACAACTGAAATGCTGTCTTCCTCTAAGCCCGAACAAAAGGTTTGAGCTCATAAAATCATAGAGTTTTAGAGCTATAAGAGATATTAGGGATCATCATTTGATTAAAACAACTCTTGTGCTTTTAAATGAAAAATTGCTGATTTAAAAGAAGAGAAGTTATTTGGATGATCTTTCAGCTCTTCTTCCTGACATTCAATAAAACAGAATATCTAAGACTTACTATGAAAGAGCTTTAACCGTGCTGTCAAGTACGACTTTTTTAACCTGTCAAATAGTCATTAGTTCTCCCTTCCTAAAACATCTAACTTTGAAGCTGTCTAACCTTTTGCTGAGAAAATTCAAAGTGTAAGTTCATTTTATGAAAAATTACTAGATTGAGTGATATCTTCCTTAAGAAGTACTTCTGAAATACTACAATTGGAAAGCATTTTAATTTATTACATTTCCAGGATAAAGTAATTGTGAATCTTGCTGATTTGAACTCCATGTTTAAGAATAACTCCCTAAATAACTGGATTTTTAAAATTGTAATTGTAGTCTTTCTGTTTCCTTAGAAATCAATAACATAAAACTTCTTTGGTTTTATCATCCTTCAAAAGAAGTGTCAGTTCTGCATCACTTTATGAATTAACAAATGTCCAAAGTACCAGTAGGTTTAAAACTCAAGAGTCAAATGGGCTTTTTTGGCATCTTTTCTCATCATAGTCAATATCTTCTTCCTTGGACATACTATTCTTGATGCAGAGTGAAAAAGAGTAATGAACCAGAGATGAGTCAAAGTTTCTTCTTGGATGTGGTATACGTTACTTCCACTCATATACCATTGCCCAATTCAGGTCCCTGTCTAAACCTGACACCAGTGGGGTTGGAAGTATACTCCTTCCACAGAGAGGAATGCCAAGGAGGGACCACTAGAGATGATCCTGATATAAAGGTGCAGTGAACATTTTTATAAAATTATACAATTTAACAGAGAAAACTAATGTCCAGAACAGTTAAGAGACTAAGCCATGTGACCAAGTTCACAAGTTGGTGACTAATAAAGCTATGATCAGAACACAACCGCCTGATTGAATTCATCAATTTTTCTGTTCTTTTGTACTTGGTCCCCTCTTATGGATATATGTACACATGCTTTAAATACAACTACTCTAGTTCTTTTCTCAGAATATTTTCCCTATCTCTCTATTCAAGATGAGGGTGCATCATATATTTCTGGAATCACTTTAAAGGGACCAATGTTCAAATCCATGGGGCTGTAAAGGAAATAAGTTACACAAATCTCTTCTTTCTCATACATCCTAATATCTCACTTCGTTCTTTCGAGAACCTGAAAGTTCCTCACAGCTTCTTGCCAAGCAGTGATCTCTCCTTGGAAAATCTAAATTTTTTTCCTGTCATTGGCTCCTCATCAAACCTTTAACATCCTGGAAGTTTAGTTTCATCTCACGTTTCCTTTGTCTTAATATAGAGAATATTGAAATATTAAAACTTGAGGAAAGAAAGTGGTTGGGGGAAGAAAAATCAAGTGAAAATCAGGTAAAAAATAATTTGGTGTATGCAAGAACTGGTTTTGAACCTAGAGATTCTTAGTAAGAAAAAGAAGTACATTGGCTTACTGTTGAAAGGAGTGTGAACTTAAGAAGAAAAAAAAAAAATTATAATTGGAACAAGACATTATAATTCCAATCAATGTCTTCCAAATTTGTAATTGGAGCAAGACATTATAATCCCTGGCTTTGGGATTCCACACAAATCTCCTCTTGAAAGAGAGTGTGCAGTATTGCAGATCAAGATAGTCAGAACTTACTTTTAATCTATGTGTGAGGCCAGAGACACAGCCATGAACCTTCTAACCTGAGCGCCCTTCAAAACAGAGCAGCTCTTAAGATGGTGGATAGTCCTTGGGTAAGGGCTGGAAAATAAGAAAAGATAGAGTTGTTGAAATGTCATTTTTATAAAAGGTGCTCTTTGCTCTTTGAATATCACTGAATGGCTAAGAAATGGTCCACAATGTCTCAAGTAGCTTTCTTTTCCAGCCAAAAGGAAGCCCAGCTGGGAATAGCAGAGCACATCTACTGCTCCTGTTCTTTCAGCCCTGCATGACCAATGGTTATGATGGTGACATCCTGGGTTATAACAAAATAGAGCAAAAGTCTCTGGAATACATGAGGTGTGTTCTATTTGTGCCAAAGGCTCCATCTAAATCAAAAGTGGTAGAGAGCATCAAGGGTTCTGGAAGCATTTCTTCTCAAATCTATGCTCTTGAAGGTTTCCAGGGCTCCAAAATGGATTTAATTACCTGGGGGGAAAATGTGAAAGTAGAAGGGCTGGGCCACTCTTTGAGTGAGGATCATGTTACAGTGAATAAAAGAGAAAGTTAATACTCACTTCAGCAAATGAAGCAACTACAATGTGACAACCCACCACCGCTGCAGTTATGGCTGCCCTTTATAGGAGGATGTAATAGGTGACTGCTTATGGCCACCCTCAAATATCTTGAACACACTTGGTGGTTAGTAGTAGGCTCAGTTCTAAATGCCATTCCTTTATGTAGCTTTTTCAAGTGGAAACAACTATTTTTCAGAGAACCCATAAAAGCATCTGAAGTCAACAGCATATTTTCATGCCCTTATGATATCAAAGCAGTTAGTCAACCTGATCGAATCTAAAGGAAATTTAGTTTTGATTCATGGTTTATATCACATTAAATGCTTTTATTTGACAGTGAGCTGCCCCAGAAATCTACTAAAAACATTTATTTTCAGGAATCTATGTTTACAATTCATCTTTCTTATTCTTATTATTATGCTTGGCCCTTTAAAAGAAGATAATCTACTTTGAAATTATTTTAGTTATTTGAGGAATCCATGGGGAGGGGCAAATGGAATCTAAAGGATTTGATTTATCTGTCAAATATTTGATATTTGGATTTTTACTATCACAGGATATTTTTATTATTTTAATGTTTATTTTAATTTGCCACTTGAAAAATATCATGTGAATCCCCTGAAATAAAATTCAGTTACAATTTATTTTTTGGAAAGCAGACATTTTCACAATTAAAGGTTGACGTAGGTTGGAAAATAGGAGATATTCTCTCAGTTTTGACCAGAAACATTTTGTGGGGGTACAGCAACAGCATGGTGCACTTAATAAACCCTGTCTGTATGGAATCAATGAAGGATAACAACTATTAGACAAAATGATGTTCTAAATATAACATAAATGGCATACCCACTGATATATGAATGACACACTGGGAGTCTTCGACCTCCTGATGCAGATGGTATTTCTTGAATCCCCACTGAGTTCCACATTGAAGGTCTAAGTCATTATCATGTAGGTAGGAAGGATAATATGGTACTCAGTTTACACAAAAGAAATGAGAAGAAATTTAAATCACTCTGGTTAATTTCAAGTTCTATGAATAATGCTCTGTCAATATACACACCATGAGGCAGCCCCAGTTGAATGCGAATCCTTCAGATTCAAAAGGTCACATGGCATGTTAGCATCATGACTTCCATCCAACCCAATGGGAGTTCTACCATTACTATGCTTTGGAAAGAATGCCCACTAATGCTATTGATTTGGATCTTTTGAACTCAATCTCTGATGCCTGTGTCCATTGACAACTACCCTGCATAGTTCTTTGAGGATACTGTGCCACTGAAGTGCTGAATTAAGGAGTAAGCTCCTCTTTCAAATTCATCAGCTTGTCTAGCTGAGACAAATATTTTGCTTTTAATACTCTTAGAAATGCCACATACTAACCTTATTTCCCAGAATTAGTACATACAGTTCAGAAATGTTCACCATGGGTTATACAGAGAAAATGGAAGGTTATACAGGAAAAGGGGAGCATTGTGAAATGGTCAGATTTTCATGTTAGGAACTTCAGTGTATCTGAGAATGGTTCTTTTTTTAGGAAATGTGGAGTGGCAGGACAAGACTGGAAGCAACGGAACAGCTACACGGATGCTTAAGGTAGCCAAGCTGCAGACAGTGGCAGTCTGAACCATGCTTTAGGCAATGAAGATATACAGAAAATGAATGAATTTCAGTGATAGTTAGGTTATAGAATGGACATGGGACAGACTTGAAGAGCAAATGAGTGAAGAGTGTGTCATTAGCAGACAGATAATGGGGATTGGTGGGATTTATAGCAAACTAGAGAGCCCAGCCATTGGGGACAGTAGCAACTCAGTTTCAGCCATTTGTTCACAAGCAAGAATTTAGAACCAATACTGTCTGTCCTTCCAATTTTAAAAAATTGTACATTTAGATATTGTGAATCTAACAATTTTTAGGTGTGAGGACAATGGAGCAGACATCATAGAACATGTTTGAAGCCTAAACCTGCCCCATGGGCTGCCATTTGTGGTCCTCTACCTTTATTCTTAGCACATGTTTGGGACTCAGTAAATCTGAATGGATGTTTGATATATGAATGAAAACTAAGAGTGGCTATAAGATTTCCTGTGGTCTCAGTTATTTGTAATTTTAAGCTGAACTGATATCAGTACGTATTTCACACTAATTGCATTTGAGAAAAAAATCCCTGTTTGCTAGTGTAAAGGTTAAAGGATCTTAAGATTTTCTTTGCATAATTATCATATTTTTTTTTAATTTTTAAAAACTTTTTATACTGGTTCATTTATATGGTTTTCTCTTTCTAACCAGTGTAAATGATGATTATTTGATAAATAATATCAGAATTATCTTAGAGAAATGAATTTTATGATAATCTATACAAGTAATTTTTGTAAAGATGTTGAGGATTGAAACAAAGGCATTAGCTAAGAAATTATGCATAAAAATAAGGATAAAATGGGAGCGGGGGAACAAAGAAAACAACAAGGAAAGAAAAGATATAGGAAGGAATGGGGTAAAAATCTAAGAAAGGGGCTAAAAACTATGCTGGTAAAGGATATTTTTTATCAGGAGAGGCTTTGATTTTCTTTGAGGACTCTTATTCTGCTCTTAACATTCTCCTTTGGAAACTCTGGCATTGCTGATGCACATTTCTTTTTTCTAATATACACTGCTGTGGTAGGTTTTATTATATACATCAAGGAAAGTCATGGTCTTAATCTTATTCCATGTTTCTGTGTGTGAATAGGACCTTTTGAAGATGTTATTTTTAGTTAAACTTTGGTCCAATTGAATCAGGGTATGCCTGAAACTGTCTTACCGGACTCCTTTATAAGTACAAGAAATTTGGATGCAGTATCAGAGAAAGCCAAGGAAGAAGCCAGAAACCAGAAGAGCAGATACAAAGAGAGACAGAGAGAGATCACCATGTGACGGGAAGCAGAGAACACCAAAGCTTGTGGCAAGCCAGAGCCAGAGCACAACAGACTTCAGGGAGAAAGCATAGCTTTGCCAACACCTTAATTTTGGATTTTTGGCCTCTGAAATCAGGAAACAATACATTACCATTGTTTAAGCCAACTATTGTGTATTTGTCATAAAAGTTTGGCAAACTAAAACAGCATCTAAGGATAACAATTTCCACAAGATCTAATAACTCTTTGTATGGTAGTTTGAAACTGCACATACCCCAGAAAATCATGTTCTTAAAGCTAATCCATTCCTGTGGGTGTAAACCTATTCTAAGTGGGACCTTTTGATGAGGTTACTTCGGTTAGGGCTTGGCCCAGAATGGGTCTTAATCCTTTTATTGGAGTCCTTTATAAACAGGATCAATACAAAGAGAGAGAGAAAGCCATGGAAGCTGAAACCGAGAAGAGAAGAGAGAGACTAACAGATACTGCCGTGTGCTTTGCCATGTGCAGAGAAGCCAAGGATCGCTTGCAACCAGTCTTTGGGAAAAAAACATGGCCTTGATGGTACTTTGATTTGGATACTTTCACGGTCTTATTATAAGCAAATAAATTTCCATTGTTTAAGCCAAAACCATTTTATAGTATCTACTTTGTGCTGCCTAGGAAACGAAAACATGATGTGTCCTTTTACTGTCCCTCTTCCCTGCTACCTAAAATGAAACTGTAGCAGTTTGGCATTATTTATGAATTCCAAATAGATATTGGATTATGTTTGTAAACTGGTCTGTTCCTCTGGACATGATTAAATTGTGATTAGGGCTTTGATTGGGCCACATCTGTAGGGCGTTGAGTCCCCGCCTCTTGGTAGGTGTGGACTCACAGATAAAAGATGTGGCAAAGGATAGAGTTGGTGTTCTGATGCTGAGTTTTGAGCTGGAGCCTGGGAAGTGAACACAAAGGAGAAGAACACAGAGGAATAGAGATGGCTCTTAGACACAGCAGAAGCTCTGAAGAGAGAGACAGAGCCATTTGCCTGAGAGTCCTCAGCTGGCCTTGTGGAGAGAGGCAAAGCCTGGAGAGCCTCATAGTCTACAACTGACCTTGTGGAGATAGTACAGGACCTGAGCCCAGAGATAAGCAAGTCCCAGGAAGAGAGGAACCCAGGAAGCCTGAACCCTCACAGACGTTGGCAGCCATTTTGCTCCAACACGTGGCAATAGGCTTTGGTGAGGGAAGTTACTTATGCTTTATGGCCTGGTAACTGTAAGCTTCTACGCCAGATAAATACCCTTTATAAAAAGCCAATAGATTTCTGGTGTTTTGCATCAGAACCCCTTTGGCTGACTAATACAGAAACTATATGGTGACATGTCATGTGCCCCTTTAAAGCAAAATGGTACTCTTATCAAAGTGTGTTTATGCTCATGTCACTACTCTCATTTGAAATCGTTTCGCCAATATTCAGCCCTGATACCCATTTTCTTTAAATTCCTGAATCTCTATTTTCATTATATACATTTTAGTTAACAGTATTTAATTCCCTTCGAAGAAATAAAAGATCACTTGCTTTAACCATCAGAATCTCTTCTTTATAAACTTAAGGAATTATACCCTTAATTTACTTTTAATCTGTGTCTATATGTCAGCTCAAATGATTAATGTAAACTGGTAGAATAATTGATTAAGCTGCATCAAAATTAACTATTCCATATTGAGTTGTTCTATAAATCAAGGTTTTTAGACTTCCTAGCTCCTCTCCCTTTCAAATATACATAAAAAGGGTGACCATATAATTTGTTGTCCACTTTGGTACACTTTTTGATGGTGTAAAGGACAAGGAAATGGTACAACAGGGCCAAACAGACTGGCCTGGGAAAACTGAGATGTGTGTTCACTCTAGATTTTAGCCATGTTAGACCAAGTATACTCATTTCCCCTTTCCTAAGTGCAAAAGGATAAATCCAAAGTAGGTGTGGTAGTTTGAAGCTTTTATGGACACCAGGAAGGATCATGTTCTTGGAGCTAATCCATTCCTCTGGGTGTAACCAATTGTAGGTGGGGCCTTTTGATCAGATTACTTCAGTAGAGCACGACCCAGGGTAGGTCTTAATCCCCTTACTGGAGTCCTTTATAAATGGGATGAATACAAAGAGAAACTTAGAGAAGCAGAGAGTAAAAGCCACAGGAGCAGAGAGAGAAAGGCATGAGAGCAAGAAGCTTGAATCAGTGGAACCTGGGAGAGAGGAAGCCAGATGCTGAAGCAAGGAAATCTGGACGAGAAGGGAGAGGCCAGCAGATGCCTCCATGTGCCAGTCTTTGGGGAGAAAGCCTTGCCTAATGATGCCTTGATTTGGACACTTTCACGGACTCAGAACTGTAAGCTTGCAACCTAATAAATTCCCATTGTAAAAGCCAACTAATTTCTGGTATATTTCTTTCAGCAGCTTTTAGCAAACTAAAACAGTAATTCTCAGCTATGTTGGTCACAGGAAATGAAGTGTCATAAAATCGTAACTACATGGGACTTAGTCACCTTCTCTGTTCTGTCTCAATATTTTGGTATTTGTTCCCATCAGAGTATGGAATGTCACAATTGTAGATATGAGATATAAAGAGTATAAAGGACACATTTAACTTTGTACATCCCTCCAAGGGCTAAACCAGAGCAGTGTTTCCCATAATGAGAGCTGAGGACCACTGGATGCTTTCTGGCCCCCACCCAGACCCACAAATTAGAATTTTCAGGACAAGCCCCAAGAATCTGATATTATAACCAAGTCCATAGGTGATTCATATATATACTACATTTTGAGAAGCACTGATTTAAATTAAACACAAATCCAAAAATAACATGATGTAACCTCTAACTGCTATCTTCTTAGCCCTTTCCTTGGCTTATTTGCTATCTTAAGTCTCAAAACCATCCCTCCACCAATTTGTATTTTATCCTTGACTGAATTAAAGCTTTTTCAGGCCTTCTAGAATTCTTTCTTTCCCAATGTGCACATGGCTCTCCCTCTCCCTCACTTCTTTCCCCATTCTCCTTTTGTTTCTTTTTCTCTCTTCCTCCTCCTCTCATAAGCAATAGATAGACCATCATTAGACATTTCTCTCTATGACTCTGATATTCTTTCCTCATTCTCTCCACCAGAAATATATAAAATGATGCATTTTACATTTACAAGTGACAATACCTACTCTTCCCCGCCCCCCAAATAAAAGGAACACCACAAAGCATTTAATCTAGTTGAGTTGAAAACTGATATTCCCTCTCCCTATTACTTTATTCATTTGCATGTAATGCTGTAGGGAATCTATCGGTTACAGATTTCAGGTTGCTGAACTCAGTGGCCTTACACCTGGCTTTGACAGTATTCCTTGCAATAAAGCCTCATAAACCTTGAGGGCAAGATCTCTGCTGATTCATCGCTCTATCATGAGTAGCTTCTAGCAGAATGTCTTGTTCAAAGAAGACACCCATTTATATTTGTCAAATGAATGAACCAAGGAAAGGAAGAATCTGGGCTTCTCTTAATATGTCACACTTGCTCATGAGTCAATCAGTACACAAAAAAACCCTTTCATGTCATAAAGAAGAATACTAACCCCACTCTGTGTGGTTTTGTAACAGTGTTTTTAACAACCAAGTTCAATCTTGGTAGGTGTTATGACTTTGAAAATGACAGAGAATGTTTTGTAGAAACAAAACAAATAATTTGAAATATTGCCGCCAGGAAAATTTATGGACTGGTTGTTATTACTTCTATTCCTTGATTTGGTGAGCAAGTTAACAGTTTACTTAGAGAGCTTTCAGAGGTGTGACATTGAAGCATTTATTGAGCCCTTACTGTATGCATGATACTATTTAAAGATGGCATAGAGGATTTAAAAGATACAAAGTGCATGATTTATTTATTTCCTCTGTAACAAGCAACCTTGATGGGAAGGCAAGATTTAGAGGGCAATGAGAGAACAATATAAGGCAATGTGCAACAAAGTGCTAAATTGAATATCATTAAGCATATTTTCCATTAATAATTCCAAACTACCAGAGGTCAGAGGGGGAAAGATTCATGTTGGCTGCTAGTATAATGAAGCATGTCAAAATTAATTGAAGATGGAATTCATAGGATTTTATGGGGAACATCATGGAGTGTTTCCCCCAAAAGAATTTGAGTCACCTTTTTACCACATAAAATAATGACAAAATATCATTTTATATCATATTTTTTCCTTGGTAGATCATTTTGAAGAACCTTCTGTTTCATAAATTTAGGAAAGACTGCCACACTGCATAAAAGAAATATTAAAAGAACTCAGTATTATAAAACATGATCTCCTTGAAAATTATTCGTGCTTTCTGGCAATGTTCGTTCTGTATTCCTTTTGTTTACTGGTCCTATAGGACAGGGGAACAGTCTTTTTAGCGGATTTGCTTCCGCAGGGAGTACCAGGTGCCTGTGCCTCCAATGACCTCGAATGGTTCTGTGCCACGTCTTTCCAGCCTCATCCTTCCTTGAGATGAACTCTTGGAAAGCCATGGCCTTTGCAAGATAAAGGTTTGGAATTTAGGCAAGAATTTTCAAAAGTAAAGATCTCAAGTATAGTTTGGTACTGTTTTTTGCCATTTAGGTTTTACACATATTTTAAATGTCTATTTGGCATCTATTTTAAATCCTCCAAAAGTGATAGCACCTTTCCTCACCTCCCACAGCTCTGTATTCATAAATATTCTATTTCATGGAAAAACCTTGATCTCAGAGCAAAGAAAAGCAGATAGCATTCTGAGGCTGACTTCCCAGAAGAAATTCTGCTATTTTTTTTTTTTTTAATTTCATGCCAACAACATTTTATGTTTAAAGGATATTTATTTATACAGATGGAAAGAGCAGAAGTGAAAGGGTGAATAAATTCAGAATCACACCTCTATTTGCTCTTTACATTTAATCAATAATAGCTCAGTGCTTTAGTTTCCAACATTGTGGGTTTTAAAAATACAAATATTAATGGAGTTTTTCATGGAAGCATTAAACAGCCCCATAAAAATCTATGGAGATCAAAAGACTTGAGTAGTTATATATTTTATAAGCATATAATTAATAATATTTGATGCACATATGAAAAAAATGATTTTAAAAATCTATCAACAACCTTTTTAATTTTACACCTATTAGAGATATTCAAATAGAAGGAAGCTTTTCAGTGAGGAAGTAAATTATAATTTCACATTTTCCAGCACTTAATGTAAGTGATAAATGTATAATGGTAATAGAAACAATAATATATATTTTTAAAATATGTACTTTAATTAATAATATATACTTTTTAAAAATCCCTTTAGCAATAAGATAGCTGAAATGAGAAAAAGTGGATAAGTAAATACTGATAAAGCATGATTTTACTATATACCTATGATCTTCAGTTTACTTTTGTTCCATTGGATTACAAAACTTAATTTTAGTCTTTGTTTCTTATACATATGTGCATTTGCTATACAGATATATGTGTGTATGTATATGTATGGTATATATGTATATATGTTTGAAAGTACAGATATATATGAAAATAGAAAATCAGATGGTTATAGATATCTTTATTACAAGCTTAAGCTAACAAGATGACTCTCTGATGACATTCATGTTTTCATTACCAAATGAATCAAACTTCTTAGCTTTTCTATGACCTCTTTTCAATTTTTTTGTTTTACTGTATTTATTTGTTTTCCTTCTATAAGGCCACTTTTTAACTAGTGTTGATATTCCTGATCACTTAACATGCTATTAGCACAAACTAGGCTTTCGATAAATGCTTGATAAATTGAATTAAATTGCCTTTCTTATCTTCCCCTTCAACAGGATGGAAGCAGTAAAAGGTACTGTGTTTCTCCAAACATGAGGGAGGTGTGACTATCCAAAGGAGCAAAAGCAAGAAAGGACAATGATTCACAAATCTGCTAGAGTCAGGAAGGCAGCCTCTGCAGCAAAGGAGGACTGGGGAATGAGGGAGCAAGTGTGCCCTCCCAGAAAAGGGCAGTGGCCTCTCAGCGCCAACAACTGATTTCCTACATAACATGGGCCCTATATTGCCGAACCTTCCAAGTTTTCCAAAAAAACTAGACACTGCATTATTTATTTAGAACCTTCTGATTTTTAAATGTTGGCAAATAATTAGGAAAAAACAACAACAACAACAACAGTCTGCCAGACAAAATATTTCTGTGGCTCTTCATCCGGGGCTGGGAGCTGACATTTTCACCTCCACTTGGGGAGATAGAAAAGCTGACAGAGAGGGTTGAGGTGTTAGTTAAGCCTCAGTGTTGCCCATAGGCAAGTGCCTGTGGACTATAACTCTTTTTTTTTTATTTTTTTTTTATTGTGGGTAAAAATCAGAATTTTCACAATACATACCAACATTTGCAAAATGATATATAAATGTATATGCATATATGTGCATTTGCTTACAAAAATGTTATTTATGTATATATATAAATATATTTTAAAAGGTGTTTAGATACCCAAAATATTACACGGAACCCACTGGGATTCCCATGTTGCCCACCTCCCACACCTCCCACCACATCCCACACAAACATCTCCCACAAGTGTGGCCCACCACCCTCAATGGACTTACACATCCTGGGGCCTTGCCACCAACCATAGACCACAGTTCACCCCGTAGACAACACTCTCTCCCACACAGTTCTTAGTGGTATGTGCTATTTTAAAATGGCCTATATCCGTTGCCACAAATGTACTCAGGACAACCTCCAAATCCCAAAGAAGCCCCTGTATTTCAACCGCTCATCCCCTCCCTGCCCCAAAAGTGCCTAGTGGCCACTGGCTCCACCTCATTGTTATAATTTCTTCCATTGCTAGAATCACCATACGTGAACAACAGAATACCATCAAGTCCATTCTAGCCCATAGTTCTTCCCCCAATCCTGAGGGGACTGGGATGGTGATGTCCACTCCACCTCCAAGTGAGAGAGGGCTTATATCCCATGGATATGGTGGGTGGGATGATCCTGCCTGCAGATGCAGGCCCTCTCCATTCCCTGGGATAGCCATTTCCCATCATTGTCTCCTCACCAGGTGACTTGGATGAGTCCATTGAGCTGTAGGGTAGGAGTTGCTGCTCCACCTAGATTTCATGGACACCTGGCACATAGGTAGGCGGGAGGCTCCAGTCTCTGGAAGTATACCTAAGAAACTGCAGCATCACATGTAGGTTTGAATAGAAGGGACTGGTGAACCATGTGCAGGGAGGACTTATTTGAGTCTAATTCTGTCACTCTCAGGAGCACAGATTCCAAAATAGAACCCACTGATAAGGCATCAGTCTCTGGGGCTATCCCCTCTTATATAGGACCAGAGTGTCTCCGGAGCTCTCAGGAACCCCACTGAGTGGGGTGATAGGCACTTAGATGTTCTATGAGCTCCTACTGAGGTGTGCGTAAGAGTCACCTCTGGGATGACCTCCCGACTCTCTTTGAAGTCTCTTAGCCACTTGAACTCATTTGTCTTTACCTTTTCCCCCTTTAATTCAAGGTCTTTTTCCAGTTGTGTTGCCAGTTGGCACTTGGTATTAATCCCTCGTTGCCAGGGAGGCTCATCCCCGGGAGTCATGTCCCACATTGGGGGGAAGGTAATGCAATCATATGCTGAGTTTGGCTTAGAGAGAGGCCACATTTGAGCAACAAGGAGGCTCCCAGGTGGCAACCCTTAGGCACCCCACAACTGCAGGCTAAGTCTCAGTTACAAGAGCAAAGACTCAAAAGGGTAGTCATCAATAAAAAAAACACATCAGTGGGTCATCCTATTTTGACAGGCACTGTCCCTACACTCAGAGGACTATTGCTGCTCCCTTGGAGACTGTGGCAGAGCTCTCCAGGCTAGGAATTCAGATTCCCTCATTTGTTGTGTGATTGTCCACCCATCGTGACCATGCCCCATCTTTTGATCTTTTGATCGATTTTGTATATCTTTCATGTATATTCAGATGAACTAATTTCCATGAAACCCCCCTCCCAGACACCCCCCACCAATAATCCCTGCAGTACCCATTATAACCCTTCTCTTCATCTCAATGTCACGCGGCCACAGGGTAGATGTGTTAAGGACATCTGAGCAAGGGCACACATGTCCATGAAGATTTGTTAGTCTGTGGTATAGTCTCCTTAATGGCTTAAAAACAGCTGTCTCTTATTTGTTGTTGTGGTTTTTTTTGGTGAAACTCTGGGTTTGGGAGTATTTGCTCATGGTTTAAGAACTTGAAAACCTCAATATAAGTGAACACAGGGATTGTTCAGGGAGGAGATAAACTAGTGAGGCAGGAAACCAGAATGCCACCTCTGATTTCAGTTGTCTGAAACATAAACGATGCTCCCACTTACTGACCAATATTTACCCCCAATTTAAATGATTTGATGAAGAAAAATAAACACTGTCTCTAATAGAAGGCAAAAATACTCTCAAGGCCATATTTGGTGAGTTCATAAAGGAAAAAAGAAAATAAAGCAGCTAAAATAATCATTACAAAGCTTGAGGCTACAGTCAGTTTTATTTTATTCTATCATCACTCACCCTAGAATGGTTATTTTTTATAGGATGGTTTGAAAGAACCTGGGATGAAGAGAAATCATGGAATCTCTAAATGTTAGAAATTGTCTAATAGACTATTTCAAAAATTCAGCCAGTTGTTGGCCCCTAGAAATCATGATATATGGAGACTGTGAAAAGTCATCTGGATAATTTGGCATGGGGAATGGCAGATGAGCGAAGATGTTGCAGGAGTGTCTCCACCTCTGTGGTCCTCCTCTCCTGCCTCACTCACCAAGGTGCACCCAGGCTCCAGCAGCCCAGGTCTCCCACTTTTCCATGAACACACCACAACCCTTTTGAATTCACAGACTTTAGATGCATGTGTCTGTGGCACTTCTTTACCTGGAAAATCCACTATTCATCTTTCAAAACCCATCTCCAAAAGGCACTGAAAGAGGCAGGAGGAGATTCAAGCACAGGCACTAGGGCCAGACTTCCTGGATTCTTCTCTATCTCCATCTCTTACTGTGTGACCTTGAGCCTCAGTTTTCTCCTCCTTAAAATAGGAATAATAAATATGTACTTACCATAAGGGTAGTATTGAGGTTTAAATGAATTAGTAGCTATAAAGGGCTTAAAAGATTGTCATCCTTATAGTAAACACAGTGTAGTGTTTACTCTTGTTATTATCTCATGTCACCTTCTCTGTGAAGCCTGCTCCAAGCTCCAGATCAAGGTTGGATCATAGCACTGTCAGGTGCCTGCTCTCTAGAATGATCTACTGTTTTGACATTTCACTCACAAATGCTTATGACAAAATATTATAATATCTGCTTGCATGTCCTCCCAAGCTGTGGGCCTACTCACAAGTATTAATAATATACTCAAGGATATAATAAACAAGATTATATTCTTTTGTTGTATTATTCAGCATTTATCCTAGTGCCTAACACGTAACACTCAAAATATGTCAAACTGATGACTGCGTGAATGAATGAATGACTGTGTATGTGACTTGATACTCACTACTCTTCATGTCTTTCAATCAGATTAAATGTGTATTGGAAGGAACTCTAGTTTTGTAGGTTTGACTTGCTATTTGCCCTAGCAGAGTGTTCGAATATCTTTTCAAAAAATAGATTGTCTACCTGGGTAAAATACTGGTTTATATTACAGCTTCTCCCTCTTCCATTAGGAAATCCCCAACTCTCTCTTTTTGAAATACAACTTGAAATAAGCTCACATATTTTGCTATAAGGTCATGCTATTGATGTGTTTGCCACTAGTTTCCTGGAGTATGAGAGTATCATTGGATCTGTGAGTCCTAAAGACAAGCGTGCCCTGTGTGGATTCACAATGAAAGGGGAAGCAGGTAACAAATCTACTTTATTTACTTCACTTCCATGAGATCATTAAATTTGACCACACTGTATGTAAAATAAAAAATGAATAAAATGCTAAGTGGCACTTATCCTGATGCATTATATTTTATGAGTTTTTCTTTCCCAAGGAAACATGCTTGTCCATCAATAGAATATTTATAATTCAGAAAAGCTGACTCAGAACAAGTTCTTTTGTAACCTATGCATCTTCATTGCCTGTTTTAATAAGTACAAGCATAAGGGATAGAATTTCCTTACCGTTATTGAATTCTCTACTTCTGTCTAAAAAAAAACTCTTATTTGCATTAAATGAAAGGGCTTTTGGAAAAATTTAGAACACATTGTTTCATGGCAGGAAAAAACGAAGCCTAAGGTGCTCTTACCCTAATTTTTTTTTTTTTTTTTTTTTTTTTACTGGAAATAGCTCACTTAAATATTATCTGAATTTGACTCCTTTTCAAATAACCTTTTATCGGTTCGTTATTGTGATTAGTTTAGCCAGATTCTTTAGACATTAGGGTATCAGGATTAAAGGGCTAGAAATGTGGCCTAAGACATTAGTTGAAGGAGTGAGAATCATTTGCCTTGGAGAAGAAAGAGATTAAGATAATAAATAGTATTACGAATAAGTTAAGAGGTAAAAAATCTATGTTAAATTCTAGAGTGAATTGGACAAGATGAAATAGGCTCCCTCTCTCTCACACACACACACTACCACCACAACCACCACAAAAACATACCTATATCCAAAAGAGATATATGGTAAAAGAAATTATGGTCTTTCTCTCCTGGATGATTTTAATGTAATAAGGGCTTGCTAAGATTGCTGAAGTGTCACTCTCCCTTTAAGCCTATAGATGGGCTAGACCTGACCTGCCATTTTCTCCTGAGTCCCATAATGTAACTGGGATTCAGGATGGGAGAAATTTTGAGCACTTTACCATAAATACAATGTAGAAGATAAGTTCTTTTTTCTTTATCTACTTGAAATTCTATAGAATGTGTAGGCATCATTGAATTTCAATCTCACTTGCAGCTGAAGAAACAAGCAGTGAATATTTGCACAGCTTTTTCAACTTCCTCTTCTTAGAATTACCATTCATTCTCAAAAGTTCATATGAAAATTATGTTATGTATGTTTTAAATGGATATACACCCTCTCCACATAATATGTATGTATTTTGGTTTGATTATATAATTTGTTCTAAGTTTCCATTTGAATCACTCTGTGTCTTTGGAATCAAAGAAGGGCTTATTTGCAGGAACACAGTTTTTATGTGCAAACTGCTAGGAAAAAAAATCCAGAATCATGTTGCTTTGCATTAATTAAAAGAGAAATTTCTTCCCTTCTTTATAATTTATGAAACATCAGCTATTTATCTTAGATAAATAATAATCACATAACTAACATTAATCTGACTGCAACCTTCTTAAGTTAGCAAGATTGACTGGCTTGAGTTTATTTCTTTTTGTGTGCCGGCCCTGTGGTAGATATAGATAGAGTTATTAAGAAACAAAAATATTCTAAAGATAGAGTTACCAGCCTATAGAATATGAGGGAAATCTATGTGGAAGTCTAATTTTTGAAGTCAAAGCTCCCTAAGGCAGCAGAGAATAGGGAAAGCTGAAAGGCAGTGGAGCCTAGTTCTGCCTTGTGCTCTGTACAACTTACATATTGCGTGACTTGAGAATCCCTGGAGCAGCACATTCTTCCCTATAAAATGCATCCATTTAATTAGATGATGTCTAAGGTCACTTTTAAGCTTTATGAATAGGTAGATTAAAAGTAAAAAATAAATAAATAAATAGCCCAGGAAATATATGGTCACAATAACTGAAAGGAAGTAGAAATCATAAAATCATAAAGCTCCAAATAGATTCCAACCAGGTATCACTGATGATGATTATTGATGTAGTTATAATCTGTTATTTGCATGGGAGAGTCTGGAGGAACATATGACCTTGGAGAACACCAACTATGAAAATGGGGGAAATAAGGTAATCTTTTGGGAATTATACTAAGTCCACATGTTCAAGAGCTGAGAAATACAGTCTCCTAGAAGAGACCAGGTGGCTCCCATGCCAGCAGGGCTGGAATGTAATTTTTGGAATGTTTCAATATCTCCAAAGCAAGAATGTGTTGAACAGAAGTGGAATTAATCAGCCTGGAAGAATAGAAAAGAGAGAGTTGGTACACAAATGGTGGCAGAACTCATGCAAGCACTGTCCAGCGGGAAGTGAGGCTGAGAACTTTTGAGTGCTTCCATCTCAATAGTAAGACCATTGTAAGACGAATACGTCAGGTTATCTTACCCTGATGCTATTAAACCTTCCATTCATCCAACTCCCCTTGTTCTGCCTTCCTGCTCACCAAGCTACTTTCTGATTATAACTTCGCATTTCATGCATATCTGCCTACTGGGAGAAAGTGCTCTGAGCCCACACACTTTGAATATTTTCTGTCCCTATTACAGTGATTTCTTGTGGAAAATTAAAAGGGGTTTCTGATTATGATTTGGCTTCCTATGTGCTTGACCACAGGGAGGAGATAAGCTGATCATGCAAGCTTCACTATTCTACTCTATATTGCATTATTTCTCATTTTAAATTAATAAATAAGAATTCTGGTGTCTACCTCAATCTCATATGCCATTTAGTTACTCAGTGCTCAGGGTGTGAAAGGCCATGGATCCTACCAAGAAATACAAAGCAGAGGGCCAGATGCTGGGATGAGGCAGTTAAGCAAGACACTATCCAGTGAGTTCTTACCTGGCTCTGGCCTTTCTTTACATGGCATCCCATTCCTCAATCTATTTCTAAATGCACAGAGTAATTCAACCAAGAGAACCTAAATAATCTTGTTTTATAGGTCATTGCCAAGTTAACTTTAGGTTAAGAGGATGCCC